>CAJNDT010000180.1:575000-915000 GCA_905221615.1 Symbiodinium sp. CCMP2592
GGTGTCTGAGACCTCGGCTTTGAGATCTTCCCACTGCGGACGTGTGCTTGACAACCTGCTAATACCGATGAGATGTCGTGCAGACGGAGTTGATTCACGCTGCGTTGCCACGTCGTTCTTGCGACGGCTGAAACTGCTCAGATGCCCTGATACGGACTGCGTTGTCCGCTGATTGCTACCCGGTGCCAGCCTGCATGACTTTGCCCGTGAGGATAACCTGCGTCCAGACGCAACGGCCTTCGGCTGCAGATGAAGGAGGCTGCAGTGGCAACACTGTCACTGGAGATGCAGAAGGAACGCTCTTGCTCGGCCTCCGCTGTAGAGACGGATGCCTTCTTTTTAAATAGACTCGATGATATCTCCGATCATCTACTTCTGATTCTATGTAACATTGTGTAGGGTTCGACTGTTTCACAGAGGAAACCCTCCACCCAACGATTTGGAACTTGGCCCGACGAAAGCAAAACAGACACGGGGGAAACGATGTTTCTGCTCCGACTGTGACTATGTCGTCACGTACGTACACGGACTTACCAGCTACCATTTCCCCCGAATCAAATTATTCTCGAGGCCACCACGACTTAGCAGAGGCCGGGGGCTACCCAGCGGCTGCCATGCCACGCATGTACAAAGTCTTCGTGCCACTTCTGCGCGAACTACCATAAAAAAATTGCCGAGATGCGGCATTGTGACCGGTAATGATACTAAACACGGAAAATCTCTCTTATGTGCCGGACATTGTCATCGATCGTCGTCTCCAAGGAAATCTGTCGAGCGAAGTGGCTTCTTGTGTCACAAGAAAGAGTCCTTTCTGGCAAGTCCGGCGCCCAGTCCAACATGTCCGCTGAAGCGGTACCAGGCACCGTTGTCAACGCCACCACCCGAAGTGAAGCTGCAAACTTTTGCCTCACAAACTGGTTGAACTTGCTCACGCCATCCTTCTTGATAAGCTCCAGGATCATGAGACGATCGGATTCCACAGTGGCCTGCGATTTCTCCGCATCCACTCTGGATAACATATGCTCAATCAAAACATCGCCCTCCTGCAAGCTTTGAATGACCATTTGTTCTCCGGCTGGGACAAAGCCACAAGATACCTCTGCCTTCAGCTTCCATGCCATGTAAATTTCGTACAAGCACCTGCAAGGTGTCTCAGAGATAATGAGGCGAAGAGACGGTACGGACATCAGTCGCTATGCGGAGTGATACTGGAGCCGATTTACGGTTTGGGACAGTTCTCCGGCCTGCAGTTCTCTGACACGAGCGAGCGAGGCTGTCGCAAAATCTAGGGGGAGTTGGAGGAGTACTGCGAAGAGCGAACCAGCAATGAGAGACCAGTTGAGAACAGAGACAGCTTAAACGTTTGCTTTTCGGATGCCTGACATGGCACAAGAAGACTGTGCCAAAAGAGTTGCTACCGTACGTGGAATGCTTCCTGCAGGAGCGCGGGTATGCCCCCACATCTGCGTTCGGCTCATGGAGACATGTCTAGAAATGCTGGGCGAAATGGTGCGAGCTTGGCAGAGCTGAGTCCTGTGGGCATGTTCTGTTCATCAGTGGGGCACCACTTGAGACCTGCAAACCTAGCACTGACCTAGCACTGCAAAATCTGCCAAACCACCAGACAAGGGTAAGGTGAACACTACTTTTCAGCATCAGCTTGGATTGTGTGCCAGCTAACACTCCTCAACAGCAGAGCCCACTAAACCCTAAAGTAAACCAACACAGGTTTGTACACAGGTCAAGCCCCAGATAACGCAATTGCTGCAACCCAAGCACCAAGATCGTGAAAGCAGCTGTGGTTCGTGGTGAGGTGTCAAGGCCAGCAACACGCGACGAGGCGTGCGGATCGAGTTTGTCAGAGCCTCTAGCATCACATCATACATGTCTTGTCCAGGCTGGTCCTTGCGATCAGGCCCACAAAGATCGGAAAGGTCGTGCTGATTCATGCTGAAGACATCGAAGAAAAAGAAGTTGCTCTTGTTCGTGTTTTCATCGTAGCGCCCCATGATCTTCACGACATCCTGAAAAGGGCTCGCCCAACAGTGGCTTACCATGACTGTCGGTGTGTTCAGGTGCTGAGAGAGATGGTGTCGACGAGCGTCCATGGTCAAGGAATCCCATCCTGCAAACTCGAACCAAACGTGAACAGCACCAGGGCATGGATCAAAAAGGCATGAGGTTCGCAATTTAGGTGAGAGCCCGTGAGCTACAGCTTACAGCGACACTTTCAAAACGTTCAAAACTGTCGCGGTATCTCGCAGGAGCTAATGCCGTCGAGGAAAGGGGTTGTTTTGAAGGCAGAAGGAAAAAGACTGCTTTTCCCATGCCCCAGCACAGTGCAACGACATGTCCTGCACCCAGCGCCTCCCAGGCGGAGCAGCGCGCAGGAGCTGTAAGTGGCTTGACATGCTGCTGGCAGACCTCGTTGGTCTTAATCGCGGACTCTGAGAGCCCCTCGGACGCCAGTTCCAGGAAGCCTTGCATGATCGAGTGCTCAAGCCCCCGCTGCCAGACAGGAGTGTATACGCCATGTGGGCGATCCTCCCGACATCGAAGACTCTCTGCACCAGCCCGCGCAATCTTCACCACCTGCTCCGCAGCAAGAGGCGGTGTTTGGCGAGCTTTGCTTCGCAACTGCTTTAGTGTCAATATCAGTTCCCCAACCAGCAAAAGCACCACGACGCCGGCGGCGGCCAGCATGACGATGTATGTATAGATGAAGCCACCCAAGTCGTTCAGCTGGGGTATAATCGCCGGAAAGAGCCCGCAGGGTGCATAGACCAGGCATACCAGCAAGAGCAGGTAGAGGCCCGATTGGGCATAACGCAGACGGTGGTCAAGTCTTCTTGGAAGATCGGGTGGCAACTCGGCCCAGAGCTTCTGCAAACTCCTCGCGAGGAGCCCAAAAGCCACAGGGGGTGCGAATCCGAAGACAAAGCTCACCTGCCCGACGTAGAAGATGCTAATCGTCAGGCCCCGGGACGTCTTCTCCAAGAACGCCATAAGCGGCAGAAACGTACCCAGGATCGCGACCTGGCTGAGCATGAATCCTGAGCCGACGCCGAAGGACAGCCTCAAGCTCTTCGTTTGCTTTGCTGGATCCAATGCGAAAATCAACATAACAGACTCTCTGCAAATGTCCCAGTAAATGATCATCAGCAGGGCTATGTGGTTCATTACGTCTCCAAGTACGAAAGACGTGAGAAGGACAGCATCCTCTGTGGGAAGGAGCGATGGGTCGCTGATTCGGACGAAAGCTTGTGGTGTACTCAGCACGAAACCAAGCGCCGCAAGTGTGAAGCTCCAGACGCGAAACATCGGCCGGCTTATTTGGGATAGGCAGGCTGCATACAATGCCCAAAGGGCAACAATCAAAGCAACCATGGCACAGAAGCATACTGAAAAAAACTGAATCAGCTCCGTGCTTAGCACAGGAGAGCACATGCGTGACCAGTCATCACGCACCTCACAATCTTCCATAATAGGAGGTCCCGCTCTTGAAGAGTTCGGGACCTTTTCGAAAAGGCCCACCCATGGCTGAAGCCGAATGCCTGCAGCATGCCTGATGACCGGACAAAAGCTGTCCCTTTCTGTCGCCCTCTGTCCATCTCACAACGTCGAAACCTCTGCAACAACCGCAGCAGCACTAATCTGGCAGTGGGACAAAGTGGGGGACTGTGGAAGGGGGTGCCCAAAAATCTGTGAGAATCTGGCTAGCAAGGCTCCCTAACACAACCTGCGTAAAGACAACTCAGGGCTTGAGCTGTGAAGAAGGGAGACGGCTCCGTCTGCCTCTTTGGTGGAAGGCTCCCAAGTCGTCGCTCGCAGTCTCCTGTTGTGCTGGCCTGTCCAATGAAACCGCGAGAAGAAGCTCCCTTCTCCACCCTCAATTCGTTCATCAGCTCATGCAAAAGAGTTGCCGCCCTCGCTCTTGCTATACATATGCCATTGACGGCTTGATCGCACTTCGTGTGTGTATGTGTGCGGGCACGCAGCTAGCACGCAGAGTTGTGTGCGTGCGAGTCTGCAAACGAGGAACCAAAGTAGCTTTGCCTCATCAAGTCGCCCACTTAACCTCAGAGCCGAGCTGAAGAACTGTGCTTGAAGATGCAGCACATTGTGACGTGCAGTCAGCTGCGTGGCTTCCTGCGCTTAATTTCCAAGCGAAGCTTTTAGGACTGATGGCACATGGCGAAGCGCGTGGTCGGGTCTTAGCCTCCGAAGCTTCGCTTCGAAAGGCGTCGTTGAAGGGTTTCGGAACTCCGTTTCGAAACTCAGCATGCCCATGGCAGAGAAGACTTCGCGAGAAAATCTTGGCTCGCAAGGCTCGGCCTGTTTCGCAGAAAGAGCCCGCGCCAAGCTGTGTCGTCGTATGACAAGCCACGGCGGGTTGCGGGGATGAACGCGGCTCGTTTGATTCGGTCAGATGACAAGATACTTTTTGAGCATCCCCAGCCCGAGACCGGGCATGTGCCAAGAGGCCTTCCCTGTCCAACGCTGACACGAATTCTTTAGAAATACAGGCAAATATAATACTGAGACATAAGGGCGATATATAAGGACGCCCTGCCTGGTAGGGGCATAGCAGCGTTACCAGCAGAGGTGGTCTTCGGAAATCCACTTGCTCACCCTGCGTTCTAAGAACTCAAATCTGAAAAATCTCCTCAAAATCTCTATCCGTTAACTCCGACTTACTGCGGGCAAGGATACCAAGGAAGTGACTTCTTGTCACAACCGTTCGATCTGGCAAAACCACAGCTTCTTCCACGACATCGCTTGGCACTGTTGTCAATGCCACCAGCCGGAGTGAAGCCGCGAACTTTTCTCGCACAAACTGGTTGAAGTTGCTCACGCCATCCTTCTGGATGAGCTCCAGTATCATGAGACGGTCGGACTCCACAGTGGCCTGCGACTTCTCAGCATCCACTTTGTTTAGCATATGCTCGATCAGCGCATCGCCCTGCTGTAAGCTTTGAATGACCTGTTGCTCTGCGGCTGGAACAAACCCACAAGAGACCTCCGCCTTCAGCTTCTGTGCAATATATATTTCGTACAAGCACCTGCTGCGTGTCTCAGGCATAAGAAGAGAAAGAAACGATAAGGACATCAGCCGCTACGGTGGTCGACGAGAATTGCGATTAAACCCTCCACCTTATGAACCATCACCTGTAAAAAACATTCAAAAAACACGTCGAAGCTCGCATGGAAGCCCACGATTACGCAACTGCTGCGATCCAAGCACCAAGATCGTGAAAGCAGCTGCGGTTCGTGGTGAGGTGTCAACGCCAACAACACGCGACGAGGCGTGCGGATCGAGTTTGTCAGAGCCTCTAGCATCACGTCATACATATCTTGTCCAGACCGGTCCCTGGAATCAGGTCCCGAAAGATCGGAAAGGTCGTGCTGATTCATGCTGAAGACATCGAAGAAAAAGAAGTTGCTCTTGTTCGTGTTTTCATCGTAGCGCCTCATGATCTTCACGACATCCTGAAAAGGGCTCGCCCAACAGTGGCTTACCATGACTGTCGGTGTGTTCAGGTGCCAAGAGAGATGGTGTCGATGAGAACTCCATCCTGCAAACTCGCACGCAACAGGGGACCCTAAACCGAGCGCTGCCTCATCAACCCGAGAGATTACAAAAGAAACACGAACTCACTCGCCACACGATGAACACGGCACCAGTCCTGCATTCAGCGCCTCCCAGGCAGAGCAACGCGCAGCAGCGGTCAGCGGCTTGACATGTGTCTGGCATAACTCACTCGTTTTCAGGAACTCGTCTGCAATCTTACCGTCCTCGTCCGCTTCAGCAGCCAGTTGCAGGAAGCCTTGCATGATGGAGTGCTCTAGCCCACGATGCCAGACAGGAGTTTGTACGCCGTGTGGGCGATCCTCCAGGCATCGAAGACTTTCTGCACCAGCCTTTACTATCTTGACCATCTGCTCCGCAGCAAGAGGCTGCGTTTGGCGAGCGTTGCTTCGCAGCTGCTTTAGTGTCAATGTCACTTCCCCGACCAGCAAAATCAACACCACGAAGCCCGCAGCAAGCATGATGACGTAAGTATAGATGAATCCTGCCAACCGATTCAGCTCGGGTATGAACGCCGGCAAGAGCCCACTCGGCGCGTACACAGTGCATACCAGCAAGAGAAGGTAGAGGCCCAACTGGGTGTACCTTAGACGGTGAACCAGTCTCCTCGGAAGATCCGGTGGCAACTGGGCCCAAAGCTTGTGCAAATTCCTCGCAAGAAGGCCAAAGGCCACAGGGGGCATGCATCCGAAGATGAAGCTCACCTGCCCAATGTAGAAGATCTTGATAGCTAAGGCCCTGGACATGTCCTCCAGGACTGCCATAAGCGGCAGAAACGTGCCGAGGACCACGACTTGACTCAGCATGAACCCGAAGCCGGCGCCGAAAGACAACCTCAAACTCCTGGCTTTCTTCACGGGATCCAGTGCGAAAATCAACATAACAGACTCTCTGCAAATGTCCCAGTAGATGATCATGAGCAGGGCGATGTGATTCATCACATCTCCAAGTACGAAAGACGTGAGAAGCAAAATGTCCTGTGATGGAAGGATGGTCGGATTGTTGATCCGCACTACAGCTTGTGGCGCACTCAACACGAAGCCGAGCACCCCCAGCAGGAAGCTCATCACACGAACGAGGGGCCGGCTGACCCACAGCAGGCACACTGCATAGATTGCCCCCACACCAACGTTCAATACGACCATGGTGGTGAAAGCAGCTGAAAAGAACGAAATGATCTCTGTGCTCAGCACAGACGAACAAAGGCGTGACCAGTCATCGCGCACCTGGCAACCTTCCATAGGTCCCGCCGGTCCCGCTCTAAGAGAGTTGGGGACCTCCTTGGGAGGTCCACCCCATCCACCCCATGGCCTAAGGCTTAAGCCCAACGCCTCCAAATGCAGTGTCCATAATCCTGATTCAACACAATGTTTGACACACCAGCAGTTCCTGCATGTCACTGTGTCCTGCCCCTACGTGCTCATATCTGACCAGTGACTCGTCGACTCGTGTCTGTGAGTTTTCGAGCCACCGGCTTCAGCGGCGTAGCACCTCTTCCACTCGTCCTGGCATACACGGCGGAGTTTGGGTGGTTGAGCGAAGCAGGCCATGGGTTTATACTTTCTGCTCGTGTGCGCATGCTTGCCCACACAAAGCCTTGGTAATTCAGGTGTCAGCTTGATTCGACGGGCAGAAACATCGAACGTGACTACCACCTCCAGACTTCGAGCAGAGCCACCATGATCCCGGGTGCTTCTCCACGCACCGTGATACGCAGCAAACTGGGACTTAATGCGATGACGAGTGACAGGCTCCAACCCTGCAACGCAGGGCTCTACAGCTATGCCTGTGCCATGTTGAAACTCCTACCTTTGGTTAGTAGGGAATGGAAGAATGGTAGTAATAGTAGTTATACTTGTACCCCATTCCTCCATTCTCTACTAACCAAAGGTAAGTGTTGAAACTAGCTCCAGACAGACGTCCAGAGAGCCCGACAAGGCGCTGGAATTGAGGGCCGTGGAACATGCGAAAAGGGGACCTCCTTGATTCAAGGGGCACCGCACCTTCCAGGTCCTCTAGCAACATCGCCACTGCGGCGCCCTGCTCAGAGGCCTTCCGAGTTGGCAGGAGGAAAAACACACAGGTGGGCAAGAATACAAATACTGATGTTGTCAATAAAGCCAATAAAGCTGAAAATGCATCGGGTATTAAGAACACTAACAGCTGTGATGACATTTGCCTCTAATCTCCAGGATATCAAGTAATGCCAATGGCCAAACATTGATAGAAATTCTGGCAATGCTAGGCAACCTCCGGAGCCTCAGCCACTGATTACTCATTACTATTGCTATTACCATTACTCTTACTATTACTATTACTGCTACTGTTACTATTACAGTGAGTATTACTAATTCCATTACTTCTACCATTACTATTACTATGACTATTTCCTGTAACATTACCATTACTATTAATTACTATTACTGTTACTGTTACGATTGTAGCTAATAGTATTATTGCTACTATTCTTACCACTATTGTTTTGAAGGACCCTTGAACCTTCCTTCCCTCCTCTCCTGCCCCAAAAGGGGGCCTGGATCGCTCTTCCCTCTCCTCTGTTGCTTGGGGCTTTCTGCTTGCTCTTTCTTTCTTCTTTCGCCAGGGCTAGGGGATAGGGAGAATTTCTCCCTTCTGCTTGCTCTCTTTCCCTCTCTCGCTCAGGCTTTCAATCACCCTGGTAGCTGGGCGGGCCTTTGGTACCAGTAGAGGCTGTGGGAAGCAGGCGCTGCTGGCAGACTACGTTAGCTTCACCAAGTCTTCCCGACGCGTCGTGCGCGCCGCGCCTGCACGGCATCAGAACGAAGCCTAAACGCTGAGCCGCTGGGCCCTCGGCCCTCTTTTTTGGCGAGTTGGGAGTTTCCGAAAATAGGGGTACCTGATTTTGGGGTCCTTATAATAAGGATCCTATTTGTTGCTGGTACTAGAAAATAAGGGTCCCCTATATTCGGAAACCCCCATTGTCAGTGCTTCGACTCCTCCACTCCTCCCTGCCTCCGCCGCGACTGCGGCCAGCTCCGAGCTCGCAGCGTCGAGCTGCGCCTTCGAAAAACGAAGCACGCGCTCCGCTACATTTTAAGTTCACACCAGTTTACGTACCACCGTCCACTCTAAAGATGGATGGGTGGATGGAGGGATGGAGGGATGGGTGGATGGTCTATCTTTGGAAGGCTGCTGGGCATCCAAGCAGGCACAAGTACCTGTCCTTCTGGCGCATGATTCAAAGCTACAGACCCTATCAAAGTCGGAGCACTTCGAGCTCCAAAGGACAGCTGTTGATCAAATGCATTTTTCTCACTTTAGCACCAATCCAATGAGCCCCCCCGTGGCCACGCAGCAAATTCTTAGTCCTATCGCTGCTCCCATCTTCTGACTGAAGGGCTGTATGACGTTTTCTAAGTTCCTCAGTGCCCTCACAAGCAATCTCAAACTGGGCTTCTGCCTCTCCAACAGTCGGAGACTGAACCAACCCCACCTGGCCTGCTCCGACAGGAGAAGCAAAGCTCTTTGCCAGGCCGAACCTAAAAGGCATGGCCCATGGGGTCTTGAACTGGTGGGTTCAAGGGTGGATGCACATTCTGGTCTTGTTGAGATGCCAAGCGGCTGCACGCATGTGTGTATTATGCGTACTTGTCCGTGCATTCATTCATTCATTCATTTCAAATTCTGTAGTGTCATTCATGTCATTTCGCCTCATTTCGTTTCATGCATTTCATACATGAGTCATTGATTAGTTCTTTCCCTATTTCATTCATTCGTTGATGGCTCCATTTGTTTACTGATTCGTTTGTTTAGATCCATGTGTGTATGCATGTATAATATCATATATATATATATATATAGACACTTACACGTATGTGTGTATGTGTGTGCGTATGTGTATATATGGGTGTATAGATATCAGTTTTTGTTATTGTTCGAACCAAGTGAATTTGAAAATCGCTTATCCTGAAAGCTTTTCAAAACGGAAGGCCCAGTCTACCAGAAGGCCCTATCTACGGAAAACCCCTGTGTATCACAAGATCCTCTGCAGCCGAAGACCCCGGCAAAAAAGAACCTAGTCTACCAGAAGGTCCCATCTAAGGAAAACCCTATCTAGCACAAGACCCTCCCAGTGCAAGAAGGATGCAGACGATGCGCAAAGACTTCGAGGATGCTTAAAGTACTTTACCGGCCGCTAGTTAGAAGGCACGGCTGTGCCAGGCGGCGGCAAGCAGTGACGGCTGCGTTTGCAGAGATTGCATCCAGGGTAATCCGTGCGCCTGGCAGCTTCAAAGACTTTGCGGAGAGAGAGAGATAGAGATAGAGAGAGAGAGAGAGAAAGGGAGAGAGAGAGAGAGAGACAGAGAGAGAGAGAGAGAGAGACAGAGAGAGACAGAGAGAGAGAGAGAGACAGAGAGAGACAGACAGAGACAGAGAGAGAGAGAGAGGGAGCTATCAAGGGCATGAGTTAAAGAGCAGCAGACTTTCTGCTACGTCTCGAACTTGACACAAAGGGCCCCAGGGTCTCAGATTCAGCTCCGCCCTTGAGCCGCACATGTTCGTGAAGGCCACCCCTCCAGGCAGAAGTACCAGTTCTTCCTACTTGTTGTTGTAGTACCAGTAGGTAGCAGCGCAGCAGCAGCAGTAGCAGTAGCAGTAGCAGTAGCAGTAGCAGTAGCAGTAGCAGTAGCAGTAGCAGTAGCAGCAGCAGTAGCAGTAGCAGTAGCAGCAGCAGCAGCAGCAGCAGTAGTAGTAGTAGTTTTGGCTCCCACTTGTCGGACTCTCGCGATTCCGCACTGCAGGCGACACGTCACTTCGGCTACCACAGGCTCACACTTCCCCAAACTCCAACAGCACAAGATACGATAGCCTACATCAAAACGGACGAAGAAGAATGGCAAATGTGTGAGCCTAGTGGGGGGTCAAGGCTTCAGCTGCCAGCAACCCCAGGGTCAAGGCAGTTCCAAGACAAGGCGCTGCACAGCAGTTCGAACACTTGAGTCAGGACCATTCAGGCAAGTATCACAGTACAACTAGACTACATCTGCCGCGACAATGCAATGAGGCCTGGCTTGATTTTGGAGTTAAGTAACGGCTGCCATTGAACACGCATACGAACATATACAACAATACCGGTAGTAGTAGTAGTAGTAGTAGTAGTAGTAGTAGTAGTAGTAGTAGTAGTAGTAGTAGTAGATAATAGTAGCAGTAGCAGTAGCAGTAGCAGTAGCAGTAGCAGCAGCAGCAGTCGTAGCAGTAGTTGTTGTTGTGGTAGAAGAGGTAGATGCCACATTGGGCGATGCCAATCTTCATTTGCGAGTTGCAGAAAATTAGAAATCCCAAGCATTTGGCAGAATCCTGAACAAGGACTACTGTAACACAAATTGTACATGTAAAGGACGCCCACTATACGGGACCCCGCTCGGAGGACCCGGTCCCCAGCCGCGGAGGGCCAAGGCCAAAGGCCATCGCGCGGTTTCCGCGCAGGCCTTGACAGTCAGAGCTCCGAGAAATCGTTACACCGGGTGGGTTTAATTTGAGAAGGGGTTCGTAGTTTCGTGTGGACATTGACGTATTCGAGCACATAGGCGGCTGCCCATAGGACAAAAGACACAGGCCAGTTGGGCTCGATACCCGACTCAGATGCGAACTCCGCAACACCCTCTGTGCTACCGGATCATCATGTTCTTCATCATCCTTTCCACAATCAGCATCAGCTAGGTCTGCTCGGCGAAGCACTGCAGGAAGAAAACAGGCTTCGTGTTGCAGTGGTTTGTTGCCTCTTTGGCTTGCACGAGTCCTGATGGCCCGGATCCCTGGCCGCATCTTAGCATCTAAGTACTGTTCTGTCACAGGGCGGATGTATACTTAACAACTTGCTGACCACTGCCTGTATCATGTCCGTAGAATCTTGCCTAGATATCTTTTCCCGGCTACTACAACGCTTCGGGGCAGACTCAGACTCATAGCCCAAACTTGCTCCGAAGTCATACTGATGTCTATGCTCGTTCGGCTGCCACCTAGCCAGATAGTCCAGAAAGGCCCTCTTGCTAAGATGTCGAAGCAAAACATAGGGGCCCAAAAATAAATACCTGTGCTATCTTGGGGGTGCCTTTTTGTAATTGGATGTTTCCCAAGGCTCCGAAAGCCGTGCACCGTCCAAGTCGCCGTGACGGCCGCATTGCAAGGGACCACCTGAGCCTCGGCCTGCTGCACATTATTCACTACGATTGATGATATAAGCCATAAGCCCTGCATTACCCATTATCAGGAATGTACCATAATTTCGATAAGGTAATGTTGGAATTATATCATCAGCACTATGGGTTTGCACGTTTTGTTGCTGCGTGCTCTACAGCGCTGGCATTATATTCTATGTATGCTATGCTGTATACTGCGATTTGCGACCGCATATCTATACGTACTGTATCTATAAATGTATGTATGTATGTATATATATATATATGTGTACATACTGTGTCTCTGTGACAATGTGTATAAATATAAATATATATATATATGTATGTATGTATATATATATATATGTATGTGTATACGTATGTTTGCTTTTCTTGTGCATAGCTCGGTGAGGCCTTCCGTAGAACGCCTCGGGATTTCCTGGCGATTGGTTGAAGAAGGTTCGCTTGTTATCATGTTCGTGAAGTTGCCCATGCTCCTCGGCTGAAATGCCCGTCACTCACGCTCGACCCAAGAGTAAATCTCAAGATCCCTTCCCTTTTTGCTGCTGTTTCTGGACTCAATAGGGTACATCACGCATTCGAAGGACGGCTCCGTCTGTATCCGACCTCGATCTACGAGCTTCCAGCTGTGCAAAGCCTCGCACTAGCCCCCAGAACAACTCCTGCGAGCTCCATAGCGCCGAATCAGAATTCAACAGTTTCGGGAGGCCTGCTTCCAAAACGAAGTCAGGCCAGATAAAATCAATAGCTGAGACCTCCCAAAAAGGCCGCTGCCTGCCCCAGCGTTTCCAGCGATTGGCGCCAACCCTGGCACCCACGCGCAGCGACAAAAGCGCCGCGGGTCTTCTGGTCCTGGCATCTGGGCCACTGGGCTGTGGCCGGATTCTGGGAAGGGAAAGGACCTAGAAACCCCCAAGTCCGAGCCAAGCGTGCTGCATATGAAATAACATCCTAATTCCACAGGCTTTTTCAACTTCTGCGCCGGCGGCCTCCTGAAGCCCGCTGTGCGCCAGCTTCGAATGCACCGCCAAGGCCTCAACCCACCTGGCACGTCTCTTGCAAAGCGAGCTTTGTGGTCTCTCAGTTTCTTCAGCTTCCGACAGGACCGAGTCCTGACCCCTTGGAACTTCGAGGTCTGACGGCGATCTAGCTGGGAGGATCTCAGGAAAAGCTTCTAAAAGCCCAAGCGGCTCACGGGCATTGCAGCAGGCCGTGCTGCAGGCTGTTGTCGCGGGCGTGTTCAAACGATGCCTCCGCACCAAGCAAGTATCTGCACGAGGCTTTTACTGACTCTGATGTCTGGTGCTCGTTGCGGTGTCATCTTACGGCTGATACTAGCACCCTCCACAGAGCTCGCTTCAAAGGTTGACACCGATAAAGGAGCTATAACAGCTTAGTTGTTCTTGATCGGGTTATACACACTTGCTTTCCGACTGCATACTATGTCCTGCAGTGGCTGCAAACTGCAAGTCTAAACTCTCAATCTATACGACGAGGGAGGCAAGCCTGCCAAGAGCTGCCAGTACCTCAAGCATCCTTCAGTTCACCACACCCAAAGATTTTGAGCCTGCGGTGTCCACGTACAGAATTGATCTTTTTCCTGCAGCTTCAACTTGGTATCAAGCTACCCTGCCTCGGGAAGTACATCGCCTTCGCCCAAGCTGCGCTGTCGGCAGCGAGCGCCGCCACCGCAGCGCCGACAGTGATGGCGTCGCGAGGCAATGCCTGACCCAAAAACGAAGATTTCCGAATCCCAGAACCTGGATGGAAGAAAGCTTGGTCCGACGTGGCCACCATCCCTTTTCCCGAGCAGCCCGATACATCCAAGCTCGGCGACTGATGCCTGTGAGGCAAAAAGCACAGACCCGGGGGGCACTTGGGGTTAACTCCAAGATACTACAACTGACGACTGCAAGGAGCCGAAATGAGACGGTCTTATCTTCAAACATTCTCTGCATTTCTCTGCCTTCTCGCCCATCTCCTGGAACGTCGCCATGGCCAGGGACCAGTGCCCACGAGAACTTGCCATGAAGGCGTTGTAGGCCGATGTCCCGAGGCGGACGCCAGAGAACTGCAACCTAGGCCATTCCATCTTGAAGCTTACGCATGCAAGCATCTTTGAACGTCTTTCTGTGAGCTTTGGCCTAAAGCGAAGATTTCGTCAAGCCAAATGCCACAGGTCCCAAGGACGTATCCTTCTCATGTTTGTCTTGAACCCTTCGACGTTCTGGAGCCGTCTGTCCGGGGCGTGCAAGCAGCACTGCACCCCCACTGCACCGCCCGAAACGAGGACCCACACCCACGACTCAATGAGCAAGCGAAGGAAGCTCTTTGACAATTAACTGTTACAAAGCAAAGGCACGAGCGCAGCAAGCGATGCGCGACGCCGGGCACTGCTGCTCGCGCACAGGCACTGGCGACGGTGCTACCTTTCATTGCGAGCTGCGGTCTGATAGCCGTGCTTTCATCTTCGCTTGGTACTGCGCCCCTGCCCTGATCTGGGATTCGGATTCAATGAAGGATCCGCAGGTACCGCGTTGTCTTCGAAGCCCTCTGACATCCAACACTATTCAACTGATTGCACGCGATCCGTCTAGCTGTGCCGGATGTTGGCGGCAAGCGCAGAAGCTTTGGACCCCAGCTCCACCACATGCGCCACTTCTACACTAACTATACGTGTAGCATCCCAAACCTATCTAAGTAAGATCCGGGACCGTCGACACGTTTAAAACTGCTCCGACTCTGTCTTTCTCATAATCTGACAGCTCGGGCGCAGCTTACGGAGTCCGGCGCCGGACCGTGCCGGAGCGCATGCGTCACAAGGCACAGCCCCCGGTGCCACGCCGCCTGACAGTTCCCAGACCATGATTACAATCCTGATGGCTGCCTGGGCGTGAGAACATGTGAGAACGTGACAGAACTTTACGTGATATGAACGCGCCCATGCCGGGCTTTGAAGGGCTTCAGTACGGCTTTAGTATAGGGGTGGCAGAGCCTTCAGGAGAGCAAAGCCGGACATCGCCAAGAACTGTGTCAGGCAGAGGTGAACAGGTCGAAGGTGTCGCGATCCACTGCAAACTATCGAGTAAGGGCTTTTGACTCAATGCCTCTGAATCGCTTTTCGCCTTCACAACGTAGAACGGAGCGGGAACGGAACACCAACCCCGGAACGTCCAGAACGGAACGCCAACACCCAGGAAGCTGCAGATGCGCTAGAAGCAATAGACGCTCTCCACAGTCTGCGCTTCCTTTGTCGGAAGCACGTGCACAGAATGCTACTGTTTGCCCTTAGAGCTTCGCAAAAAAAAAAGCTGTTGCCCAATCCTTCGGAAGCGCCTCAGGTCCGGCAAGCACAGCCGACAGAGCCACGTTGAGGCAGGTGGAGTCCAGGCCGGGTCGCTGCCTGGGATCGGAGAACCGAGGGATCGCGGATAAAAATCGTGGGCGTGAATTTGCTCTGCAACGCGACGGAAAGCGTCCAAAGGCGAAAGAGGCCTGGATTGCACAGCTTGAACAGCCCAGCCACAACAGCAGCATGGCCCAGGACCACTCGCTGCAGTCCTCTTGTGCGAGACTCACGGCTAGGATCAGAAGGAGACAATGTGTACTCTGTCAAGGCATGCACCCCGAAAAGTGCTGCTCGAGCTGCAAGTAAAGGCATGGCCTATGTCGAGGTCCTCCAAGCAACGCAGAGCGAGCGCACAACTCACCGCATCTGCCTCGACCTGGCCCAGGGTCAGGTGCTGGTCGGGTTGCGTGGCTGAGGGGCTGTGGTGAGAAACGCATGTATGGCTTGCGTGAGAAACCCCGTACTGCAACCCAACTTCACAACGACGGCTGGTGGATCCGAGTCGGGTTATGCAGCATCTCTTCCCACCTGCTCTTCCTCCATACGTTGGAGCAGATGCACAGCCTCTCACGCTGACATGCGCAAAGATCCCTCGACGGAACATCCACAGGAGCTATCACTGGAGCAAGGATCTCCCCCACCTGGCGCCACTGGCGCCTCCGCCGTGCCACGGCCGCCAGCGCAGCGAAGGACACCTTGCCAGGCCGGATGCCTGGCACCCCCATGCGGCAAAATCAGGAGAGCTTCGGCTCCGAGAGGACATGCATGAAAGCAAGAGAAGCAAGCAAACCAGACCCCAAATCGACTCATACCCACAGCCAGCAAGAGCTCAATTCGAATGTCTTCACTCTAACTGTAAATCAACCAGGTTTGCAAGCATCAGAGATAACACCCGTCCCACGAGGGCGCAAGCCCACAAGAGAATGGAGTCACCCCGCATCAGTCAAGCCCTAGAATTTTCATGTTCAGCTTCACAGCCTGCGGATGCAAGAGTTTTCACAGACCATGCCTGCTTTAGCCGAATCGTGTAGCAGCTGCAGCGTCATCTGCCACCTCACGACGTCAACCCTTTCCCCATTCTGTTCTAGCGGCGTGGGGCTCCAAACTTCCATTTCATCTGTTCCGTGGCCTGGATAAGCTTCTGAACGATCTTGGGAGGCCTAGAAATGACAAGTGTTCATGCGTGTTGGACCATCCAAGCTGCTGGTCCTGGTCCTTGCAGAGGGCGTGGGCGGCTGTGTTGTATGTCACAGAATCTGGCTGAATGCCTTCCGCCTGCATCGAGCTGCCCGCAACTCTCGGAAGCTCGGCTCTCGGTATGCACAAGGCTTCGAGACCTCCATCTGCGTCACTGTTGCCAACGCTCGCTGCCAGGAGATGCGGAGGGCTGCGTTCAGCAGCACATTGCAGGTCCTGGTTGCGGCAATAAAGGACCCCCAACTTCAGGATCCCCGACAACAGCATTTAGAATTTGCCCTTGCTGGCGAGCCACACCACATCCGTCGAAGCCTTCTCTCCAGCAAGGTACACCGCAAGCGGCCAACGACTGCGACGCTCGCCTCGACTGTTGCAAACTCACGTCCAAGCATACTTTCACAACAGCCCTGAAACGTCCTGGCTTCTTAAGTTTGCGAACCTCCTCACGCACCCAATGCTTCAGCTTCTACAGAAAACAAGGTCCAAGATGCAGGCGGCGAGGGCGGCGTTGAAGCCCCATGGGTCCGGCGAGACCCTCCCAACTTGCTTGCAAGCGCCAGTGCGCACTCTTGGAGAGAGACTGCGGGCGCAGGCATGCTCACGGCATAGGGCTATATATGCTGAATATTATACACTCGCTTGGGATTAACATATATGCAAGTTGCACTGTAAAGGTACGACCCTGCAGGCTGTGCTCCGCCCCTAACCCAAGGAAAGCCTCTCAAGTGCCAGGCGCCGCAGAACTCCGAGGCCGCGCCACCAGGCCGGCGCGGCCGCCTTCTGTAAAATGCGAGATAATATAATATGACATAATATGACATTGTTTGATATAATATGATGTAATAAGATACAGTATAATCGTCAAAGCACAGCAACAGACAGGAGCTGCTGTAGCGTCTAGCGCCTTCCTGTTTCATCCTAGGCTTGCCCGACCCTGTTCCGGTCCTCGGATTTTTGAGAGATTCGCAGCTTCTGGGCTCCAGGAGTCGGAGAGCGACTTCGGCGCTTCATTGCTAGACTTCCGTGAGGCGACACACACACACACACACACACACACACGTGAGTTGAGAGGACAAAGCCAAGAAAAACACGAATTGTCAGCGCATGCGCTGACTGATGGTGATAGATTCGGATAGAGTGTTGAGCCCAACAACCAGAGTCTGAAAGTTCTCGCGCTTCAGTTGTTTTAAAGCAGGCTCTTCCCAGATTACATTCAATTCATGTCACCCCCGATGCAAAGCCGCCTCCTCCATTCAGCCGGCGTACAGTGCATGATGGGCCGGGATCGGTCTCAGCCTGCGATTAGTTGACGTGGGAAGCCTGTGTCCCATGATGTCCCACGAGAGCCTCACCACACAAGCCGTCGACTCCGCTTCCCAACCGCTTTAGCGAAGGAAAAGAAGAACGGCAGTATGGCCGTATGGCCTCCGAAACCATGCAACAAAGGTAGAAATATCAATCCACGACGATTTCAAAACCGCCAGGATCGAGGGGCCCTGAGTACACCATCTGAATCTAGCGTTGAAGCTTAAATATTAGTCCTCAAATGGCACGCCTCGATCTTCGAAGTCCGGTCGCCACGGTCACTCAGCACCGCAGCATTGCCCGCCCCAGCATTTCAAGGGTTGTAGGAAACCGCTGTCTGTTGGTGGCTTCAATAGCAGGGCCTGTAAACCGTGTGCTGTTCAAGTCGAGAAGTCACTGCGAGGCTTTGCTTGGGCTCTTTTTCAGAGCCTACACTTGCGGCTTGGGCCGGGCGTGTTGCATCCAGCATCATCTCCGTGCGGCATGGGCAAGGCAGAAGCTGACCACCCTGCTTCCTTGCACTCTGGGTATCATCAAGCTGACCACCATCAACACCACAGAAACAGTCTTACCATCATCTGCTGAGCATCATCACAACCGCCATGACATCCATCGTAAATAATGATAATACTGACTACATCTCCGTTGTTACTATTGCTGGCACTGCTACTACTACTACTACTACTACTGCTACTACTGCTACTACTACTACGACTACTACGACTACTACTACTACTACCACTACTACTACTACTACTACTACTACTACTACTACTACTACTACTACTACTACTACTACTACTACTACTACCACTACCACTACCACTACCACTACCACTACCACCACCACTACTACCACCACTACTACTACTACTACACCTACCTACCTACCTACCTACCTACCTACCTACCTGCTGCGACTACCGCCTACCCTTTCTTGCCACTAAGGCTTACTTAGTACTAATAAGTCTACTACTGCTACCACTACTACTACGACTACTACTACGACTACTACTACGACTACTGCTACTGCTACTGCTACTGCTACTGCTACTGCTACTGCTACTGCTACTCCGACTACTACTACTGCGCTTCTGCTACTGCTACTGCTACTACTGCTACCTCTGTTACCACTGCTACTACTGCTTCAGCAGATGCTGTAGTTTTGGATGGCTTGCCAGCGGATCCAATCCGCGCAGGCCGCACAGGGTGGCGTTCTAGCGAGGCCTCACTGATGGGCTTTGCCAGAACCAATTGCTCTCCGAGCAGATCGGGATACAAGACACGATCAAGATATGCTCCTGGCCCTGACATGGCTGTTGAGCAAGACAAGAAGTCGCCTGTCGATCATTGGGGCCCTGCCTACCTGAAGCGTGGACTTTTCAAGAAGCCGTCAATAAGAAAGAAGAACTGCTGAAGGAAAGGCTTTAGTTCCGAAAGCGATATTCAAGCCATCTCCCCAGGCTAGCAGTGAAGACCTCTGTCTCGCTCAGCAGCATCGAAATCAGTGTGAAAACAGAACGGTATGGGCTGCTAGAAGCTAGCACTCCCTAAACCTATGAGGATGAGGTCAGCGTTGAGCCCCCGTAACACCAGGAATTTTTCAAGACCGAAAGGGAGCCCAACTTCGAACAACACCATGGTGGAGTTCACTTCATGAACTGCAAGATCTTTCTTCGAAAGAGCAAGTCAGCGTGCTTGCCAAGAAGCATCAGGCACAGCTGTGGCTAGTTCTACAAACTTTTGCAGATCGCTTTGAGGGCCAGCGATGCTTCGTTGAGCAAGCCAGTTCCATAAATTCCTCAAGAATCCCAGGCGGGAGCGGACCGCCTGCATGCAGAGCTTCCGGCTTCCCGATCATGCCAGAGATGTTTTGCATTCTTCTATGTCACCAAGACAAACGACAGTTTATAATTGTATATAGAGTATTGCTATGCACTGATTGTAGGTTCTTGCTTCTGGCTGATTCGAAAGACACCTGTCTTGCAGGGGCCCATGTTTCTGTGGATTCCGAGAGGCGGCAATGGCGCCTCTCATCGGCACCATGACAACACTAGGAAACATGGCGATAACAAGAACAAAGATTACAATACTAACAATAGCAAAGGCATAGTAGCAATAGTCATCACAACCTCAAATTCGCAACAGCAGTAATCATGCCAAGCAAAAGTACATGATTCAGGTCTCCCCCCGCATTGCTTCTTGCGCCCAAAGACCGGCCAAGCTCTCGGAGACCGGCCGAGCCTCGGGTAATCGCCTACGTCCGCGCCCTGTAGTCGCTCCTGGGCTCTGAGGTGAGTCTTATGATACAAAGATCGCAGTATATTATGACTTGACGGAACCTTATATAAGAACATTATAGTACGTTATACGATGTTCTGCACAAAATTTGCGCGAGTACAGAGTAAGAAGGCAAAAACATCGCGTTGCTCTTTTGGTTAGTAGAGCAGAAGACTCCGGCAACGCAGCAGCGGGAACCCACGCTGACTGTCGGCCTGTGCTGAAAAATGAGTTGCTCTCTCGCGAGACTCTGCAAGTCCTAGACACAGCATGAGCCCTAGTAAGCCCTAACCCTGATAACAAACCCTCGAAGAGAAAAGAGAAAGGACGGAGCTTCCAAATGCAACGCCCAAGGGTCGGTCTCACAGAGATGCGGCCCGTCCCCAAGCTCTCGGAGAGCTGCTGCACCTCCGGGGCTTTCTTCCTTTTTTTTCGAAACATTTTTCCTGGTGTTCGTTCTGTTGCCCTGCTTCCAGCCTTGATCTGGGAATTCTTCTTGTTCCTTCTGTGCACCGTTCGTATACGGCTCCTGCTACAAGTGCTCTCAGTTCAGACTGTTGTCCTGTGCTGCAATTACGACGACTACGGTACTGAGCTTCAGGCACACCCCAACCTTGTGAAGAAAGGAAACCACCCCTCAACCCCTTCCATGCAGTGCAGTGCAGGAAAATGTCAAACACTAAAGCCCTACTTAGGCAGAAGTGATGAATGCCAGCCGCAAGAATGATGGAAGTGACTACAGCAGCTTGTGCTGACTCTCCGGGCCGTTTCCACCGCTTACGCATCCATCTTTATGCCTACAGAGCTCCGAGGCAGGGCCCGGGCCCTAACCGAAAAGAGGTTGCTGCCAAAGGCACCATGAGACCAAGTCGGCCGACATTTTTGCTTAGCTGCGCCAGATCAATACCCTTTGCCTCGGCCAGCAGGGAGCGAAACTTGGACAGGCCATGCAGAAAGTCTGTGAAGATACTGCGGTCTTCCACGTCATGGTTCATGCTATCTGCATGGATCTCCTTGAAAACAGGAAAACCATGCAGCAGCAGCAGCAGCAGCAAAGTAAGAGCAGCGGCATTCACTGCCAGCATCTACCAACCATCCCTGCCAAAACGAGTATATATGATACAATACGACATCAAATGCCGTCGAAGGCTGCATTATAAGATAACATAATGAAGTACAACAGCAGAATACATACCAATGCAGTACAGCACAACATAATCGAACACTGTATACTGTATATTATAAAGTAGCGTGGTAATTATTGTATATACTGCACAACATCGTATGACAATTACACCAGCTTGGAAACAACTTCCATGCCCTTGGTTTAGCGGCTAGCGTCTGTGGTCATTAATGGCGACTCACTTTTTTCAACCCCGCGTATTTCTTTCAATCCCGTGTGCTCAAGGTACCCAAGTGTATCTGTTCGAGCGCCAAAACCCGAATCTTCGAGGACTTTTCATTCTTACGCAGGTGCCCCTGTATCGCATTCCCAATCCCACGTGCCAGACCTGAAACCGAAGAGCCCTACAGCCGAAAACCCAGGTCACAGGAACCCCCCGTGAGCTGCTGGGATCCCCACGGGGCCCTTCATTGCCAGCACGCCTTGCGCAAACCTGTCGGAGTTCATGGACAGTTCCTAAAAGGAAGACGAACTCATATGGCATGCCACTAATTGTATGCATTGCGATGCGAGGTCGATGTGCCTAGGAAACCTGGCCAAAAGAATCTTCTGCTTGGTAAAGCAAAGATCAGCAGCCATTTCACGGGGATGCCTACCAAGCTCGCAACACCCTGGTCTATTGAGTCCGATTGTGCGGGAGGCTATGCCAAAGGCGTCGTTTCATAACTTCAGTCAGGAGGCTTCTGCGCGTCGACACGGCCATCTCCGTCATCCAACAAATCGTAAAATACCCTGCGAGGGCTTTGGCTTCGGGCTCGGTGATCTCCGAAGTCTCAGAAGCAGAACCCGAAAAGAGCGAAGCAAGCCAGCCCGCGAGCCCAATGTCCTCGCACTTACTGTGGAGAAGCCCGGGAAAGAATCAGAAGGAGTCGAAGCTTCGCGAGTCGGAATCGTTGGCAACCGCTCTATTTTTACTCCGGCCAACGATTCAAAAGCAAAGCAGGAACGGCAGCGACCGACTGGGACATGAAACCCTCAACACAGCTCCGTGGACAAAGGCGAAGAGCGCATCCCGATAGACTCCCACGCAACTGCAGCTGAAGAAAGCACTGACCTCTGCCTTCGCAGATGACCTGTTTTCCTTCTGAGCAAAGTCTGAGGGCTCCAGAGCCAAAAGCCTCCTAAACCCTAAACCCTCCCGAGTCCGAATCTCGGCCTGAGGTCCTGGGCGTCGATCCTTGGGCTTTGGGCGCGAAGCGCCAAGAGATAGTCACAGTGACCAATTATGCCCCGCGTATTCTGTAGGTATAGGGTGTGTAGCTGTGTGTGTGTGTGTGTGTTCCTTCGTTCATCTCTCTGCACAGGTTGATTTCTGTACTTATCTGTTCAACTACTTACTTGCGGGCACCTCGGTCCCAACTTGTCTGGATTTCCGAAGGCCTGCAGAGCCTGCCTCTCTCTTTTGAGTGTGTGACCCGGTCGAGAGACATGTGGCATTGTCGGCTTCAAGTGGTCTCCCCGGCGCCAGGTGTAAACTGGGTCCATAAAACTGACATCCAGAAAGCTTGCCTTGCTGAGGTTCAGAGTTCGTTGGCAAACTCATAGCCATCAGCCATTGCCGATCCCCTGTGTTCTTTAGCCATAGTCGTAGCCTGTCCCCAAGAAGCGACAGGACCCAGAGACTCCTATATCCCTTAATCAAGGAATATTCCTTAAATCATATTAGGCATCCTACTGTAATTTAAGGAATATTCCCCAAATCATACTAGGGATCCTACTCTAATTCAAGGCATCTCCCTTAATTGAGGGAGATTGGAGCGTCTGGGGAGAAAGTCCGAGGATCTCGATCATGGAGAGGAGCGCGCCCGTGCGAGGATCCTTGAGCTGGTCATCGAACTCCTCCCAAGTCCTCATGGCTGGACACTTTGGGTGGGGGGGGGGATCCGAAACTAGGGGACCCTAGTATAGCACCCTAAATAGTAGGATCCTTACGATCAGAACCCCAAATAATAAGGTACCCCTAAGTCTCGGAAACTCCCATTTTGCAGCATGGAACGGGGGTTCTTGGCATGGAACAGAGACAGACCAAGCGGCACGATGCCATCTCCAGAAGTGTCAAGCTCCTCGCCGCAGAAGCTGTCTCTTAGCACGATGAACCCCCTTCAAAAGTTGCTTCAGATGCTCGCCCCGACACCTTCATGGCCAGGCTTCCAACGCTCTTGGCTCAAGGACCCTTTTCAACGAACCGCCTGACAACCCAGACGCCGCAAAACGAGCAAGAAGAAAGACTGGCCGCAACTTGATCCACTTGAAAGAAAAGAACTCCTCGAAGATGTAGCGCAGCTTTCGCTCGAAGGTCTTGGCGGCATACTGCTTCTGCTTGAGCTGCAGTTCCTTGTCATCCTTGCACATTCCCAGCGTGTCAAGAAGCAAAAACGAAGGCTTTGCATAAAGCATGGTCTAGCCAAAGAGCTCCCGTGAACTTGCTAACACCCAAGGATGAGGTCCCCTCCCAAGCTCTGATCTTTTCCCACTCAGCACCTAAACCTAGCGAGATCGCCCAAAAGAACTACCTGCCTGGGCCACCTGCATGGTGCGCTGGATGAACACTGCCTGGCAGTCATTTTTAACCAACCTCAGGTCTTGTCGACCTTTGTGGCTGCAAGTCATAGCAGCTGTAAAGACTTCATGTGGGCATCTATGCCTATGGGCTGGCCTCCGGAAAGTCTGTGATGGGGAATCGTGGATGGGGGTCCTCAACCCTCCACTAGATTCACTAGATGAGGCTGCATCATCCACTCGTAGGGTAGTCTTGAGCACCGTGACTTCAACTACCTGACCTTCTCGGCTTGGGCCACTTCAAGCTGATGATTAGGACTGAGAAACTGGGAAGGAGTGCGGGTACGGCATAGCGCCAAGCTCTTTACATTCGAATTAGACACAACTGTGAGCAAGAGCCGACCGACCGTCCTGGTCTCAATGTGTGTGAAACCTTTGGCATAACACGCCCTCAGGGCATGATCTCACCAGTTGGGAGTGTGGTATGTGCAGCTTTAGGCGACGGTTTCGGATGGTGGTGAAGCGATCGGCACTGAGACCCACCTGAATGACATTCAAGACGGCAAAGCCAACCAAACACCGGTACCTGGTTTTTCTCGGCTATTCAAGTTCAGACTTTGCGAACTCGAGGTCTTCTTGGCATAGGCAAGATCAACGTGAGCCCTTTAGCACGTGCTCGCAACTATGTAGCCATTGAACAAATATGAGTTTACGCGACAATCCCCACGCATGTCTGTCTGTCCCTGTCGCTGTACACATACACAGTATACACAAATCTACATCTGATTATACACAGAGAGGTGCATGCGTCGCATGCATGCCTGCATGCATGCATGCGTGCATGCATGCATGGATGGATGGACGGATGGCTGGGCGGGCGGGGCGGGCGGATGGATGTGTATGCATGTAGTTGCCCAGGCAGGTGTGTATGCCTGTATGCGTTGACTACACCTACGTCTAGCATCTAGGACAGGTTCTGCCCATTCTGCTGCCATGTAACATCTGCGTCATCGTGTAGTCTAGTCAGCGTAGACATAATCAGACGAGCAAACGTTTTTGTCAAACGTCGCGGCCCCCATCCTGAGAGTCTCAACACTCATCTCCCATCCGCGCCAGGTCACAAGATAAAGACGGCGGAGAAGTACTCGCTCCTGGGCTTCAACCGGGCTGGGCTCTCAGTGTCTCTACGATTCACGCACCAGAGAAGCAGAAAAAGCCTCGCTTCTTGGGAAGCAGTGTGTCCTATGCAGATGATATGTAGGTCACAAGCAAAGTATCACTACCTTCTTAAGGGGGGGGAATATTTCAAGGATAAGGGGGTGGTGATACCAAAGTCAAGCCACAAATGCTCCACCAGTATGCGACAAGGCGTTATCCAGTTAGCGAAGAGGACCTGGGAAACGTTCGGGAATGTTGGCATGGACATACACGGACTGCTTAGGATGAGAGGTAAATTTGGGGCCACAAAGTGGGGTACCACCTGAGAGCTATCAGCTTCGGGAAGAAGCCCTCAAAGAAGCTCAGGGCCACGGTCCACATCCGGCCTCGAACATGGTGAGCATGGAGCGCGAGAAGGTGCCGAAGTAAGCGAAAACCAACAGCCTGCGGGGGGGCACGGGGCGAAGAGATGACAACGGGAAGCTTTTGCACGCATGGGCACGAACTCTGAGTGCTGAAGCCACGATACCCCATAGGTCTGGGACCCTGCATCCCACAAGAAGCTGCCTGTTCTCCTGCGTGAGGTCGTTGGGACTGCGAATGTATGTTTGCACTGTGTACATGATGACGATGGCACCGATGCACCTCAGCTCCGAGGTGGAGTAAGTTGCCTTCGCCCGGAGCATCACGGAAGACTACACCCCTGCAAAGTCAGAGTGTTTGGCGTTCGAAGATGTGTCGGATCCACTATCGGACTTGATGTGCGGCATCTTCACTACCCTCGAGATCTCGCGAGTTGGAGACCGTCGGCTTGAATTCGAGTTCACACGTCAGAAGATCTGTCGTGCATCTCCGGGCGGTGAATCCAATGCAAACGCGAATGCGTACCTTCAAAATTCATGGAGCATCCTGGCGGTTCATATGCGAGACTTACACAACAAGAGACCCTAAACTCCGACATAGAACCCAAATCCTGCATCGCAGGATCCTTTGTCCAATCCCGAAACAAGGCACCCCAAATCTTAAGAAACCACCAAGAAAGATTTTAAAAAAAATGAATAAAAAGCAACTAAGGCGCTGGATGACCAGGAGTACGCACAAGGACCAGAATAAAGTACCCACGCTGGCACGGAGGCACTTCCTTGGAGTCTCTAGGCGAAGACAGCAACAGGACTTACCAGCATGTGTGGTCCATTGTAGGGTCCACTCGAAACTCGTACTTGCCTTCTAAAAGCGTTGAGCACTTATGTCACAGCCAAACCTTGGACATGGGCGCAACGAGGAAAGACATCCCGGAACAACTTTTTGATGTCCCAATACTCCCGTACCAAGAGTACTGTTGCGCTGTATACTGGGATTCTAGGGCACTTAGAATCCTGTAGCCTAACTCACGTGTGGAGCAAGCAACGAAGAACCGTCGGCACGGGCCCCTGCCAGAAGCCAAAAAAAAGGAAAGAGCAAAGAGGGCGAAGCCTCAAAAACGACCTGCAGCCCGGCAGCATGATCATGTTCAGCGAGTCAAGCACACTAGACACCTGCGGGCCCCCGAACCCGCAGGTGGTTCCTCAATCCTAAGAGGGTGAAGCTGAGAACCCCAGTGGAAGCTAGCACCTCCCTATGAAATTGGCAAAGCGACTTCCAGTTCCTATGATGCCGCTGTCTGAGATCTAGCATTACACATGTCTCTCTGCATCGTGCTTCGGGGCATCACACTGTGTAGATTGATGTCTCCATCCACCAAGTCACCCTTGACCATGTGGGCATCGGAAGCCGGAAATCCCCTGGCCTTTAAAATTCGGATGCTCCGAGTCAGCTTCGTGAGGCGTAGCAACCGAAGGACCTGAAGAAACATTGCTGCATCTGCCGCAGGCTGCGAAGACCGGAGTTGCGAAAGAGGCTTGGTCCATGCCGAGGCAGGGACACTTGTGTTGAACATTCCGGACGTGATCAGGTCAAAAACACCTCAGAGCGCAGGCCCCATCCAGAATCCAAAAGCACTGTCTTACGTGGCTCGTATGACAATTAACTTGTCAAGCTGCATCAGCTACACCTTGAAGTTCACGGCCGTCGTTGAAGTGCGGTCTGGATTAACTTGAACCAAAAACCTAAATTCAGACCCAGTAACATCAGAAACCACAAACCTGCAGCACAAGCACTCGACAGGACCACGACAAGGTCCAGCCAGTTGAACCAATCGCAGAAGAATGTTTTCCCTCACAGGCGACAGAGCGCGAGAAGAGCTGCGGGTGCAGGTGGGGCACTGCATGGAGCTTGAAACACCAACGGCTTTCACTCAAGAATCAGCGGTCTGTGGCCAGCTGGGCATCGTGGGAAAGTGACATGGATCCGAAGGATACACTCACCAATCCATGTCCAGGTGGGCAACCGATGATGACGGGTTTCAGAAAGATCCCAGGCCCCCACGCGAAGGTTCGGTGATGCCGGGTTGTTTCTTGGGCCGGCACAGAAAAGACATCCTCTGATCACGACATCAACCAAGAAGAGGGACCTCGGCATTGCATGAGGTGCTCTTTCGAACATGGGCCCTTTAACGATGTATGCTTTCTGGTGTTGAGATCCAGAGGTTTTCGGGGCAACAGAGTTCGGTTGAAGGGGTCCCGGCGACACTCTATCTATCCGGAAATAGCATGTATCACCTACGTGCAGCACATCACCCTTCCAAGTCAAGCCAGAGGCACGTGAAGGTCACCTGTAGCACATCGAAGACAGTTGAGATCCCAGGCCATAGCTCATCTGCTGAAGCGCTGTAGCCTCCGGATGACAAGCAGGACCAGATGTTCGTCTGTCGACAAACTCTGACGTGCAGCGCTCGGCCTTCACAAATTACGAGAGATCTGACTCAACAAGGGTGAATGCCAAGATGGATTGGCATGAATCCACATTGGACCCGAAAGGCAATGTGTGACTGTTTCAACATGCCTCGCATACATCAAACCAGTGCACTCACAGAGGGGACTATCATGGAATGTCGGAATAACGAAAGACATTCCGACACACAATCCCGGCGGCTGCCCGGCACAATCTGAATAAGAGCTCATACACCAACGAATTTCTATTGTCGTGCCCCATTCTGAACAAATTGGACTCCAGAAGGTGGTTGAAAAGCCGGAACAGCCTGATTGCATCGCCAAATGCAGTGAATAACTGGAACACCCCCAAGAAGATCGCACCCCTGGCTATGTCACACCTCATCGTCTAATCTCGTAGGTATTGGAATTCGCGGCTGCGTAGAGGTCCATCAATCAGCCCTAAACGTCCGACGGAGCAATCAATACCTCCGAAACCCAAGAAAGTAATCGCACAAGGCCCACCATCCCTTGTCCAAACGGTGCTTAGGGCAGCAGTGCTTCCCACCCAGCGGTCCGACAACTCTGCATCAAGTGACCGGGAAAGCTGATCAAGTGGGCAAGCTGAAAACCTTCGTACCTCAGTAGTCCGGGATCTTTAACTTGAGCGTGCACGCGCATCGTTAAAAGTGGATGCGAAAATGTAATGACACGCATGCCAGACTTAAAGATACACTCAAGGAGATTAGTCGGCCCTGCTGTTTTGCTCCGAGCTTCGCTATGGAAGTCTCGAAGCCTCGTCTCCAACAAAGTCGCAGTTGCAGGATAGACACGGTGCAGACTTTGACACAAAGTTCGATGTTAAGCTGTTAAGCCTCGGCTTCTCCAAACACTCCGCTGCGGCCCGGTTGCTGGAACTGAAGACCAATCACCAACGCATTCACGAAAATGAGAAGTGTGACAGCAAGCCTCGCTGAGAAGGAGAAGTTTGCAAACTTTTATCTGTTTTTTCGTCCAGAATGAGGACAGACAGGAATGAGTTCCAAGTCCCCATGAACCGAACACAGGACCCCCCTTCATGGAGAGAGGCATCCTGCTAAAACGCTCCAGGTCTGGCGATGGCCGGAAGAGCTGAAAGGATATGCAGACCCTCGCTGCAAGATCTGCTTGAGATGACTGCGACGTGTCTCGGCATGGCATGTTCACTGGAGCTCTTCCACGCCCCACAGAGTCCCCAATAAAAACGCAATGATCGAACTGCCTCCTGTGCTGCCTCCCCAAAATCCCAGCCGAAGTTCAGAACCCGGTGCCGATGCCCTTCAAGCAGGCCTCCGAGGCATGGTGCCCTAAAATCGAACTGCGGAACACGCGTGGCCGGGTAGCTCGTACTCCGGGGAAGCAAAGATTCGTCGCAGACGGCCCAAGCGCGAGTGGTCCTCCTCGAAGACACTTTTGAATTGAAGGCCCCACCTCTTTTTTGATCGCAAAGCCACGCTTCATATCCACGTTGCCCTTCACACGTCTGAATCGCCTGCAACCGCTAGATGACATGACTGCAACTGCTCCCGCTGTCTCCGGGCCAGTGCCGCTGCTGCCGCCGATGCTACATGTCCCAACAGTCAACAACCACTCATGCTCCCAGTTCCCTGCTCTCGTAATCCGGGGTGCTGCTGCTGCAAGAAATAGAAACATCTCAAGCCCAAGACATCCTAATACTATTATTACAAGTATCACTGTTACTATTATCGCTATTTCTATTATTGCTATGATTTCAAGTATTGCTTATTTTATTACTGTTATTAAAATTATTCCTATCATTACTATAATGACTATGGGCCACTTAGAATGCAGTATCTCAAAAACGCAAATGGGCAGATTGATAGAAACAAACACAGACATGCCGTCGGCGCAAGCGGCGGACACTACTATTACTGCTATTACTACTATTCCAACTATTACTACTATTACTGCTGTTACTACTGTTACTACTATTACTATGACCTAAGACTCTCGGCCCTTCCGAGCATCCTCGGGAGGCTCGTAGTGCGTCCCCTCCATCATCGAGCCGAGCTCCAGCTGCAACTCCTCTCCCATCGAACATATTATGACTACGATTACTGGTATTGCTAGGATTATAACTGATTACTATTCTTATCGCTACGATTATTCTTATTACCACACTTATTCCTATTCTTATTGCAATTACAACACTTATTCCTGTTCGGGCACCGCATGCTGGAAGGTTTGTTGCTTCCTGCAAAGCCGAGCGAGTCACACAGCAGGGTAACAGCTTGGACCGTTCTTCGCCCAGGTTAGGACGCTTAGGGCAGGTGTACTGCATATTCTCGATCAGTCATGCGAGGACTGCGAGGGGGCGCAGGTGGTGCTGGAGACTGGGAACTTTGGCTCACTTACACAGCAAACATGACTGCAAAGAGGCCGGGATAGTGACAAAGCCAGGGGAGTCGACCAAGGTAACAGGTGTCTCTGGAGCTCAGCAACAACAAGGTTCCACTACCACCGCCAACAACACCACACCAACATGATCATCGCTGGCGACGTAGTGGATGCCGACGTCCACCGAAGACCCCGTCGGTCGACGGGTAGAAGCTCGACTCACCCAAGGCGGTCGTGTAGAATACGAGCAGAGTCCTACGTATTTACTACTACAACCATTATTGCTATTACTATTACCATTACTATTACGACACTTGGGCACGGCAACAACACCCTGGAATACAGTGACTCCAAAGCCGTATACCGTATAATCATTGTGCAGCCTACATCGAGCCATCGGCAACATGTACCCCAAATCCCTGAGAGCTTGAATCTGTGGTCCACGACGCCCATATTTCTGCGACCCAGGCTTCACCCGCATACTTCGACATCGTGCCTCCAGAAAAAGCTTCGAGTAACCGTTCTTCGGCTCCTCCGCCGCCTGGTTCAGCGCCTTTTCATCCGGCTCCACGCGGCTCTCGCGGGAGCTAGCCTGTACCTGACAGCAAACTTGACATCATCCAGCTAAAGGCTCCCACACTGGCTCTAGCAGTCTAGCACTTGTTGTTATCATCACTGGCGATAGAGAGAGAGAGAGAGAGAGAGAGAGAGAGAGAGAGCTTGGGACCATCCCTAAGACGGTTCCACTGAGCAGGCGGGTCTCCTCCACCTCCTCGCCGGACAGGGGAGCCAAACAGCTCGAAACGGAGATGTTCTTCCCCTTAGCCGATGAGGCGGTGTCGGCTTTGGATCCTTCGCCCGGGAAAGCTGCAGGCTTACCAGACTACTTTCCTGATGCCTTGCATGTGCCAATTTGATCAAAGTTTCATACATTGCTCTGTAAACACAAGACCAAATTTGTGCAAAGCCGCGATATGCGGCCGTTGCGAAGGTCGCGGCGACAGTCGCGGAGTCGAGGGTTTCGGCGACACGTCGGGCACCGAAACCTCAGCTGTGCAAGGAGCACGAATATGGCCTGAAGTTGCCTGAAGCCTGTCGTGGGAAGCAGCTGACAAGCTGATCTCCCTTGCCGGGCCCTGCCGACATCAAGCTGTCACCAGCTGCCACACTGCACACAAGTATCTGTTCAATTCCCCCGCTAATGCAGGTCAACAGGTAAGCCACTCCTATCTCGAAAACCTGACAAAACCAGAAGCCTAAACGTACTCAGGCCGCACCCAGCAGCCGAAACTCTTTTGCACACAGCCTTGATTGGAGCTCGCCAGGCCAGGCTCAAGGGCAGCACACCGCACTGAACCCTAAACCCTGGACCCTAATCGGAAATCATGTTCAATCACGCCCAGATGCTCTGGGGGAGAGGTGGTCCTTCGCAGCAGCCTCCGGCAAAACCTGCTTTCAGCCGGCAGGGCCGCTTCAAATGTGGAAGTCCCAGACACAAATCTCAAGAATGGTGAAATGCAAGTGCTCCTACTTCGAGCCTCAACTCCCTATGGACCAGGTCGACCCAGGGTCCCCTGAGCCTCGTCGTCTTCTGGCTGGCGACCCTGTCGCTGCTTGCAGAACAAAAGCTCCTGTGCTCGACTTCCAGGCTCAGAACAGGCCCTAAAGAAGATTGAAGAAAAGCTACAAACGAGGTCGTGCGACTAAAAACATGGATTTCAGCCGACGATGGCCGACTTATCCATAAGGGCTTCCGGCTATGCCAAGAAGTGCGAGACAGTTCGGGACACGGCTTCGGTTCCAGGTCTCGCTTCCTGGCCTGTGGTCTCGGAGAAACTCGGTTTCCACTAAGCAGCGGTGGGGATGCGAGGTCGGCATGTCAGCGGCTCAGAAAGAACTTCGCTTGGGGAGGTGGGTGAAATCATGGGCCGGCAAACTTAGCTATCCACAGCCACGCCTGCTTCAGCTCGGCGAGCTCGTGCAAATGCCTGGACACCAGCTTCTCCATCAAGCGCCTGTGCCGAGGCGTCTTTGGCTTAGGGCCTTCATGCTCGTGATTTGATGGCCTCAGATCAGAGTGTGTCGCCTGGATCAGACTGTGTGTCACATGCAATGATATGCAGGAGCAGTCATCAGCGTGTCCACCATGGCCTATGGCTAAACTTCCCGGACTGTCTCCTGCCATCCTGTGTTTCTGGAGTATAAATGCCTGAACTCGTCGGAGCAATCATCTTCATCTCGTCTCCTCGCAGCCCAAAGATGTGTCAAACCAAGTTGTGAAGTGCATGAATCGGAGACGCACAGGCCAACAGGCTCCAGAAGCCTGAGTGAGTCGACTGTCCTTCCTGGCTTAACCGATACCGATCACTAGCTGCATGGATCGCGCATCTGCACGACCTGCGTTCCTGCGACTTCAACCATAGAAACCCGTCATAAGTAAGTCTCCCTCTGTCTGAGCGCAGACAGACCGAGAGCTCTTCCGACCAATCGCTGCGGTCAAGCAGCTCCACAGCTTGCAGCTGCGCAACGGGGTCGGGCTGCACCTCCCCACCCTGCAAGGCGCCGCGGCATCGAAGCACAGAACAGGATCGCTCTGAGCTGCACTAGAGCTCGGCAGATCTGAGGTCTGAACCGTAGACCGGCAGAGCAAGCAGGCGGCGGCCATCGGCGAGGGAAATTTCTGAGATAACGAGACTCTGAATGAATGGATTCATGCATCAGGTTGAACAACTATTCAGGCGTGTTGATTCCTTCGAGTGCACCGATAAGGGTAGAGTGCTCTTTGCCCGCTTCCTGTCTGAGCTGGACGAACGAGTGCAGCAAGCTCCTATAAGATTTCCGACACAAGAAAGATCTTGGTGGAATTTGCAAGGGGTCGTTTCCCGCGCATGGTGTCCGGTATGGGGCCTGCTACACACACGCACGCTTTTGCGGTGGCTAGGGCCTACTTGCCCTTCCCTGCAAGTCCTTGTGCGGGTCCCAGAGATACTCGCCACACTTCCTGACTTTGAGGTTGGATCGGAGGGCGAAGTGCCGGCTCGGGTACTCGAAGCCATAGCCACCCGACTTGAGGGCACTGCTCAGTCTACAGCAACCGACTCCGCTCGGGACCCTGTCGTTTTACATGCAGCGCTATGTGGAGCAAAGCAGGGAACCGCAGCCAGAGCAGGAGCCATCCTTGGCCCACCCGGCTGGACCTCCCGTATCTTTCCAACCGCCCGAACCAGAGCGCGAACCCACAACAACTACCACCACCGGCATGCGCTTGCAATACCAACAGCCACGTCCACGCCGTTTTCATGGCTACGGAGGACGGCGTTGTTTTGCACCAAGAGTCGGAGTTGGCGCATTTTCTGCCTTTGGTCGCCCGCCTCCTTGCTTGTCTCCAGGACGGTCAGGTGGTTGATGCGAACATGGTTCTCCACATAGCACAAGTTGCTAACATATTTGCTGACATGGTTGAAGTCTTTATTGCCCTGTGTACCCGTGGCAATCAGCAAACGTGGGGATTCTTTGACCTTAGGGTGCCAGGTAGGGACCTAGTCTTCTCGCCCGTGTTGGACGCGGTGGTCCATAACACTGCAGGCAACTTGCATGAAAGCTGTTTCCTGTTTGCAAATGCGTTCCGTGTTCGGCCTGGAGTACAGATGGCTCCTCCTCTGCTTTCTGTGCTCACGGTGGGCGCGCACCTGCCTAGACATGTTGTGCCCACAGCACACTGCTGTCCCGCATTGCGGAAGTTGCCTTTTTTGCAATGCAAGTCCCAGCAAATGATGTGGATCGGGCGGGGAACCTTGCTTTCAGGAGAAATGCGTTCCTCCGTCACCTTCAGGCCATTTACACCCATTGGAACCGGCTCACACGGTTGCATGACACGGGTTCTCTGATAGAGTTGGTTTGTCCAGTTGGGCTGCCTATCCGTGCACGTGTGCCGACTGCCCCCCACAGCAAGTGATGTGGGAACCTTCTCGAAGCCAAGGTTCACTAGAATTGTCGGTGAACAAAATGTTCTAGACCTGCATGCTGCACTGGGGGATGCTACTTGCTGTATAGTCGTGCTCTTTGCTGTATCTACCTCGAGGACTTGGGTCCAACTATATACATAGGGACTGTCTTGTGGTCACGTGCACGCCGCTCCATTGGACACAACAGCCTGCGTTAAGCTGCCTCCCACCGGTCAATGGCCCCGCGTCGCCTTTTGTGCCACACCATGGCGCTCATGGCGTTCGAATGATGTCCGCGCATGTGTCGTCCTCTGCCATTGATGAGCCTAGGCCAATCGTGCCAGCAGCAATTGAAATCACAGAACGGGAGATCTCTGCTTTGTTTGGAGACCCCCCCTGTTCCGGACCATTCTCCGGATCCTTTTGCTGAGCCAGAGGATAGCACTGAGGCTGAGGAGTGCATACCTCAGCACACAGCCCCCACACCCACTGACATGGATAGGATCCCAGGTGTCACTGCCTCGGGCCGCTCATCAGGGAGGTGCTCAGCCTGTCCCACCTCAATGCCCTCGTGGCTCCCAGACCACAGGTCCGGACCAAGGCCACGCGCACAGGAGTGGAGAGGCACACGTAGATGCCCTTGTTGCGCGCGTCAATGACCAAGCTGATGATGCCGTCGATGAGGCCCTCGACGCGACTGTTGAGCATGCGCTCACACTTGATGAGACACCAAGTCCAGGGCATCCAATAGCAACACGTGAGGCCGAGGGCAGTGTCTCCGACACTCCACCTCGCCCCCCACCACTTGGCGCGCTCTTCTCCATCAGAGGCCCGGAAGGCTGGTGCTGTTGCCGGTCGCCGGGATCAGCTTCTGAATCCCAGGATGTGTGCGAAATGTCGCTGCTTGCACTTTGGCAACTCTTGCCGGCCGAATTCACGTGAAGAGAAGGGAATGTCCCGGATGTAGGGAACTATGAACCAGTACGCCCATGTCCAAGCTGGGCCCACCATGGCCTGGCCTGGCACCATAGCACTGACAGCTGCAGTCCTGGTCACTGGGAGTGGACTTCTTTGCGGCTTGGGCTTAGATGAAGAAAGGGCTTACGAGGCTCATCAGCGGGTTTGTGGCTTCATTCTGGCCAAGACCTGAAAACTGGTCTAGCAGCTAACCCCTTTTGATGCGCATGGGACTGAGCATTGCCGGCTTCTGAAACAAAAGTGCGCAAAGCCCCACAAATAGCACTGCAGCTAACCCCTAAACCTGAAAGGCCTCGCGTCTGGTCCCACAAGATGATAGTCTCATTCTCCTGCCCACTGGCCGCAGCCTGCACGAACCCCCATGCAGGTATACAGGCCTTTCTTCCCGCTATCGCATGTGCTACTGCGTGTGGCAAAGAGCACTGTCGTTGTTTGTAAATCTGACGGTCTGAGTGAAATAGGTACTTACAACCTTTCTACGAGCTTGCCATGAAGTGGCACATGCAAGCACATGTCGTGTCTAGCCATGCACCATCCTGAGTCGTGAGCCCTGTCTTGTCATAGACCTTTTGAACGCGAAATGTCTCTGCGTAGAGGACTTGTGCCGTTTTTTCAGGGTTCGCAAAACACATCCATTCCAAAATAAGAAGAATAGCAGCCATCTTTACAATGCCTCCGCTGCCAAAGGCTGTGAGCAGCCTGTGTGCTGCTCTTGCCAAAGCTCTGTCATATAGGGGTCATATAGAGAAGTAGAGGTCATCATTCAGCTGGGCTTCAAGCAGAGCTCGAATCTGGTCGTCTGTTGCATAGCCAAGTGCTGTCCGACCGCATTTGTTGGCTTGTGCCACATCGGCCCTTGCTTCAACTAACAGCCGGGCCGTTCTCTCACAGCCTCTTTCAACTGCGTTCATAAGTGGAGTTTCGCCATCTACATAGCTGCTGGAGTTCACATCTGCCTGTGCTGCTAGGAGCACTTCGCTGGTGGCCGGGTGATGTGTGGCCAGGGCCAAAGCTGCTACGCCATGTATGTTTTGCGCGCACACAGAGGCTCGCGCTCTGAGCAAGGTTTCAACAACCTGCGTGTGTCCACCTGTTGCGGCCATCATGAGAGCAGTCCATTTCTCAGAGTCAGCCCTGTTTACGCTGGCGCCACTGTCAATGAGAGTCTGAACGGTGGCGAGCTGGCCTCCGCTTGCGGCCATCATGAGGCTGGTAAATGCCGACTCATCATCTGTTGCTTCGAGATCTGCACTGGCTGAGACCAGAAGCTCAACTACAGCTTGCCATCCCTTCCTCGATGCAAGGTGTAGCGCGGTCTCACCCTTCATGTCAATTGCCTGCACATCTGCGCGGGCTTCAAGAAGCAATCCTGCCACCTCACTGTTGCCGATTTCACATGCTGCCATCAAGGGCGTCACACCCTTGCAGTCAGGCGTTGCAGTGTTGGCATTGGCTTGGAGTAGCAGCTGCACAAATTCTGACCGGCCTTGATTCACTGCATGGATTAGGGGTGTCTGGCCATCATAAGCAGCAATCTCCACATTAGCCGCGTGCTCCAGTAAAGCGATGGCCAACCCCTGTTCTCCTTGTATTGCTGCGGCTATGAGACATGTAAAGCCCCATCGCGCCTCTCTCTCCACGGCAAACCTGTCGAAAGGTAGAAGCTGCATCGCCATCGATAGGAGAAGCTGTGTTATGATAAATTGAGCCTCAAAGTTTGAAGGAGGAGCCAACAGGTTGGCAGATGATGTCGGATCAGCTCCGGCATCAATTAGCAACGCAGCAACAGCATCTTGGCCATGGTGGAGAGCGTACGTCATGCAGGTCTGGCGGCAGGCATCGGTTTGAGCAATCTCTGCTCGTCTGTCCAGCAGCAGCCTGATTGTGGAGAGGTGGCCTTTTGCGGCTGCTTGCATGAGAGGAGTCCGACCTTGAGCATTGCCAAGGGCAATGTCGGCTCTGCCGTCAAGAAGCATGGAGCACACACTGGCAAAGCCTCCTTCTGCAGCATAAATGAGACCCGTGTTTCCATCTACTTTAGGGTTCCGGTAATTGACTGCAGCACATGCCTCTAGCAGAGTCCTCACTACGGAAGCATTTCCTTTGCACGCAGCCACACCAAGTAGAATGGGAAGCCGATCCCGGCCAATGGCTGCAGGAAGCAGAAGCCTGACGACCGAGTCGTGACCTCTCATAACAGCCTCTCTCAGAGCCGTTTTGCCCCATATATCTGCTGGTACCACGCTGGCAGACGCCTCCCACAACAGCTGCACCAAAGAGCAGTGCCCACTCTTTGCAGCAAGCATTAGGGGAGTGCAGCGATGGTTATTGCGCTGGTTAATATTGGCTCTAGCACTCAGGAGCAAATTCACCATTTCAACACTGCCATGCTGTGCAGAATACAAGAGAGGAGTTAAGCCATGCTCTGACTCAGCATAATTCACATCTGCACCTTCCTGAAGAAGCAAAGCAGCCTCAGCAACATAGTTGCTGTTCGCAGCGACATGCAACCAGAAACTTTGCAGTTCTAAGATGCACGCGACCACGTTCTGGGAGCTGCTAGCCTGGGCCTGATGCTCTTGCAGCATCAGCCGGCGCAGGGCCCAAAGCTGCTCCCGACCAAAACGGGCCCCTTGGGCAATGCAACGAATTGCCTGTCCCCAATTGCCTGACTGAATAGAGATTTCCAGCAACGGAGTTGCAAGTATCCCATGAACACGGGAATCAAAATCACCGAAATGCCGAACGCAACCCGAAGGGTTTCCTGATAAGGAGCTCATTTCTTGTATAGAGTTGTGCTCTCTGAGCATTTCTTGCAGGGGCATGTTCCTCAACGTCTCATCGCAAATAGCATGCCAAATCCTGTGCTTATCCTCCACCACACTGGCTCGTGCTGTTAGAGCTGACGAGGCCCAAATGGCTTCAGCAGTAGTCTCCAGCATGTTCTCCAGCGCTTGCGGCCCAGTACTTGATGCCGTCTGTGCAACGCTGCTCAAGGAGCCCCATTCGGTGATCAACTCAAAGGGGCAGTCCAGCTTATGAAGCCGATGTACCTCGAACAAACACCAAATTCTTTTGAATGGCTCAGCGTTCTGATCCAACACCATGACGGCCCCCCCTTTGGCCTGTGAAAGGGCAGCATTAAAAGGACCACGCATGGGAACGTCACCCACCTCCTCTGCTGCATTGTGTTGGTTTACAGCGAAAAGGCAAATCCAATAGACAATGTCCATGGAGGCTGCAACATTCATCAGCTCCCCCTGTGCATCAGCCCATGCGGTGAGCGCTGCCATGGTTGTCTGGAAAAGATGCCCCCAGAAATGCGAAACGAAAAAGTGCACACGGCACCCATGCGGGTTCAAGAGCTCTGAGAAGGAAGACTGGGCCCTCGCCTTTGGGATTCGGTTCCTGCGATCATGCCGACGAGCAGGGCACTCCCCTGCCTGTGCAGGCTTTGATAGAGGTGTCACGATGTACACATCAACTGCATACAAGTTGGGGCCTTGCTTGAAAAAGCCCGGCTGTTCACTTGCGATTTCGGCAGCATGTTGCTGGTTGTAGGTATCACACTGCCGCTGCAACCAGCCAGAACGCAGGTAAAGCTCCTCTAGCATCTGCAGCTGCTGCAGTGACATACCTCAGGGAGTGCTGCTACCACGCTGACTGCAAAGCAAGCCCTGCATAAACTGACCCTGCCTCGCAGCGAATGTGGAACAGCTCGACGGCATCTCATGTCGGATGGCAGCTCCTCCTGCAGCTTGGACACCAGGTCTCGGAAGGTCGGCTTGTCGATCTCATTCAACCCTGCCATGGATTGCCTCAGCCTCTCAGCGCTTGGCTTCAAGCCAAAGGCTGCAAATGCCTGCTTCAGCTCATGCTCATCCAGAGTACCAGAACCATCCAGATCGCATCGCTCCAAGACGAAGTCAGGATCTTGCAAGCATTCCTCCAACTCTGATTTGGCTGGAGGCCGGCATGAGGGAAGCCCCTCTACACGACGTCGAGCTTGCAGCAGAGTAGGCCCTGCTTCTGGAGTCTTTGTCTCCAGCTGGCTGTGGCAGCAACCCATGCCCGATATCGCAAGTGGAGGGGCACGGCTGTGTCGCCTCGTCACTAAAAAATGCTGCAGCGGCCAGTCCACGTACTGCACGGCTCTTGCTTGTGTTGGCGGGATGCGAAACACCATCATGAAATCCAATACGGCAGTGTCCATGTTATGACCACTAGGGTGCGAAACGTAAGGAAGTACTTTGCTAGCCGTTACAGTGGAGCCCGGAGGATGCAGAGCCCTAAGGGCAAGATCGCACTCGGCCCCAGATCTCCAAAACAATTTGCCCAGGACTGCGTCCGAGCGGTTTGCCGCGACAAACGAAACTTTTTTTGCCGTCTTTCAGACTTCACCCCCTTCATTGACAATTGATCTGGCAGAGGTTCGGGTGACGGACACGTCCCTGCCTTCATGGCCTCAGCGTAGTCCACGTCTGCAACTGCACTGCCACAACCTTGCCAAAGCATCAACAAGCCCATCAACTCAGACTAGCCGTCTGCCTGCAAGTACCCTAGCTGTGCCATACCCTGCAGCAGCTTCCATCATGCTTTCTATTGCCGAAGAAAGTGGAACTCCATGGACCAAGCCTGGGGCCTAGAGAAGGTTCACACAGGGACCGCCCATGGAGGGATACGACTTAGGGTTTGAAGAGGAGTCTTGAGAGTGGCTAATATTAACAAGCCGGCTGGGCTCGCCGCTTAACTCCCTCGTCGCCGCAACGCTGGTCACATCCCAGACGATGACTGTGCCGTCCTTGGTGTGATACCCCGCATTGTGGTAGTTTGAAGTTTGCTGTTGCTGGAAACTCCGGTACACTATAGAATCCTGCAACATGTTCTTCATGTTGATGTCCGTTCGAAAACCATGTAACCACCACAATCTACATAGCAGCGGATCCCTTACTACAAAGGCACGATACATGGAAGCCTGCGCATGGCAACTGCAACTTCTGCAAGCGTCTCTGACACCGGCAACCACACTGCGCAGGTGATGCGCGTAGGTCAAGGCCTTCCCAAAAAAGAGTGGCCACTGCAAATAATAACAGAAAGTTGCGTCAGCGTGACACGCAATAGAACTGCAACATACAAGGCTGGCTAGGAGATGAGGCTCTCAAAAAAGCGCCCACTTGCCAAGAGCCTTCGCTGCGGAGGCTAGAGCGTGGTGCATTCGTCTCCTTGGCTCAGTTGCCATGTTGTTCTTTCCACTTTGCTTGAGTGCAGCTTGCGCCGCCAGTTCTCAGGATACCAGCTGCCACGTGGTTCCAAAGGCATTTCACATCTACACCGTCCCAAAGCCAGATGTTGAACGTACTTGCTGATGCCTCTTCTGCAAAGACTGGCCCCCAGCGCCTCGGTCCATTCGCACACCCGCGCTTGAAGAACTCCCAGAGAATGGAATTGCCGCTCACACAGCTGCTCTAGGCCGCAAACCGGACCATCGCAGCGCAGCTGCCAGAGTGGCTCAACCGGCATGTCGGACCATGTTAGGAAACCTGCTGATGTAAGGCGTCTAAAGAGTTTAGAGTTGGGTTTTGTAAAGGGGGTGGTGTGTGTGTGTGTGTGACAGCCATCACCAGCCCTCAAAACGGCCCACATAAAAAAAAATTGCAACCTCCAAGCTGCGCAACCCTAGCGCGATGGAGCAATCAAAGGCTCGTGCCCTGGCCAGCAAGAAACCTGAAAACTTCCCTTGGCCAAAACTCGTCGAGCATTGAAAGGTTGGTTGGCAGTGTGCTTCCTGACGCCCCCTGCCCTGCCCCTTGAGCAAAGCCAAGCTCGGCAAAGAGGCAGATAGTAGTCCAAAGGGTACGGGATAGTCCGGGGAGCATCTGAGGGTGGCAGCCAGCAGGCAAGAGAACCCTTTGGCGCTGGCTGCCGGAATGCTCCGGACAAACTATCTATCCGTCGCTTTGGACGGGTCTGCGCGGAAGGAGCCTGAGCTCGTGCATGAAGACAGATTGATACTTCAAAGCAAGATGTGTCGCGTATATAATGCAGGGTTGAACATGGTTGAGCCACTCTCCTTGCCTGAGACCAGGGCCGACCACACTTCGTAATGCGGCTTCCACCTGCCACACTCAGCCGCGCGAAAGTGTCTTGAACGAGCGACGGCACGTTGCGGCTCCAGCGCAGCTTGGGCGGCACGCTCCCATGAAACTCGATAGTTAACAAACATACACATCCCATTGCAACTGAATGCCAGGATCCATGCTGAAGCTGACCCGTCGGGTCCTCGTCACAGCTCCTCCTCCCCTTCGCCCTCTTCGTCCTCATCCTCCAGCAGGTCGTTGATGACCTGATGAAAACTCCGAGCTCTGCAGCTTTTAGGTTTCGGGATCACTGAGCAGCCCATGTCTCAAACCTCTGGCCGAAGGGCAGCACCAGAAGCAACACCACCGCTACTGCTACAGCAGCTGCTGCTGCTGCTGCTGCTGCTGCTGCTGCTGCTGCTAATCCTCGTCCTCCTCGTCCTCCTCCTCCTCCTACTACTACTGCTACTACTGCTACTACTGCTACTACTGCTACTACTATTACTACTATTACTACTACTACTACTACTGCTACTACTGCTACTACTATTACTACTATTACTACTACTACTACTACTACTACTACTACTACTACTACTACTACTACTACTACTACTACTACTACTACTACTACTACTACTACTACTCGACGACTACACGACGACTACTACTACTCCTATTACTACCAGTACCACTTGTACTACCACTACCACTGCCACTGCTACGACCCCGGCCACAACCAGTCCCACGACCACTCGTAGTAGTACCAGCAGGCCAACAACAGTGCCAAGGAGACGTCGTTGATTGTGGGTAGCTTTCTCCTCTTCCTGTTCCTGCCGCTGCTGGTGAAAATCCGACACCATAGCTATCCCTTTCTCCTCGTCCTTGTCCTGCTGCTGCTGCCGATAATCCGACACCATCACTGACTCGGTGCTACCACTACCGCTTGCTCCCGCCGCAGCTGCTACTGCTACAGCAGCAGCGAAGGCGACGAATACACACTTCGGCGACTACAGTAGAAACTACGAGGATGAGACGGCGGCCGACAATACTGCCGACAGCTTCCTCCCATGGCCTCGAGGATACCCTCCTTCGTGAAGTGCTCACTCATCTTGTGCATCACCTGCAAGGCTTCTGGGGTTTGAGGCTCCTTTTGGCTACTCTTGGCCAAGGGCCTTCAACGCACGATACCGATAGCTGCAACGTCAAGTGTGTTCGTCTTGAATGTGTGGTACATTATGGCACAGCAACCCGACGGACCTCGTTTTGGAGAGAGACGGGGAAACTCGCAGAAGCGAGGATTGCCCAGCACAAATCACCGAAATCCAGGATGTAGGACAAAAAGCCCAAGGACCAAAGCAAAGGTCGGAAGGGAATTTGGACCCGGGAGTGCAAAATACAATTCGATAGAGGTTGGGCTGATGACACCGTGCGTCGAGTCACTCGGCGCCGCTTCTTTCGTTGAGCTGCTGTGCCGGGCGGATAATACACCTGAAGCGTGATGCTGACAGCTTTTGGGACCGATGGGCGCTTCGGGGCTCCATGAGAAACAGCGAGGCTTTCGTCCTTTCCCATCAAGGCTCCAAAACTCCCCTGTACAGGTACCTACTCCATCGAGTCACCAGGCTAAGCCACACCTCCTGACGAACGAAAAGCAGGAAATAGACAACTCTAGTTCTCTCAAATCCAGCACACTCGGAGAAAGATGGCAATCTACAACCTCAGCAGCACCTCATCTACTGAATCTACTGCATGGCAACATTCTTGAGTAAAAGCTGTTCAGCCCAGACAATTCAAGGCGCCGCCATCGGCTGGGCAAGGCGTCCCGGAACAAGCTGCTCGCCGTGCTCGTTGCGGGACCTCATCGGGGCGATGAGCATGCACGCACTCCCTGACGGAGATTCGCAACAATACCAAGCCATTATAATGAAAAACTTACCAAATGACGAAAACAAAAAAAATATGAATAAATGTCCCAAGTCTGAGGCCACTGAAGCCACTGAACTCCGAAAGTTCAATTTGAGATCCCCGGAGCTGGTCCAGCGCGAAAAGGCGCAGATGCTCCCGCAGCCGCCGGGTCAGAAGCACCTCCGCTCGAGGACACGCGGGCTTTCAGCTGATCCCAAACCTGCTCTGGAGCCCCACTTTAAAACGCCCCGCCTCTTTCTGCACCGACCGCCAGGCCTGCGAGCGCCGAGCACTTCAGTGAAAGTTTCACCGTTTGTCGTTCTGCTCTTCTGCTCTGCTGCTCTGCTGCTGTGCTCCTCTCCGACCTCTGACAAACTTCGACAGCACACTCACTGTTCCGCACTTTTGGTTCGCTTGGTCTGGTACAAGGTTGCCCGGCAGCTGCATGCTTCTAGGAAGTGCCACCGAAACGATAAACTGCGCAGAAAGCTTGCAGAAAGTTTTGTACCTTCTGCAACCACAGGCCACCGCACGCTCTCGAACATCCTACGACTGTCCAAGTGCTGCAGTTGTCAAAACTCGGGACGTTGAAGCTCTCTAGACATGTTTTCCGCTTGCTCAGGTCAGCTGCCTGAGCAAAGCGAGGTCACCATGCCTCAAGCTCTAAGAACGATGGGTAAACATGGTTAAACTATGCTGCAGAACTACACCACACTGTTCCCTAAACCCTATCTTGCCCCTTTTTTCAAGCTTTGGACTTCAGTGGCCGCATGAAGCGGGGGACGGTGCCGTTCGGGCCCAAAGCTGGCGCCGCGGCTCCTGCGGGACTTCGCGGGGGACTTCGGGGAGCGGAAGCGGCGGAAGTTGCCTTGTGGGCAGCCTCAGACACCTGTGGCCTTGCAGCTGCTGCAGGCTTGGATGTGCGGAGGGCAAACTTCTGCGTGCTTGCCGCTGCCTGATATCCACCAGTGCGTCTAACTGCCCGGTTGGACTGCGCAGCCATGGCTGCAGATTCCGCGGGTGCCAGGCCGACGTCGCCAGCTCCGGTCCCGTTTGCTGGTCGCCGCCTGATGCCCGTGCCTTCCCAGGCGGGCATTGGCTCTCCTTTTCGCAGACGTTGAATGCGACGCACCTTTCCACTGGTGAGGTTCGTCTGCGTGCCATGGCTCTCATCCTCAAAGTGCACTTCGAAGTCGTATCTGCCCAAAGTGTACCGCAAGGGCTCATCCGTCCTGCCATCGAAGGGCTCGTTGCCTGGCATCCATGGACTCCAACCCTTCTCCAACTCAATGAGCCACTGGTACTCACCTTCATAGGATGCCGTGTTGTTGGTCGCGAGGTAGCAGCAGGTGGGCAAGTTGCTGTCGGCCTTCGTGGCTTGCATGGGCCTGTCCGACTCCATCGGAGCCTGGGGCTCCGGCACTTCCTCACCCTCCTCCATAGGTGGTGCCTGGCCCTTTGGTACAAAGCACAGGGGGCGGGCCTTGCCAGTGGAGAGATTCATGGAAGTGCCTTCGGTCTCGCTCTGAAACTCCACCTGGAACTCCGTCTTGCCGAACATGTATCGGAACGGCTGATCAGTGGGTCCATGGAACTTCTGCTCCTTGAAAGCTGAGACCAAGCCCTAACTCCCCTCACTCCACCCACGACCCGAGCCTTACAACGCAACCCATAAAAAAAGTAAACTGAGCTTTAGCTACGGTTTCTGCAGATTCCGACCAGGGCTCTCCCACGATCCAGGCGCTCCAGCCGGCCTCCAGCTTGATGAGCCACTGCCCCTCCACAGCCGCGGCAGCCATGATCACTGCTGGGATCCTTTTTTGGTCTTTGGGCCTACGCAAGTCGAACCTGTTCCCGGGGCGCTTCAGCCAAAGCCACACAGGTCTGCGGTTAAGCAGAGCAATGTAAGAACGGACGAGTTGCAAGAGGCTCGACGACCTCGGCAAGCGCTTCTTCCAGATTTGGGTGTCGTGCTGCAGGAGTTTTGGGCGACAATCTGGGGAGGCCTCGCGGCCCCGCGCGCAGTCGGCACAGCCCACGCTGGCATCGTTGAAGAAGGCGACCTGGGCTGAGCTTCGAGCCCCAGCCATCGACTTAAGCTAGGGCCAGCCGGCAAGCCACTGGCCAACTACTGAACAGCACGCAAATATGAAGCAGAGACGCACTGGACAAGAACCGATGTCCAATTCTAGTTGAATCCAGTTCTGACCCTGGCCGAAGGTTCCTGTCACCTGCAGACACGCTGCCAAGGTCCCCGTTCTCTTCGGAGCTTTGAAAACCTTTAGCAGGTCCGTTGGCGGCCAAGTGCTGCAGTAGCTCGTCTTCTACTGATCTCACATGCTATGCAATGTACCGGCTGCGTTCCCGCCTGCTCGTCAAACGTGAAGCTTGCCAACTCGCCATCCTCGGGTGCCTCGCGGCGAAGCCATCGAGTCATCCCTCTATTGCCGAACTACTTTTTCAGAGAAGTTGGATGGTGCTGTGTTTTGCCAAGAACAGCGGGTGTGCCAAGCTCCCATCACGATGCAGCTGGCCTGCCTATGTTTACAAAAGGAACAAAACCGAACCGTGCAGAAAAGCCTCATTGGGGTCGCAGGCCGCGACTGGAAGCCCCACCTTGCGGTCTTCGTCCAGGGACGCCCAGTAAGTTGGCAGCTTCCCGGCATAGTACGCCTGAAGGGTGAACTGACGTTTCGACTCTAGGTGAGTTGTTGTGGTTCGCAGTCAGTGGAAGTATGCATAGGTTCAGGGTCTGATGCTTCCTTCTGATCTTCGGTGCTTGTTCTTCGGTGCCTCAAAGAAGGCGTTCACAGACTCCTCGCTCAGGTCGGTGAGCCGGTACCTCGCTTTCGACAAAAGCTCTCTCCTCTTGTCCCCCCACCCGAAACTTCCGCAAACTACAGACGCCTTCCATCCTGCTATAGTACTCGGAATATCTTTGCGCGCAGTTCCAGTTTCGGATGGTTTCGCGGCATTCGGGGATTGCGAGCCTTCGGAGCTGCAGGCTCCGCACAGAAGCTGTTCGAGTCATCGGGCTTGGTGTTTGGTGTACAGGGCTTCTTCTCAGACCGAATATAACTGTGTGTCTCACCCCCCAAAAGCCCCACCGAGCCCTTGAACCCTGAAACTCGACGCCTCAACTGGCAGCTTGGGCACTTGTGAGGGTTTCCATGCCAGTGGTTCCCCACGGGCCGATCCCCCAAGCCCTCGAGGTCGCTGAAGAGGATGAGCTCGCTCTCGAGACTCTCGTTGAGCCTGGGGGGCATCTTGACACCAATCATGACCTCTACTACCTCGATACAGTAACAAGCACCACAACTATCACCCCCACACAAAGACCATCACGACAACGACGCGAGGACGAGTCTAATCTCTTCGCTTCCCGATTCCCCTTCCTCCTCCTACTGCCAAAGGGGCTGAAGTACCGTAATATAAACTTTACAAGACTTTCTGCCCTTGTACGCCACATCTCGACGGCAGCTCCTGCCATTTCGGCATCCGAGTGCGGCTGGGCGACCCGACTTTGAGAGCCCGCCTCATCTCGAGCGTCTTTGCCTGCATCCCCCGCGCTTCCCGTTCTTAATCCCCGTCTCGGACAAAGAGGACACGGATATTTTTTCCCCTGGGCATCTCTGCTGGCCCAGCCGCCGTCTTTTCGACCACGGCAAAGCGGATCCTGCCTCTCAACTTCTCCTGCACAGCTCCGATGCTGACGGCTGAGGGCTGCAGACTAGCTAGCGGTCGGAAACTTACGAAGAGGTAGCTAGAGGCAGCCGAGCCGCCATGTGCGGTCGGAGGTAGCGAACCGCACGAAATTGGGGACCAAAGTCGTTGATGTCCTCCAGAAGTTGCAGAGCTCAAGCTCCGAGCTTTGCCTTGCTTTACACTTCGGGTCTTGCCGTTCTCACGCCCTCTTCTGAATGGGCCCTCTTCAACCGCACCTTCTGAAAAACCCTAGGTCAAGAACCGTGGAGCTCACACAAACCGCGCCAGCCACAACACGCCTCTTCGCTGGACCTGGTGTCGGAGTTTCAGTCCTTGATCTTCACCAGGACAAGGCCGACGCCGCCAGTGTTTGACTTGCCGAAGTACTTGTCGAAGGGGAAGGGGTTCTGCTTTCCCTGGTAGCCTGCCGGCTCCACCAACAAGAGGACAGGTGGAAGGAAGCTAAGAAGACCCGATTCCGGGCCCTTTACCTGGGGTCAGGTCCCTAGGCCCTCACCCTCGACCCGCCACGTCTCCATCAGCCGCTCACTGCACTCCAACCCCAGCTTTCTTTTCCGCAGCCTGCTACCCTGTAGTTGATGGTCGGGAATGCATTTTCCAGTAGCCAGGCTCGAACCTCCTGGGTCAGGGAGCCGCTTTGCAGGCTGCAGGCGGTCGGCAACTAGGCGCACAAGAAGGTATGCCACCCGTTCTAACTTTATGAGGACATGCCTACGACATGCCTCGGACCTTGGGGCTTTCTCGCATGGGGTCCTCTGAAGCTAAGTGCTTCAAGGCCTTACTTTCGACCAGGCTTTTCAACGCCTTGCAGTAAAATCTCAAACGCCACTCGGGCCGACCCGCCTTCTCCTTCCACTTCTTCCCGCTCTTCCCTCGCACTATGGAGCAAAGCATGTCGGCTCGAACTTGGGATTTCCTGTGCACCCAAGTGGCCTGCGAAGATAACCGGCTCGGCATCCATGGGGGGCTGCTCCAACATCTCCCAGAGCCTGGCGGCATAGTTCCGCCTGACGATCCTGGGCTCCGCCGGAAGCATCCACCGCCTCACCGACTCTTTGGGATCCTGCCGAGGCTCTGCAAGGATTCCTCCTCTTCCCAGTCGATAACGGCAGCCATGGGAATCTGCAGGTCCCAGAGTTCCTGGAGCCCGCTATAGCTCAGCACTTGACTTGGCTTTCTAGAAAATCCAGGCTTCAGCCACGAAGGGTGGTAACTTCAGGCACAAGCGGCCCAGAAGTGACTTTGAAAACCGTTCAGGAGCCCATCCGTTGCACACCGGAACACCAACAGTGCCCAGCCCCCCCGGGCGACCGCATCTTCTGCAGTGTTGGCCCCCAGCTTCTGCAGCAGCCGATGATTCGGTGAGTCCTGCATGCACCCCCGCGGATCCTAGGCAAAGAAAAGATGTCATCCGCAACAGCTACAGGCAACCCCTTCTCCATGCACGTCAATGTAAAGAACTCCCTCGCTGTCTCTGTTGCTCTTGATCTCTATTTCTCCTAGCCTCGCCATTTACGGAGCGACACATCTTGTCCGACATCGAGAGTGGGAGGGGAGTGGGTGCTGGCCTGCTTCACGTAGCCGACGCACACGGCACCCCAGGGCTCCATGTTGCCCTCGTAGAAAGGGTCCAGGCCCACCTCCTGCGGGAGGCTTCAGCTCTTCGTCTTCCCAATCAAAAAACACCCCCACCCCAGAAAAAAAAGCCTTGTCATTGGAGCCGATCTCAAACAGCTTCCGAGGCTTTCCGACCGCTCCCTGGCAGAGAGAGCTTCGGGACTGGTGCTTGGAAGCTGCGAACTGTTGAACAGCAGCAGCCGCTGCGCTCGTTCGGTCGGTTGATCGCAGCACGCCAGGCATAATGAGTTTCTAAGCTCACGTCGACAAGTGATCCATCGCTACGGCAGAAACATCACAGCCACGGCAAGGAACGGACACTACAGGCGTTCACCAATCGAAATCGAATGAAAACCTTTACTGGCTCTTCGGAGGACTCAAAGACTTTGCCGATGTCTCATTGTAAGGCTGCAGCCACGTGGCGTTGCGTTTACTTTATCAACCCACACTTCAGCCCCGAGCCAGGCCCCCCGCCTGGAAAATCAGAAGGAGCAGTACACGGCTCAGACGGCTCATGGCTGCATACGGAGGAAGCTGGCAAAGTGCTACCTGCACGGGCTCGAGGCCCAGAGGCACGGATGCTGCCCTTTGGTGAAGAGTCGGGTTGGCCTGCAATAAACATGTACTGTAGCCATTCAGGCTTGAGAGTCGACGTTTAAGGAATGGGTGGACTCTGCTTCAGATCCCTGGGCTCAATGTTCACCTATAGCAATGGCTGTGGCCCGGCAATGGGTCGCGGCGTTCTCGACAAGCACGAAGCCCGAGAACCACGAGCCACAAGGTCATCAAGACAGCACGCTTGCCCTTCACAAGAGTCGTGATCACCAGCATCCGAACGCGAGCCAGCAGACAAATCCCTCCACCTTCAAGAAGATCTCTTTTTGCTGGGCAGGCGTCTGCAAGCCAGATGCCTGCCTGTTCACGTCAAAGAATCCTGTGCCCCACTGCAATAAGATTTCGATGAGATGTGGAGCTCAGTATCGATGTGTTCAGGGGTTCATGGCCGTGCATGCTGCAGTGGCATCACTTTAATCTTGCCTTCGGCAAACTCTGGCAAAGGATCGTTGGAGGTTGCCCTTTCCGAACGGACAAGACCTTCATGGCTGGGGTGGACTAGCGAGCAACCCCTCAAGCCCCTCAGCTGCAAAGCTACTGCGAGAGCTGGGTTGATGCAAAAGCCTCCACCCTTGAACTGTCTTACTTTGCGTTCTGGGGAGCACTGCGCAGTTTCAGCATCTTGCCGAACCGTGGAAGGGAACATGCTCCAGAGCTGGCCACAGCTACTACTTGTAGCATTGTCGTAAGTTCAAAGGTGGAGGGCATGCATGTGGGAGAATCAAAAGCTACCGCCCCTCGGCGGTTGACTGCAAGGCCAAAGTGAGATCTTTCACCATGGGTACATCAGGTCATGAAGCTCCGGGCTGTCCTGAGCTTTGCGGCAGCTTGAGGAACCCTGGTTTTTTTCTGACGGATAGTTCGGCTGTTGGTGGGAGGCACCTGCATCACTGCCCCGCAGCCCGACCTATCTAAGAATCTGCCTGCCTAGCCGGGGCCTAGCCTGCCTGCAAGCCTACCTCGCTCCTGCTTGCTTGCTTGCTGACGGGAGGGCCGAGGCCCCCTGGCCCGCGTCTGACAAATCTGTGCTCTTGCCCCTTCCTGGGGTGCTGGGGTGATCAAGTTCCCCCGTCTGTGCATGTAACCCCTTTCTCCAACGATCTCCAGTACTGCCTCCACACCGCAGTCCCGACTGGTCCTTGCTCTACAATCCATGCATGCGTGTGCATAAACACATGTACGGAAAGCCAAGAATACATGTTGGACTCCCCTCGTATTCGGTCGGAGAGCTTACCCAGAAAGCACTGCAAGCCACTGCTACATTTTCTCGAAGCATCGGCCCCCTCCCAGCGGCGATTCCAGGGAGCACGTAGCCGCGGAGCGTCCAATGGGTCTAGCGGAGGCGGCGGCGGGTGCATGAGACCTCTCGCGCAGTGCGAGGTGCTTCGTAAAGGAGGGCGTTGAAGTTCGAAGCGTGTCGTTTCAGGGTGTGGCCGCTCACTCCCGGACTAGCCAAGCCAGGGAGTGCTTCGGTTTCTGAAGGAAGATTTTCTTGAGGACCCAGCACAATAGCGCTAAGCTTCTGGAGATCCCAAGCCGAGGGCTTTGAGGCCGTCTGCCTTTCGGAGCCACGCGTGGCCAGGGCCGCATCCCCGCCCTGGACAGAAACCACTCCGACCGATGCCGATTCGCCTGCCACGAACGTTGCCACGGCCATGACCATGATGACCTCGACAGGTGACCCCAACCGAAACTCCAAGCCTCCAGCCAGGAGCCTGTATCACCGCTCTGTTCTGTTGGCTCTCTTAGTGGAGTTGCAAGATGCGGCGGAACTGCACTGCTGAATCAGGAGCGATACCAAAGCATGCCCTGAATGATTTTGAGTCCTCTTGCCATAGCCTCAGCCTTGTTCAACAGATTTCTGAAGCCCTTCCAAGTCGGCCACACAGCTGTGGCACCCCGGATATCTGCATGCCGGCGAGAAGCGACGGTAACACATCGCATGGCCATGAGCACCGCCTCGTGATGCGGTCGCAAGGGAGAACGTCGTTTACAATGAAAAAGGAAAGAACTATGTTTCCTTTCACACGGACCCACAACCCCCAATCTGGTTCTCGCACAGCCACATGGAAGGGCTGTGTCTTCGGCGTCTTGACGACTGCAGAATGGATGAGCAGGACGATGTGCAGCCACAGGAAGGGCAGGAATTCCTCGGAGCTGCGAGATTTCACCGAATCAAAGGGCCTCGGGCCTCGGAGATCCAAGTAGGCTGGAAGAAGGCCAGGGTGTTCGTTCGAGCATGTATGAATCAGATAACAACAGCCGGGTCTGTACGTTTATAAACATATGCGCCCGTGAAGTTGTAAGCATGCGCACGTGCATGCATATTTTTTTAACATGTATGTATGTATAGGTATATGTCTGTTTGTGGGTTTGTAAATCAGTTAGTATGTACACATGTATGCATGCATGTGCGTGCATGCATGTATCTTTGCGGGCCGAAACAAAGCTGCAGTTTCTGCGGGTCCACAAGCCGCTGGCATGGGGCTTGCGAACTGCAACAACTGCTGCCTGCCTACAACGAGGCATGCATAAATAGGAACCAGACAGCGAAGTGTCAAGCTATTTCGCCAAAGCCATGAAGCCTTCTGGTCCGTTCTCTCCTGACCAGACTAACTTGGCCGGGAGGCATTCCCCGCACGGGCCAAGGTGTCTACGGCCGGCAACGCCATGAAGTGGTTGAGCGCCAAGCAAAAGTTCATGACGGCCTAGGCTCAATCTCTCCGGTCCAGCGGCTAGGATGGACTGCAAGTGCAAGGGACAGGGTTCCAGGTTGTTCAAAAAGCGACCCAAGCCTCACAAGTCTCTGCCGCGGCACGACAACGGAGACGATGCAGTAGAGGTGAATGAAGACAATGCCGCGTACCTCGGTCTTTATTGCGGCAGGAAGTCAACGAATCGTGACGGCCGTTCTCTGCAAGGGCTGGCAGCTTCCCAAAGGCTTGGAAGAAAAGTACAAAGCTTTCAAAGGCCCCCCGCCCTTGCACGCTCGACTCTGACTGGTACAAACACAACATTTGGGGACTCAACTTGTAAGATGTCAGTTGTACGCAGCTCCCGAACCACACCCGAACATGTGGAAGCCTTTCCTGTCGATGTGAAGACGACCGGCCACCACCCGTTGCGGCCAAGAGTCCGAAAAGGTGCGGGACTCCGGCGGCGTGTTGCCAGCAATGAAGGAAGTGCCTCGGGCCTCCGGCGTGCACTTCAAGGGGGGCGGGAGGCTCTCGCGGGTTGGGGGACTCGATCTGAAAGAGTCAGGAGCCAAGCCCCCCAAGGAAGAAAGTTCAGAGATGCGACGACTGTCCGTATTCTGAATTTTGCCACAAAGTGCTCAGCAACAGCGGGCCTGACCGCCCATGTGGTTGAGCGCGGCTAGGTACGCCAGACCGAACTGCTCGTCCTGCAATATTTCGTCGGCTGCAGAGAAAAAACCAAGGCCCTGTTGGGGGCCCCTGTACAGTAAGGCTTCTGGTTACCAGGTCCAGGTGATCCTTCTGAGGGTTCCTTGAAAAGCTATTGTGAGAAGCTGCCACAAGGCTTCAAGCATGTTGAAACCGAAGACATCGGGCCCAGGTCCGTTCGCAGAGAGACACTTGGGGCTTAGGCCCTCGCACCCTTGAGGAGTCCGGCCACTTCTCTTTCTTTTCGCGGCTACTGGCTCAGTGTGAAACCCTTGGTATCGGGCCACTGCCGCAAGTACTCCTGCAAGTCTCTGAAGCCGACGGCCTCGAACTTCTCCCCGAAGATGGCGAGGCGGCTCGATGTCCCAGAAGAGTGGCAGAGGCACTCTGCCAGGAAGGACCGAAGGAGGCAGCTACTGGCCTGGGCAGGGACCACGACTTGGTAGTAGGAGCCACCCACCTGATTCCCGTCCGAAGTGAGGTTTGCTACCATCCGCACCACGTCTGGGCCCAGTTCGAAGACGTGCAGTGCAGCGCCCGGCTTTGCGGCATCATCGTCGTCCAGCTCGGGAAGGGCCTCCAGCAGCCTCCGCACATCCGCCGGCCCTGCAATGCCGTGTCCTGCTCGCACACCCCGAAGCTTCTGGGCTCCCCGGCATCGATCGCGATCGCCTGCGTCGGGGCCCGTGCCACGCTTTAGAGCGAAGCCCACACGGCTCACGCCGGGCTCTCGCGCTGGTAGCTCCGCTGGTGAACGGAAGACCCCGCGCCCAGCGAGAACACGAGCCTCGCTCTCAAGGGGTACGACGACGTATTGGAAGGCCGAGGCCCAAACGAGCGTCAAGCGAGCCGTCTTTGCCTGGCCCAGGTCTAGCAAGGGTGCCAGGATCTCTGCATCCTCCCAATGCTGGCCATTCTCCGTCACCAGATGCATACACTCGTCCGGCTCGTGACGCGAGAGCAGTTTACGAAGCTTGGCTTTGCAGTCCGCTGCCTCCGAATCGCCGGGCAATCTCATCTCGGCCAGAAGTGCCCCGGAAAGATCATGCACAATGACTGTTACAGTTACAGAGGATGGGAAGTCAGAGTCCTCCGGTTTGGTGGCGTCTTGCGCGATTTGTCTCAAGTCGCTCAGAAACTGCCGGCCTTCCGGCGCACTCCTCAATGCGGGCTGATCCATCTCCACGTTCGGCGAGACATCTAAGACTGCCGAGCCATCCCTTGTGGACAACACGAAATTTTCCCGAGTCTGCATGTGTCCGGCCTGAAAGAAGGCGGCGGCAGTGGCATGGTAAAGCTCGGCGCAGCTTGCATTTTCAGGGAGCTGGAACTGCACGGTGGCACCCTCGAGGCTTTGCACCTCCACATGGATGTGACCGGTCAGGAATCCTTGCACTCGACCGGCTGCTTGCTTCAGGCCGGCTTCCCGCCAACCGAGGCCTCGGGCGATGCCTTCGGCGCCGGGGAGCAGAGCGGCCCGCGCCAGCGCCTCCGGGGCAGCGCGCCCCTGGGCGCCCTCTTGGCCCAGCAGCAGCTTTAGGCAGCTCCGCACCAGGCGCGTGCGGCCCTCCTCGCCCGGCCCGCATCGCTCGCAAGAGAGGCTCCGTCCGCACCATTTCACCTGATCCGGGTGCTCGTCACACTCGAAGCGCTGTTCTTTGCCAGCATACGGGCCGAGGGCTGGAGTGCAGCGCAGGATGCGCTTCTGCCATCGCACAGTGTCCGTGTAGTCGAACTCTTCATCCCAAAAGCTGGCGACATGGATCTGAGTCGTGCTGACCTCGGGGTCCTCGCACATGAAGAGGGTGTGCGCAAAGCCGGGGGTGAAGACGCGGAACCAGCTTCCAAAGTTGCCCACCTGAGCCAGCGAAGCTCTCGGCCCAGCAAGCTCAGGCGTTGGAGCTGGAGATGCCCGGGACGGAGACGGAGACCCACGTCGCTCTGACCCGCGGATTGCAACACCTCGCACAAGCAGGTCCGGGCCCGGGCCCGGCCCAGCCATGGCCCCCAGATTTTCGGGCTACGGCACGGCAGCGCGCGCGGTGGCTCGGGCTCGGGGACTCTGAGAAAGAGCCGCCAGGGCTGTCGCTGTGAGACTTGAAACACCCCCCCCCCTCATACAGTGCCAGGGCTCGGTCCTTCCACATAATCACCTCAGCTTGGCTGAGGGATCGGGGTGCCTTTCCACGCCTTGCTCTGTTTGGGGCGGACGGGGGGATGGGGATGGGCTCGGTTCCTCTTCACGACCACAAGAAGACACCAAAAGCGAGCGCAATACACGGTGACAGACAGTGGCCGATGTTGGACGTGTTGTTTCTTCTGACGCCCTTGTGACCGTGCACCCACGTGAACTCATGCACAAAAAACTGGATTGCTTATAACTGTTACTCTTTCGCTCTTACCCTTGAGTCTTTCGTTGCAAACGAGGCACTGAGAGGCTGCTCGCCACAGTGTAAAGGACCGACCCAACCGCGAAGAGTAAGTTGCTCTGCGCCCCCTGGTGGGGCCAGAACCTCTGCTTCGGTTTAGGGCATGTGTTGTCTAGAGTCTGGAGCGCGAGCTTCGAAGACAATGACAGGTTGGGGCATCAAGACGTTTTTACGCTGCCTGAAGCAGCCTATGCGTTGTCGCAAGCAGCGCTGCTTGAAGGCTTTGAGCTATTGGGGTTTGGCGTGAACAGGGTGCGGCCGGTGCCACCCTGCATCTTGTGTTACCTCCCTGTCGCTTGGGTGTTGTCTGCCCAGCTGCAAGACGAACCCGCCGACAGCGAACAAGAGTCCGCCTAGCGTCGACGAGTTGCTCAAACGTCTGGCTTCAGGGCGTTTCGGTTGGGCTGGGTCAAGCTTGTTCTTGGCTGCTGCTGGGGGAGTTCAACTTGTCTCTACAAGTACCAGAAGACACAAATTCCAACTGCGGCCCACCCTTCACTGAAAACTCTCTTCTGATTTGCAAGCCGACCCCCCACCCCGAGACCCGAGCCCAAACTCATGCCGGGCTTGTGCCCAAACTCAGCCGGCAGAAGGGCACAAGGCCATACATCACCGAGACCCACCGAAAGCAAGCATCAATATCCGTGCATGTTGCGCCTATGAAGTTCATCAGCGCAGCCTTGGTTAGAATAGAACCCTCTGCAGCTGAAGCAGTCGTGTCATGTCGCGAACGCCATCTTTGTCCGTCCCAACCCGAACTCCGATGTAAACCAGGCACCACGGAAACCTCAGAAGCGACAAGGCGCTGTCTTCGGAAGGGTCACATCCCAGGTGGAGAATACCTGCAAGGACTCTCTAAGTCTACAAGAGCAAGAACAAGCTGCCCAATGCCAGAATACAGAGAAAAATCACGGAGCTACGGCACTCTTGACCCTGTTGCCAGCTAAAGAAGGTATTTCCAATGCGACGCTCCTCCAAAAATTGTCTCTATTTGCCGTTCCTGTTATCGTTAGACGAGTAATAATAGCAGCACTGGCCATATGAGCTCAAATCAAAACAAGGATGCCCCGAACGATTCCAAAACCCCGAAGATCTGTCCCAAGCCGTTTGGGCCTTGTTCTCCATGCACTCCAGGAACCCTCCGGCCCCGAAGCAGATGCCTCCGGCTGGAGTAGGGAGGGAGAAGAAGCTTCACATACGTAAGTTGGATAGGTAGGTAGGCGCGCAGGTACAGTAGATACATAGATGTACGTATGTATCTCATATATATATATATATATATACATATATGTATATGTATATGTATATGTATATGTATATGTATATGTATATGTATATGTATATGTATATGTGTGTGTTTACGTGTGAATATATGGATAGATAGACAGATAGATAGGTATGGGCAAAAATGTACGTAGATACCCAGATATGAATGGATGGATGGATGGGTGGATGGATGGATGGATGGACGGATGGGTGGGGAGGGAGGGAGGGAGGGAGAGAGGGGATGGATGTATGCATGTGTGTGCATGCGTGCATGTAAATGTATCTGTGCTGTATGCATGTACTCAATCGTGCATGCATGCACGTCTGTAGTAGAAAGCAAAGAGCCAGACAGCCAGGCAGTCAGGCAAGTCGGGACGGACGTAAGAGACAGAGGCACATACAGAGATAGAACGAATCGAAAGGAAAGAAGGATAGCAAAGGTCGGAACCCGTTTGTGAGCCGAGATCGTACATGGCTCCTGACCCATGTGAGGATTCCGGTCAAGCCCTGCAGAGCTCAAGGTTCACCAACCAAGCCCGTGAATCTGCAAGGCCTCCTGCCGCGTAAGGGATCGTCGAGAAGAGCCTGAGGAATTCCAGGAAGTTCGTTGGGGCTGCCGTTTTTGCGGGAGTCGTAGCCGTTTAGGAGTTTGGCTTTGGATGTCAAAATGCATACCGCCCACACGGTATCCGACGGCCAGGCAGCAGCTCCATGTCCGGATTCAGGTGCTGATATAAGTTCGCGATCACGGCAATGGGGTAGATACAGGTGCCGACCTTGTGGCATGAATACCCAGAAATGAACCTTCGGGCTGAACCTAGGGTTATGTGTTGCGGAAATTCGGCCTCTCTTGTCCGTGCTAGCAGGAGATCTCTCGCGCGCATGTTACCTAGGAAAGCCCTTGAGCCTACTCCGCAGGAGGCAGCCACTGGGGGCCCGGCAAAGTAGGACATGGATGCCAAGTACGGCACTCCTAGGCTAGGCAGATCGAAGAGGACCAGACTCCATGCAACGAAAAAAGCCAGCCCAACCACCTTGCCCTGGTCGGAAACCGGTCTGTGGATAGCAGCATCAGCCGAATTACAGTCAGTAGGATGTGGGCACTTGCCGAATATCCAACAAAGACCTACCTGCCGAAACCAGCGGGCCTTCAATCCAGACTCCGATCCGCGCCACGAATCGTACAGCCCAAACTAGCCTGAACCCCACACTGAAACCTTCCAAGTCCGAGCTGCTGGTAATTTCGTGATTCATTGTGTTGCAGCTGTCCAAGTATGCCTCAGAAACGGCACAGGGAGCACGTACCTTGGGTTTCAACTTGTCGGGCTCTCTCTCTGCAGGAGAAGTAGGGAAGTACAGGTACACGTCGGGGCGGATCGGTCCATTGTCCAATCTCGGCAAGCAGCGAAAATCGACTTGAAGCTAAAGATCCGGAAGGTCCAGGAGCCAACCGGGCGCATGACATTCCTTGCGATCTCCAGGCTTGGATCTCTCCATATTTGCCGGGGTCTTGCGGTGATTTCTGCTGATGCAACTCTTTTTCTTCGTGCAACCATTCCGTTTTGGCCCCTTCTATTGTCAAATCCCATTCTTGCCAGCTGCCGGCTAATGCCCCTGATGTTCATCTGCTCTGCGCTCGAGGAGCATGGTCTCCAGGCACATGAGAATCGCCCCGCAGCTGAAGAAAACGGAGCCAAAGAGGGAAGGCCAAACGCTCAGCGCCTCGCAAAGTTCTGCCAGTCCTATTCTTATGATCGCAGCAAGCAATCACCAGCACTGAGCTCGAAAATGCATGTATATAAATATGCTCAAGGTGGATGTTGAGGTGTGCGGTTCGAACCCTTGTGGTGAAAGCGGATATCGCAGTAGGAATGGACCCGTTTATGAACCCGACATATATACGAATCCTAACCGCAATGATGGATCTGCTCAAAAGTGGATTTCTGACTTTACATACTTGCAGGGCTTGAGGGTTTATTGTGGTTTAGATTCTTTGGTGAGTTTGGGTTTCTGCAGTTTCAATGCTATATATATATATATATATCTATTTATATTTATCTTTACTTATACCGCACCCCTCCTAGGAGCAGCAGTAGTAGTCGTCGTCGTAGTTGTGGTAGTGGTAATTCGTAGCAGCAGCAGCAGCAGCAGCAGCAGCAGCAGCAGCAGCAGTAGCCGCAGCAGTAGCCGCAGCAGTAGTACTAGTAGTCGTCGTCGCGTACTTGACGTAGAACATAATGGGTAACCAGATCACGGATGCTAGCAAAGAGAAGGTTGAGCAACCAGCGCCTTCACAAGGTGTGCGTTGACGTGTGCACTGCTGCTGGCCCGCCATCCGCCTCAGCAGCACTCGGGGGGTTCAACTCTCGGACTTTGCCATTTTTGGCGCTGGTCTTCGACATGTACTGTTTTTTTCCTTGGGGAACCAAAGGGATCAAAACCTAGCCGATACTCCGAGGCTTCTTGGCAGTGAGCGCTGTCAGCTCGGCTGAACCTCCAGGTCCCTGCTGTCAAGGCTTACAAGCTCTACTGAGTTTCTCCCAAAGACTGCCGCAGATGCTTTCCGAACAGCACATGTGCTGCAACAAACCGACTGAAACAGCAACAGCCGCAACACCAAATTCCGACTTGCACGAAGACAAACACTTACACACACGCGCACACACACACACATATGTGTATATATATACACACACACACGGTATATACGATACACCGCTGTTTCCAAAACGCAGATACAGTGGCAGACAAATTGACAAACGAATGCGCATCCATCCATCCATCCATCCAGCCATCCATTCATCCATCCACCCATTGAATGCATGCATGCAATCATGCAGGCAGGCAGCCAGGTAGGCAAGCACAGGGGCATCCATGCACATGCACACTTGCCTCCATGCATGCCGGCATGCATGCATACATGCAGACATCCATAAGTGCATACATCCATCCCCACTTACATGCTTGCCTGCTTGCCTGCACTCAGGCATAATTACATACATTCTTGCGTAGGCATGTACCAGCTTACCTACCTGCCCACCTACCGACCTGCCTACCTACTCACCTATGCATACATAAATAAGCATACATACAGTCACACATGCATAGACATAGCATATATGTGGGCACGGATGTGCAAGACATCGCATACACACAAGCAAGGAGGCCTCACTCGTTTCTGACTGCTCTATGGCACAGCGGGCTCTCTGACCATTCGGGCCAGCTCCTCAAAGGCCATCCGCACGGCTCGGATCTCTGTACAACGAGAGCCTCCTCGAGTGGCTCATGCTCTTAGACAAGAAAGGCACTTCGTTCGGAGTGCAGCGTGTGAATTCGTTTCCGGGGCAAGGTGCTATGGTCTACAAGGACAGGCTGTCATTGAGCTCATCTTTGGTGATCGGCCGGCCGCGGATTTGCAGTGCGCGCAACTGAACCAAGCTGTTCTTGCCGGACAGAAGCTGCTGCACTGTCCTCGTTGCTGCTAAATTGACACTGTTCATGACAATATGCAAGGCCTCGACTGAGTACGTCTCCTGACCGACGGACTGCTTTGAGGAAGAAGAGACATCCATGCATATGTCGCTGTGATGGAATCGCAGGTGCAGGTGAATAAAACTCTCCACCAGATCCGCTTTGTAAGGACTCGTCGCCACCAGGATAATGGGAGCATACACGAGAGTGGCGTTCTGGAGGAGCGCATGGATCATGTAGTTCCGGAGTCTAGGAATCAGATTGGGCTCACGTTGCCCGCCTTTGCTTTGGAGAAGGACGCTTGTTTTGCCCACCTTGATGTAGCGGTCAAAGACCAGGATATGCACGAATCCAAGGCCCGGCGACTCCGTTTCGTTCGCCCAGGCCACGAGGCTTTGTGCTACCTCGTCGAACTTGTTGCCGAGGCTGCAGAAACGGCTGTTTCCCAAAAGCTCACAGACGTGGTTGTTCAAGGAGCCCCAGATCTTGCTAGCACGGTCGGTGCGGGACAGCTGCTGGAAGCGGGTGGCCCACGTCTCGAGATCTGCAGGAGGAGTGCACAGAGGAAGGATGCTCCACAAGAAGTCTTCGTGGTGCTCGAAGGCCAAAGGGTGGTCCTCCAAGGCCCTCATGGGCCGGAAGCATGTGTGGACGTGGTCCCGTGGATCTTGCAAGTCTCCAGGGATGAGCAACGACACCAAGCGGTACGGGTCCAAGGCTTCCGGAAGCTCCGGAGCGGGCGTGGTCGCGGGCCTGCGCGCAGCAACATAGCGCTATGTGGGATCAGGCGCTATGTGAGGTGCACGGCTATGTCGTAGAACCGGCTATGTGCGAATTACTGCTATGTAGACAGACGGGCTGTGTGAGACATGGGGCTATGTGGGGAGATACGCCTGTGCAGGAAATCCAGCTATGTGCGAAATCCAGCTATGTGAGATTAGGTGCTATGTGCGAAATCCGGCTATGTGAGATTAGTCGGTATGTGGCTATGTGAGACTTGTGTAACCATGCGAGATTAACGGCTATGTGCGAAATGCGGCTATGTAGGAAAGCCGGCTATGTGAGCTTGTGGGATCAGGCGCTATGTGGCTATGTCAGAAGACCGGCTATGTGAGACTTAGCGCTATGTGAGATCAGGCGCTATGCATCGGCTATGTGAGGGTAATGCGGCTATGAGGGTCATCCGGCGCTATGTCGGCAGGAGCGGCTATGTGCGGCTTAGCGATATGTGAGGGTAATGCGGCTATGTGCGAAATCCGGCTATGTGAGATTAGGCGCTATGTCGTAGAACCCGCTATGTGAGAGTGCTGCGGCTATGTGCGGTACACGGCTATGTCGTAGAACCGGCTATGTGCGAATTACTCCCCTTGCAGCCTCTTCTTGACGAAGCCGCGAACACGAAGCTCCTTCTTCGGCTCGACGAGCACAGGTCGCCACGGTACACGGGCCTCCTCGGGAAGACTGAGGATCACGGACGTGCACTGAGCTCGCTCCGGTACCAACTGCTTCCGCATCCACTCATTCAACTTGAGCCTGTTGTTGTCCAGCCGGGCACGATCGAAGTTGTTCTTGTAGCCAAGGATGATGTTCTCCACTATGGATGACAGCACGCCTTTCTTCAGCAGCACGCCCTTCTGTTCAGTCTCGCATAGGCACAGCTGGTAAACCAGAGCTAGGATGTGGCCTGTTTCATCCGGTAGCTCAGACAGAGTGTGCACAGCTTTGTCTTGGAACTGTTCGACAGGGATCTCCGCCGACTGGTCGTCCACGGTAGCCTCGGCCGCCACACCTGCATGCAGGTATGGGTCCGTGCACGCAACAGGTGAAGCGGCCGGGGAGGAAGTCACGGCCAAGGCTCTCAGCACTCCTCTGATCTCGCTGCTCCTCGCTTCCCCCGAATCCGGGGTGTCGCGAAGGCGAACTTTCCCCTCAGGGGTCTGCAGCTCCTCGAGCGAGAGCTGGCGAGTTCGCGGCGGCGTCTCGAAAGCAGCAGGGATCGTGTCCCGCACCTCGGTGGTCATCTCAGCGACCGGGAGCTGGCGACTTCGGGGGGGGGTCTCGAAGACGGATCCTCCCAGTGCTGGTGGCTCCGGGTTCAGCATCGACTCCTGTGAACTTGACATGTCCATCTGCGTGGGATCCAGCTGCGTCGCTGCCACTGCCGATGCCGGGCATGCTGAGCTGCTGCCGGCCGCCGAAGACGCATGCCTCTCCTCCCATGCAGCATCGCCGAAAATCGGCATGTCCAAGGACACCGGATTCGTGTCCTCCGTCATGTCGAGCCCACGCGCGTCTCGCAGTTCCTGCAGCCCTAAACCCTCGACTGTGCCAAAACGGCTCAAAATCAGTGCAGCGACTTGAAGTGCGTCACTATTCTATGTTTACATGGGCATGTATGCCCACGCTGACGTCGGCATGAACAGGTAGCGAGAGGCTGCGCTGCTTCTTGAGCTTCGCTAAGATGGCTTTGCCAGGTTGTCTATCACAAAACATGAACGTGTGGGTACATGTATGCATAGCTAAGTGATCTCGCTAGTTCATCTACCAGTGCATCAAGCAAACTTTCGCACAGATATTCGGGTGCCCAAACCTTTGCCGGGCTGCTGTCCCCGGCGTAGCCGAAGCAGCTTCCCAGCACGAAAAGCAGTGACCCCTCCGTGAAGAAAATGGCGATCCTGGGCTCATCTCTCGATGACTCCCAGCCGATTCCGTTCGAGCTTACCCAATGTGTATGTGTATATATATATATATATGTTTATTTATATTTATTTATTTATTTATCTATTTCTTAATTTATATATATATATATATATAGTCGGCTTCTTTTCATGTCTTTTACTTTTTCCCTATCGAGCTGAATTTTCGGCCAAAAGTCCAGTAGGAAGCTGTTCGGCGCCAGTGCCAAGCTTCGAAAGAAGGGAAAAAGGATTGAATGAACGTCCTGCGCCGCTCCGAACGAACACAGCCTCAAGCCGCAATGCCAGAACTATCACTGTTGCCCCGGATTGAATCAAAAAATTGGAAAAGATCCATCGAAGCCGGATGCAGCCGGGGCAATCCCACGAACACAGGGGTCTCAAAAAAACATCCGGCACGAACTGCACGACCCATCCGGCGAGCCTCGGTGAAGTCGAACAGAATTTGAGGAAGTATCATGGGACGACTCTCAAGAGGCACCAATCGCCCAGTAGCCCGCCTTTGCCAGAGAAATCCCTGTTAATTCGGAGGTCCTGGTCCTGCGCTCCTCCGTGGAGAGGGCCTGCGGGTTGCTGCCCCCTCTGGATGCACAGCCCACCCTGTTTTGGGCCTCGGCGGTGAGTTCTCCCCGTGCGCCGCCGGCCAGACCCCGGCGCCACTGCGCGTTGCCGGCACGGAACTTCCTTGGGGCTCAGCACAACCCAGCCCAGGCTTCGGCCCGTCTCAGGAGCACTACGACGAAGTCCAAGCATTGAGAAAATGAAACTTTGAGACCAGCAGCTGATACTCTTCGTAGAGTCCCATGGACATAATCCCTGCCACGATCACATCCATGTCCTTCTGCCCGTTTTGTATGCGGTTTTGTTGGCAGAATGCTCACGCCTCACCGCCACCTTCGTTTCAGCCCGTGCATGGGGGGGGTGTGCCCCCTGCGAATTGTCAGAAGCAAAACACACTAAAGCAGGCCGGCTCTACGCTGCGTCAGGTCAGGCAGGTCCCCCGTCGTTGACCTCGGCACACTGGCAGGACAGGGCTCACTTCGTCGAAGCCCTCAGCCCCACTTCATCCCACTCCCACCTAAGAGAGCCCTTCAGCAAGAGGTCTCTGGATCAACTTCCACAGAACACAGCCAGTTGCCAGCTCGCGACGAAGGGGATCTGTTCTGCGGCGGAGACGGCGAGGGTGTGATGTGCGTAGGGGACGTCGGCTGCATCTCGCAATCGGCCTGGGGCTTGGCAAGGGGATCTGGGCTCGGCTCAAAGCGTGGGCTGTTGAAGACCTGATGCATGTGCACGCCATGATACACCATGCGTTGGCCCACGGTTGGGATTGCAGAACCTAGACAGTTGCGCACTACCGCAATGCCCGCTTTCTCTGGCTTGTACACTGCCAAGTCGGAAAGAAGGCTTCAGTGTCAACAAGAAGCGAGGGAGTGGAGGCTGGTTGTTTTGACACATTCTGTGACAATCATCGCTAAGGGACCACCAAGCGAATTCTTTTTTGCCTCTGCGACTCGTCGGAACATCTCCGCTGTCATTGTGATGCTGCGCTTCTTTGGCGCGCTTTTTTCGAGCTATGCCCGTTTCAGGAAAACCTGTGGAAAGACCCCAAAGGTGGCTTGGACGATGAAGCCTGCAGAACCCCAGACGGACTCCAAAAGATGGCAATGGATGCGCGTGACATCGTGGGCTCAAGGCAAACCGTGGATAAAAGGGGAGTCTGCTGCATTCTCTCTGCGCTGGGTAGGAATGCAGGGCAAGAGGAAGCGGCCGTCTTGCAGACGCTTGGCCAGCAGTTTGCATTCTGTGCAGAAGTTTATCAATCGTCGATGGATCCGCCCTCCACGATTTCCAGCAATCCGGATGGCTGGAACAGCAACCAGGAATCGATGTTCCTGCTCCTCAGTCAGCTTGGAAAGGACGGCCCCGTGAGCAATCAACAGCAAATCAAGCTGCTTCCGCTTTCGATCAGAGAATTAGGGTCATGAGAGTCTCCAACAAGTAGCACATACCCAAGGCGGCACCACGTGAACGCGAGATTGACACCAAGGAGCAAATGGAGCCCTGCGCAAACGATCGTGGACTCTGAAATGAAGACAGTGCCTGGAATAGATGCGGGAAGGTAAATCAAATTTTGGGCGGCTCTGGCAGGTCTGCGAACTGTTCCAGAACTTCTGCAAAAAGTCAGGAGGTAGCGTTAGACTCATGCTTCCAACTTAGGTGCTTCACTGCAGCAAGCCAAACTGAGCCCTGCAAAGACACCCCCACACTTTGCTTCAACTCCAGGAACGTGGGAGGCTGCCGCAAGGTGTGAGCCATGCAGGAAAGGGCGGTGGCACCGCCGCCATGCCGCCCTCCAAGGCTAGGATGACCTCAGCCGCCGGCTGCCATCATCCCCGTTGAGAAGACAGAAGGAGTCTTGAAACTGTCAAAGCCAATCCAAACTGGGACCTCGAAAAGGGGAAAAGGGATGGACCCTCCCTCCACGGAACTGGGCCGAGGGGCGCCTTTGAGGCCTCCGAGGCGCTGCCAGAGCCAGAGAACCTGCAGCGCGTTCCTCGCCAGAGGCAGTGGCAGCACTCCCAAGATGTCCTCCCAAGGCGGAGGCGGCGGAAGCTTCGGGTTTTGGGATATTTTGGGTTGCAGGAAAGTGGGGGTTGTGGTGTGCCGGGTGCTTGAATGGTCATTCTTTGGGCCTTTGGCTGGCATGATGCAATCATTCAATCACCCCTTCCCCGCACCCAAGATCATGCCTCCTTTCCTTGCGCAAAAGCCATGTCCTGGACCACCAACACTTCCGGATCAGCGAGAAGGCCACGTGCGATGTCGAACAAAAACTTTTCCGAGGGCTGCAGAAGCTCCTCGCTGTCGTTAGAGCTCAGCTGCGGGTGCGAGTGCCATCCCGAGAGACTTACAGCAGCTTGTGCTTTTTGCTGCTGCACCGCTTCTGCGACCATCGGTTTGGCCTAGCCGTTGTTCGGATTGGCACCATGTCAATAAGGATAGCACTGCTCTCCAAAGGCCACCCTACGGCCACTAGTTGCACTACTTAGCTGGTCCAGCGCATTCCAAGCAATCAGCTCCTCTGCTCTCGTGATCTGCGACAGCACGTCGATGTCAGACTCCACGCAGCGATCTCGGAACCTGGCGCGAGTTGGAGCTGGGAAGGTTGTCTCAAAGACTTGCAGCTTCCAGATCCCTTAAGTACTTCAAGCTGCTCTGCACAAACTAGACAGTTGCAGACAAGGCAGCCAGGTGCAGTGGGCATAGAGCTTGTCGCTCTTCAGCTGGGGCGGCGTGGCTCCGTGGAGCTCAGCAGCTTGCTTCGCCGCCTGAATTCACAGCTAAGGCCGCAAGACCACCCATTTCGAAAAGCAACCTGCCCATAGGATGTCAAAGCATGCTCGAACAGCTCAACTTGAAAGGACCCTCCGGAGCCTGGAGAAGGACGGCCGGGTCCAGCGCGTGCCGCGGCTGGGCACCCGGCGGCGGGGGCAACGGGATGCCCAGCATCGCCAAGAGCGCCTCAGCATCTGAGTCCCGTGTTTGGAACACACAAAGTCTCGAAAAAGAGGACAACGGCATGGGGGGTCAAGCAAGCCATGGAGACGCGCAGGTCTCAAGAAAGCCTGCAAGCCCTTCTTGGGCCGAGCTGCGAGGACGTCGCTCGCCCGCACCCAAGCCGCGGCGTTGGAGAGCCTTGGCAACAGCTGCATTGAAGTCAACATGCTTCCGCGCCTCTCACCAGCGGGATGGGCTTGTTACTTGTTGCTTCGAGGAGCAGATTCTCCAGAACAGTTCCGGTCGCCAAGGTGACGGGTGGTTTCAGGAGCAAAAACCTCCGGCGTCTTCTGTGAGGGCGAGAGGAAGGTGAGGAAGTTTCCAGGGAAAGAAGGACCTACGCTTTAACCTCGAGTGAATAGTTCTCTCAGAGAGCGCCTGGCGCAGGCGACCAAGTCTACCTTGCCAGGCGGTACCCGCAGTCCGCCAAGGATCTCACCTGTCAGTAAGCTTCGAGCTAAGCCTGTTTCTGAGGAGAAAAAGTAGGGGACTGACGACACAACCGCTGCAGGTGTCCAAGGCGGCACTCGCAGAGCTGCTCTGAGGCTTCGCTTCCCGGCCTAGCTGCCGACGCAAGGAGCTCGCATCATTGAGCGTCCGGATACCATAAGTACGGCCCAGCGGTATATCTGCATCCGTTGATGACAGCTTGCTAGGCATCGCATCCATGTGGAAGCTCACAGAAGTCAGTTTTATGGCGAAGGAGCCCGTAAGCACTGGATGGCTCTCCGAGTCGACGTGATCGTCGGAGAGCTGATGCAGCCACCGGCTGGGCCTGTTTATGAATTGCGCAAGCTCCTCGACGAGTATCCCTGCGTAGACCAAGCCATCCCATGCTTCGATAAAGCTGTACAGCACATCCACGATGATGCTGTAGAGACTGACAAACCTTCGGTGGCTTTTGAAACGCTCTGCCTACAAGTAGTTTTTGGTCGGTCGCTCTGCAGGGGCCAAGGAACACTGTGAAGCGGCCGATAGTCATGTTGCCCTCCCCACTTTGCGTGTGTTGGACGACCGCATAGCCACCGAACAGAATTCCCAGCACCTTGAAGCCCAGTCCGGAGCCGCGGCAAAGGGCGGGGCTTGAGATGTTCGTTCGGCATATATGTACATATATCATAGGAAGGCAGTATAGATCACACTCATTCATTACAGACGCACAGCATACACGTATTCATTGCTTGCTTGCTTGCTTGCCTGCCTGCCTGCTTGCTTGCTTGGCAAGTTGGTTGGTTTTTGATTAGTTGGTTGGTTGTTGACGGAAATCGTCGGATGTTCCGGGGCTGCAGTTAACATCAGTTGACGACACTCGGGGCCCCTGGAACCTTCGTGAGCTCCCCAACGTAGCGAGCCAGCCACTGCGTGTCGTTCTTGTAGATCCCGAAGAAGGTCCGCTTTTCCTTGGCACTGGATAGAGATCCAGCTACAGGACGCCTGGCGGCTTCGGTTTTGAGACTTCCCAATTAACATCCAGGTTCCAGGAAGCTGGACCAGGCATCATCAAACGTGCTCCGCACATGCTGCACAGGGTACCTGAGCTGACAGCTGAGATGAGCAGCGGCTAACCTCCGGCTCTCTTCTCTGAGGTGCTCCTTCTCCCCACCTGACACCTCCGGGATTCATGACTCACATGTTTTTATCCGAGGAAGCGGGTGGGTAGGATTCTTGATCAACGGGCCCGGATATCCTCTGCCACCGAAGGGGCGAGCCGTCGTAGGCTCTCAGCCACTGCCTGCAGTTCAACAGCTCCACCATGGCTGAGGTCTTCTCCTCGGCTTTGAGCTCTACCAGCGAGTCCGGGAAGTGGGATCCGCTGCTGGAAGTCGAAATACCAACAGGGCTACTGATCAGGGCTCCGGTAAGGTGTTACTACAAGAAGTGACTCTAAGGGCTACTGCAAGAGATGCCCGTGCACAAGGCACAAGTGCACAGCTTGCCTTGCTCACAAAGACAACTTCGAAAAGCCACTTGAACTGACACAACGATTCGAGTCTGAGTTCGCAGCCAGGCAGTCCAGAGTCCAGAATCCCCAAGACCAGAAAGACCGAACTCAAGACGGCTACTGCAGCGCCACATCAACGAAAGCCTAGGCCTGACTCCATCCCAGCCCTGGGAGAAGCGGCGATGTCGGAGTCGCGTGCCTGCACTGCCCATCCTCGAAGCCGCATGAGTCGGACAAGCTCTCGACAACAGATGGAGAGTCCAGGGACAGTGCGCGATAAAGGTCTACACTTGATCAGCTCATGCTCCGCGAGAAAGCGCAGCAGACTTCGCAACGGAAGCCGAAGAAGCCGAGCCGCGATTGAAAGAACTCCGCCGCTGACAGACGCTGATGATCACTGTCCTTGGCAGAGACACTACTTTAAAGTTTGGGAGGAATCAAAAACGTTGTCGTCAAAGGGAGAACCTGGCGAGAACCGCCCGCCCGAGCTCTGAACCATGCAGGGATTCCGAGAACCCGAAGCATGAAGCCAAAGGCCGCAAAGGCACCAGCACATGGGCACCAGGATCCAGAGAAGCGGCTGCCAGGCGCTGCGCGGAGGCACCTCCCCTTTGAGGACCTCAGCAGGACTAAACTAACTAAACCAAAGCCTCCCGTTGCATCACCAGAGTGCAGGCATACCGCACATACCCTCTCGGACGAGACGTCAGAACGGGCCCAGCCTGCACTACCAACGCGATGAGGACAGAGAAGACCATGGACACCGAGCTGTGCGCCAGCTGGAAGATGGTCCTGCACAGCAGACAGCCGGGCCGGTGAACCTCGAGGGGAACCTACGAAGTCGGCAGATCCCGGTCTTGTAGCCGTAGGTTACGCTTTCGGGCACGGTGTCGAAGAGCATGTGCAGGAAGGTGCCAAGGTGCAGCACATCGCTGGGAAGCCTTGGTGCTGGTCTTCCCCAAAGCTTTCATGGACACCTATTTGCTACAATAGTTCAGTGTGACTGCAGTCTCGAAACTCCAACTCGAAACTCAAGACCCCGTGTCACCCATCCGAGCAGCTGCAGGTACCTGTGCAGGAGCACCTCCTGAAGCAGGCGCGTGGTGGAGAGGCTGCCCAGCATGGCCGCCTTGACGTGGCTGGCCAGCCTGGGCTTCCCGAGCTCCGAGCTGGAGAGCACAAGGCGACGAATCTCAGCCGCCAGTCATCTCAAGCTTGAAAAAGCACTCTCGCCAGCCAGCAGCCTGTCCACGCAGACCAGCACCAGCTTCGTCAGGACGATGAAAGGCAGACCTGGATCTGCTTCGTACACTAAGTGGGGGATATCCTGGCCGCGACCGCTAGCCCAGTTCTGCCACAGGCTAGAGTCGACATCTCGAAAGTTCTGCAAGGAACTGGAGACATCGAAGCGGGCTTTCTGATCTTTTACTTTCAGGTGCTGTGCTTCTTGCCCGGTTTCGAATTCAGATGTCCGCGCTGGGATGCTGTCGCATGCTGGAGTCCCCAATCGGCTGAGGGGCGGTGGCACGCGGCCTCGAAGCTGGCCTTCGTCAAGCAAAAGTCCTTGCAGTTTTGTTGGGTTCGTTGTCCCTGCTTTAAACTACTTCGATTCTCCCCACTTCGGCCAGCTTCAAGATGCTCAGATTGGCTTATATACGGAGGCCCTTGCCGTGTCGACAAGACGTGCACAATCCTTCATACGGCGGCGCAAAAGACAGCCCACCGGAAAGGACGAAAACGACTGCGAAAGAACCCCGACAAAAGCTGGCTTGTATCTTGGTTTCGTCTCTTCTTCATGATATTGCGTCTGTTCGTGGCTGCAAAGCCAAGAGCCAAGGGCTCTGGCTTGGAGGCTTCATGCTTGTGACCCAGAATCCTAACCTAAGATGACCTGCCCTGGCCTGACCAGAGGCCTTCACCCTTGACACCCCCTGTCGCTTGGGCAAAGCCAAGCAGTGCAGACCCTCGGCCCTGGGCAACCGTGCCCAAACTACTCCCAAAGAAATACGGCTCGCAACGAGGGTCGTAGATCGCGTAGTTTAGCAGCAGCGTGTTCCTTGGCTCCACGCTCTCAGTCAACGCTCCCACCCGGCCCCGCGTGGTTTTAAGCCTGCTGCAGATTGCCCAGCTCCTCCCTGCGTTCACAAATCCCAAGTGCTCCATCTCCAATCCTACCCTGCCCGAATCCAGAGATTCCCGCCGCAAGAACGCCATACCCACTCCATCCAGGGCATGGCTCATGACCACACGGTGGAAGTCCAGCCACACGATGGAGGCCATCACCTGCTGCCATGTGGTGGAAACTGCGTCCCCAACGGCATCGCGGGACTCGCTGCCATTTTGTGTGCGAGAAGCCAATTACGAATGCCTCCCTGAGCCCATCTACACTTGCAGACGGTGGGCCTTTGTGGCTTTGATTCAATCTCGCCCTCACGAGACGGAATCGAAAGAAATCTCACGCTCCCCGCCTTCCAGAGGCGGACGCCCCGACGCCGTAGCATCATCGCCGCAAAGGCCCAGACCATCTTCCTGGAAGTGTGCCTAATTCTGCCGTCCCTTGGGGCTCATCCGGCTCCGGGGTCTCCATAGAGAGAACTGACTTATGAGAACAGGATGGTTCGTTGATTGTCGCATAAGGTTTGCATGGTACTTCTGGTGGCGTGGAGGTATGCAGAATCAGAATGCAGGTGGCGCCTCAATGGTGTCTACGCAGACGGTATCGACATTCCGGATACACCTATTTCAAGGATCTGTGAAGCTTTCAGCAAAGCTTCCTACCTTCGGCTTGCAGGTGGGATTTTCAATTTCCCCAGACTAAGTGCAGTCTTGCATCAGCCTCACCAGACGACTGGGATTTGGGCATTCCTGGTGAGCTGCGGTAACCCCCCCCAGATTTGGTATTCGGGTTTTCTGAGGTGGTGGAGTGCTGAGCTTCGGGGCTTTCCGTGGCTTTCTTCGGCTGATGGGATGTAGGGAGCGTGGGCATCGGTTTTAGGAACGTATTTCGAAAATGGCTCCGCCTCATATCGTGTATTCCGTCTTCGAAGAGCCCCGAAACAGCTAAAGAAAAGCCAGGAACTTGCAAGTGAAGTTTCAAGCGATCGGATCTTGGGGAAACAGGTGCCAGAGTACTGTTGTGGCATCGCTGATTTAGCGCTCTCTTCTAGGCAACGCATGAGTTCCTTGCGATTTGGCTCAGAGGGTTGAATTTCACTAATTTTGGAGGCTGCGACAGATGGGTGAAGCTCCACTCGTGGAGAACCCGTCATCATGTGCTTCCATGGCACCACGTCAGCAGCTTTTAGGCCTGTCGGCCAGACCTGACGCCACAGGCCGCCACAGGGCAGTCAAATGTTGCAGTCTCATGCAAAGTTGCTCGTCGTGTGAAGAGCGAGGGCTGTGGAATAATCATTGATTCCGTGAAGCCATGGATATTCACCAACACGGGTTCAGTGCACGCCGGTTCCCTTGGTTCGCCAATGTCTTCTTCCCCCCTTCTTGCCTCCCGGCCTCAAATCAATGTCCCGAAGCCTCCCTCTCCTTCAGCAAGCTGATGCGTTACGGCCCTTATCTGTGACTGAAACCTCTTGGGGGGGAGTCTGGGCCGGGTCTCTATCTCCAAGTCTGCGTTGCCCCAGCTTGCCAGAACTAAGATCGACTCCTAGAGTTTCTGGCAGCTTGTGTATGCCGGCTTTGGCCGATGCAGCTCCAAAGCGTGATTGCTTCACTGATTGCTTGAGGTAATCATGGTCATAATAGCAACAAGTAGTAATCATAGTAGCAATATTGATACAGAATCCCCATGATCAAAGAAGCCACGCAGCTTTCTTGGAGCCCCGACCCCTGACGGCAGCAGCCGCACGCGGGTGAAGAAGCAGCTGCCCATGGTGGCCTGCTGCATCCAACAACCCCCAACAAACCTTCAGAAACAATCAGCTTCAAAGCCAACTCCAAATCTCCACAGCCACAGCCCCGGAATCCCTTCCTAAGCCGACGGGAAAGGAAGCTCAAGGACTGCCACCACGGCAGGCCGGCAGTTCCTTCTGCGACACATCTGGTATCTCCAGCCTCTAGATTCTTTGCGCAGCTGGTGAATTGTGAGGAAAGGTTTGGCTCTCTGGGGCGGCCTGGCCGATGATGCGCTCCACGTGGACGACGAAGAATCGCTGCGAGATGAAGCCTTTTGGCAAGAGAAAAGCTGAGAGAAGAACGAAAGGGAAGGAGGGAGAGCGAGACGGGGAAAAGAGGAGGTCAAGGAGCGACGAACTGAGAAAAAAGCCCTCCGGATGCCTTCGTGGGGCAGCAGCTCCACGGAGAAGACTGCGGAGCTGGAGCCGGGAGGGAAGACCGCCAGGCCCTTGGAGGCCTTGAAGCAGTTCTCGGCCTCGGAGGAAACTGCGATGCGGCGATGCGCCAAGTTTGGGGAATTCCGGCCTTCGCGGTCCCGACGATTGTGGCCAGCTCCACCGCCACCTGACATCTGGTAATCAAGGCTGAGAAGAACTCTAGAGCTGCCTTCTAGTCCCCAAGTCCGAGCAATCGCATCCAAAGCTTTCTCCTACCTGTAGCAAATCCTAAAGAAGCATCAATAATTCTGCCGCCTCATTGCTGAGGTCCCCAACACGAAGCAGGGTGATTTCGATGCTGCCCTCGCTCTGCCTCAAGAACGGATTCGTGCCACAGAGAGACGCTCGCGATCCCGGAGCACCCCGGTCAGCGACCCCATATTGAAAAACTGCTCAGGTCAGTGGGCGACAATCATCGGAAGCAACTCAGCACTGGATCGCTGCAGCGTTGCTGTTTGGTGATGGTGTGCTCGGCGAAGAAGATGACCGACATACTCGGAAGCGGCAGAAAGCGGCTGGGACCGCAAGAAGAGTCCTGCACGCATGTATCTACACAGAAAAAGCCGCCCCCAAGTTCTTTGTGCGCGCGTTGCAGGCGTCGAAGTCCGGGGATGTCCTCGAGCTCCCAGGTGCTCAGCTCTTCGCTGGGCTCGAAGTCTCGAGACCAGGTGCGGGCCGACCAGAAGTGGGCCTCAGACTCAATGCGCGTTTCAGCTGATCACCGCAATGCTTCGACGCACCATGGAAGAGATGTGCCAGAGATGTGCGAGCGAACAACTGCTTAGAGCTATACAAGCACATAGGCCTACAGGATGCAAGGATGCCTACACGCACTACGCGCAGGTGTACACGGAGGCATACACGCGCAAATCTATTTACGCATACACAGACACCGACCTACCTAGCTACCCAACTACTTGCTTACTGCCACGCCCACCCACGACGCCTTCATATCTTACGTTTTGATATCGACGCGCATGCGCTGTCATAAGTGCAGATGAGTATACACTCATGGCGAAAATGGAAATCAGGTAATTGACCACGAACAAAGACCCGCCGGTGGTTGTGCTCTGAGTGTCGAATGGTCGTGGCTGTGGATGGGGACGATACACAGAGGAGATTGCAAGCCTTGACCCTGAGGCTCCCCCTCTCAGACTCTGGTGGCTTCTCGCCTTGGCGTTCTCTTGGGAGAACTCGTCCATCTTCTGGCACAGCACGTGGGCCAGGCCCTGCCGCTGGTCCGGAAGCTTCTCCTCCTCCAGACAGGGGCTGTGCTTTTGATGAGCCGAAGATCTTTCTCCAAGGCCTTGCGGCCCCGGCAGAGCAGTGCAACCAACTCGGTCACGATGGTGGGCTTCTCCTCACGATGTAGGCGACACATGGCGACGCCAGGATGCCGGAGCAGAGTCCTCAACAAGTGCATTCAAGCGTCTTTGGTCAAGGATGTGCAGAGCACTTCCCACAGCATCACCACCAGAACCTCAGCTTCGGAGCTGAAAGAGCCTTTGCTTCGATTGTGCTCAGATCTTCCCTCGGAATCGACACGTACTCGTATCAAAGCAGAAGCACCAAAGACATCCGCAACATGGTGGTATGTTTCGCATTGCATGCCAGAGTATGCGGTAGGTAGGCTTTTCCGAGTCTCAGTGGAAGTTGGTCGGGGGTGTGCATCCGACATGGATGCTGTGGGTGGGTGTGTCACTGTTCACAACTTCCGCAACATGAAGCTTGCCGGAGCGCATATCGAACCCTTGCATCCAGAATGTTTCGATTGACACCTTCTTCCTGTATACTGTAGCTGCTCTAGCTTGATTCCGTCAAGCATCCCATCGATACACCAATTGGGAGTTTCCGGAAAATAGGGGACCCTAATATACTACCCTAAATAGTCGGATCCTTAATTATTATAGACGATAAGCAACCCCCAAAAGAGGTACGTACCCGTAATTGTCGGAAACTCACCGAATTCCCCAAACCCTAAGATCCCAAAACCCAAAATCCAAAGCCGTAAATCCGAAACCCTTTTGCGATTTCCCCTAAACCCAAAACTCACCGAATTCACAACGAAAAAACCATCGAAGGAGATTTTTCCTGGCGGAGCCCAAGCCGAAGTGGCCCCGACGAGGATGGAAGTCGTCTTGGACACTTGCTCGGGCTCCTCAGTCGGTGTTTCGGCGCTCACACTCGGACAATCCAGGCGAGGCATGTCGGAGACTGACGAGTGAAGTTCAGGGTTTCAGGGTTTTCCCCTAGGATTGATTTCCCTCTCGCATGGCAGGAAGCAATGTCCACAGGCGAGGTTAGGGGCAGATTGATATCACGCAGTCTGACCTTTCAGGGCCATCTAAGATGTAGCCCATCTTTGTTGGAATTTAGGGTTTAGGGTTTGGGGGAGCGTCGGGTTTTTCTTGTGTCGTTGGGCCTAGAAATTTTGGGATCTTCGATCACACATGATTCCTCCTGTTTGGCCCGTTCCTAACAGCTGGAGCGCGAGGGTCCGCAGGCCTCGACGTTCGCCATCCACCACGGCCAGGGACCATCCCAAGCGAGTGGGGCGGCCCATATCGCGGCCTCCCGGCACCGAAGCTGCCGGAGCTGTTGCTTTACTTCGGCGCTCTCGGACAATCCAGGCGAGGCATGTGGTTCGGAGTTTGAAGGGTGAGACTACACTGACAGGAAAGTCTTGATGACAGGAATCAACAAACGGCATCCAACACATAAAGTGACTGTGCTCTCCAATGACTCCATGCCGCGCAACGTCTTACAGAAGTGAAGCAAAACGCAGGACTGGTAAGACCTTGAGGGTCATGTAACTGCAGCTCACTTATGTAGTGCAAGAAGTGTTGCTTTATCTAGTCTTCAGGCCTGACATGCAAGGGTCGGCAGTCTAGCGGCTTCAGTCTAACCACGCCGTGGTGCTGTCCCCAGAAAGCCAAGCAGAGTCCAAAATTCAAAACTCGAAGCTCCAAATTCTCTCAGCCCCGTACAAGACACGTCTACAATCGAGCGCTACGGGTCTGGCAGAAAGCTCAAACGCTGGCTCAGAAGTGCTTGAATCATATGCTCGGTTCCCTATGTACCCAAGTCTCGCCAGCAAGAAGATCCTCGAGAGCTGCCGTCTCCGCCGCATGGCACCACAGCTTCGCAGCTAAAGCATGCTACTCCACAGGCCAGTAGGAGGGCTGCTAGAAAGCACACTAAGAAGGCCGACTATAAGGGTAACTGCTTTGGGTTGTCGATGCAGGGCAGACATTCCTGGGTTTGGCAGACAGCCTGCTCGTAGGCGGGTTGGCGATTTTGGGGGGTGCCCTCGAAATCTCTCTGTGACGCACACCCACAGCATCTTATTCCGAGCCTCAACGCTTCACCTCGAAGCTTCTTTGCTAATGGGGATGGATGGAGCTGCGGACGAGAGAAGAGGCATGCATCGAGGTCTCGTGCGGTGCAACTTGAGAATGGACCGAACGGGAAAAACGAAGCAAAACGCAAGCTAAGCGGAGGAGAATGGGAAAGTCTTGGGAAGGACTGCATCAACCTTGACCCTGACTGATGAAACCTTCGACCTGCCATCTTCAGCAGTCTCACCACGAGGCCCTCACTTCAACAGGCTGATGCCAGCCCGAGCCCAGCCCGAGCCCAGACCCCCGAGAAGGATCAAAGAAATGACTCGAGCCTGATTGGGCTTTTGGGCTTGGGCCCCGGCTGTGAAGGTGCTGGCCATCGGACGGCAGGGGTCTTCGGCGGCTCTCTAAGGACTGCCCTCTGAGGGACTGGCTGCGTGTGTCTGTGTGGGGCTCCTTTGGGGGATCAGGGATGCTCCCCCGTCTTCAAGTCCACGAAGGATTGAGTTGAGGTGGCCGATCTCGATAATGCATCGCAATCTTGTGCTGGTTGCCATCGTCTTAAGTCACGTCTCGGCACTTGGACCCAATCCGATGAGCGGCGGCTGGCACATGGTCAGCAAGGGGTGAAAGCCTGAATTCTCTTGCAGGGCTCCGCAAAAATCACCCGGCGGACAAAATCGCGCGCAACCAGGGCTGCCCGCACAGTTCCGGAACCCCAGCCTTCTTTCTTGCAAAGCCAGAGCCGGCTTGCACGGTCACTTTGAACCGACTGTGGCCTGCGCAGGTCGGAAGAGGGGCGTTGGGGGAATTCGGGCTTGGCAGTGCGCCTGGACCTGCAGCCTTCATTTTGCGGCCATCCTCTGGATGAGAACTTCAAGACCCAAAGCAAGCACACAGAGCTGCTCTCCCTAATCGCGAGGACTGCACGTGCAGTGAACGAGGCATGTTTCAGCCAATCATACAGGGACTGACCCTGCTCCCAGCCTCGTACTCCGAGGGCGTCATCACGCGCCACTGCCCTTCGCCCAAGAGCTCCAGGACTACCTGCCATATACAAACACACACACACACAGAGACAGACTCGAAAAACAAGAAGAAAGAAGAACTCATCAGCTACGACGAGGAGAAACGGTCAGCAGCCAAAGGTGCTGGCTCGAAACCACAGCGAGGCACAGCAAAGGCTGGCAACACACTATTCCCCCATCTTCCTACTAAGTGTGCCGTAGAGGCGTCATGGTACTTTGCCAAGCTGACGCGGTGTCCCACGCTGACCTGGGAAATATCTCTCTGTCTATACACATGCGTCCACGGATCCATACATGGATGGAAAGATGCATAGTATACGTTGTTGCATGCATGCAGCTAACATTGGATTTGGCCCGGACCATACCGGGAAGTGCCACAATTACACGAAGCTTAAGCATGCTGGCCTAACAACCTATACTTTTTCTCTCTATCCTTACTTCTGAGCCGCTGACATAGCCTTCGATGCGCGGCTCCGAAGTGAACCTGCGGTCATGTCTGAGTCACAAGCTTCCCGAAGCAAGGGGCGTCCTGCACTGGAGACCTGTGCAATACGGATATTACTACTCAGGCAGGATACTGCAGGGATCTGTACTATATGCACCTTGGTGTCCCCTGTGTGCAAAACGTAAGCGTGGTGCCGTGTACAAAGTATCGTACGTGCCAACATGCCTCCCAAACGGCCCAAACTTCCATAATCCGACGTGCTCTCAAGTCTCCAAACTGTCTGGGCCGAAAAGAACTGATGGCCAAGGCAGCCGCTGGTCGTAAACGGTCTTCTCCGCAGCTAGTGGCAAAGCACTTGTGGCCTCAAGGCATGAGCTCTCTGCCTTTTTGTCTGCGGGTAACGACGTCTCAGCACTATCGCAGGCACGTCGAGCCTCATCGAGCACCACAAAACGCGGCTGCCTCCGGCAAAGGCAGTGTTTGGGGAGATGCATGTGACTCAGCCAATGTTTTGGAGCCTTTACGGTCGCCTTGTTGCTTCCTGGCATTTTCTCGTGTGCTTGGCCCCGGTTCACGAAGCAGGTGGCGCATCCAGGGAACCAGGTCAGACTCTGAATGTGCGGTGCAGTCTCCATCTCCGATGCACCTAGAACGGCTGAAGCTGGTTCCCGTTCACTATCGGGAAGACCCTCTGATGTCGGAACCCGGAGCCGTCAAAGGCCCGAACGTCGTAAGGCAGCGTGCTGCGGCAAGGCGCTGCTGCTCCCCCAAGGAGAGCACGCGCGACCAGTCCTGGCTGGCCGTGGCATGAACATGTTCTGAACCCTAAACCCTGCCACGCCTTGCAAAACTCGAGGCCCCCATACCCAATTTCTATTCTTGAAACTCTGTGTCAGGCCATCAAAAAATGTTGGAAAAGCTTTTGTTAGGCTGTCAAAAGATCTCTCCCTGTGACGACACGGCACTCTCTGCGCCTGGACCGCTCCGAAGCCGCCCTCGAAGCGCCCCGGCAGGTCGCGCAGGCCGAATCGGCCGAGCCTTCGTCTAGAGTACCTTATCATGAACCTATATCTACACCTTGCGTATCTATAAGATAAGAGATCTTAACTAATAAACAAATACACACACACATATATATATATATATATATATAATATATATATATATATATATATATATATATATATATATATACTATATGTGTGTGTGCAAATATCTGTCCCTCCATCTATCTACTTGCACCTTTCATTATCTATCTAACTACCTACCTACCTCTGCATCTATCTATCTACCTCTCATGTAATAAACTGTGTAAATATACACATAGAGACACAGACAAAACAAAGACAGACTACGAGACTGACATCACATACGTACCTACGCACCTATCAGGTACCTACGTACACACCTGCCCACATATTTACCTGTGCACCCTACGTAAACTCCGATGTAGCTACGACATCCTACGTACCCGTGAAAAAACCTGACAGCCAGCCAGGCCGGCAGGCAGCCAGGCAGAGATACGCACATGCATGCGGCATGAGAACATACACACACACACACACACACACACACACACACACGTACACACGTGCTGCTCTTTGTGGCTGCGGCGTCTTGGACACGTGAAGTTAAAACAAAAGTGAAGTAAATGACAGTAGGATTCCGGTGGTCAACGCTGATGAACTGCAGGTGCGATCATCCAAGGGCCACCTTGGGCTTCCAAGCTTCTACGATGGAGCTCCAAAGACGAGGTAAAATGACTAAAGCTCGGAAAACCGGTGATGCCCTTCTATCGACCCAAGTGGGGATGACTCGAACGAACTGGCTGGTTTCCCCGCAGGGTGCTAGCCTGGCACCTGCAATGATTTTTCGTTGCGCCTTTTTTGCCATTGAGGAGACTGTCCGATGCACACATATCGCCGCGATGTGGTTGCCAGTCTTCCGTGCCAGTGTCTCCAATACTAGTTCGAGGGGAACGGCTGTCCAGAAACCATGGTACATCTGCGCCTGCCCCATGCTGCACTCATCTCCGATGCAAACCATCCCACACCCAGATGGGAATCCATTTGCACCCACTGGCGAGCAAGCGCCTGATAGTGATGGTTCCCAACAACACCAGTAATGAAGAGCGCGAGTGGGGTCATCTCCGTGCCGTCCCTGCCCTTGGCGCGTCCTTCGCAGCCCTCGCTCCGAAGTGGAGATGCAGCCATCCTCTCTTGGCGTCCGCGTTCCTGATGCCGGGTTCTGGATAGAGACTACGCATGGGAGGCTAGCAGCAAAACCTTGTACATACAGCACCAGATCCTTACGAACATCTACAGCACCCTGACACAAGAAAGGGCAAGTGTCCTGAGCCTGTGCCTCAGCAAGATTCAAGGCTTTGGTCCCGTCTTGTCCATCTTGGCAGCCTTCTCTGCTTTCCGCTTCGCCGCCAGTTCCGCACAGCATACCTCTTGCTAGAGTCTTGGGAGAAAGCTTCCGAGTTGTCATGTGCATCACGCTCTTGTTCGGGACACCTTGAGTTGTGGATGCTTTCGGCTCAGCATAGATTATAGAAGCCGTGTGGTAGAATCATGCTTCCGTGCATCTGAACGTCGTAAAACACCAGACCCGTGCGCGCGTAGGCAATGTCAGTCAACAACTTCTTGTAGACCGACCGCAACATTCCAACACGACTCTTCTGTCGAACGAAATGCGTCTCCAGAGTGCCAGAAACCAACTCCCGTAATTGAAGAATTTGGGACCCCTACAGTAACGGGCCGGCGGGAAGAGGACCTAACGCGCTGCCCGGCTGCCCGCCACGCATCGACGTCGCCGCCGGTGAGACCGCCGGCACAGGCTACAGGGTCGAAGGATCCGTAGCTTTGGTACCTGGGAGCGGTGGGGTTCACGTTCCTTTCGAAACGCTGCACAGCCAAACAGAGAGCTTCCTTTGACCAAGGCGAGGACAGCGTCGTCATCTCGAGGTCCCGGATGCGCCGCAGGTCTCGGTCCAATGCCTCCTCGGGGCCCGCCAGGAGCACCGCCATCCTCGGCTCCCGAAGTGAACAAAGCAGGGCTGATGGACTCTTTCACACTCGCTCAAAGAAGGACCATGCTGCGGTTGCTTTGGGTTTCCCGGACATGCCAGATGAGGTGTCAGGTCGCAGTTGGTCAGCTAAGTCCCACTTCGATGTTGCACCAGCTTATCAGCAAATCCAGACCCAACTGAGCACAATCACACGACCCCAGCACGGCGAAGCGTGTTGCAGGGTACAATTCACCGAAGACACCTGCAAAATTCCCCCCTTGCCCAACCAAGCACAAAACCCTGCTCAAGGTTTTGTTGCCGGCATGATCAGCGAGCGAGATGCACGTGCGTGCCTGCAACCTTGCACTCCATGCCAAGGCTGCTAGGGACCGTGCTGTGCCATCCTTCGGACGGACACAAGTCGACAAAATTACAGGGCCCGAAATGCAGAAGCGAATTTCGAGCCCTCAAGCAGGTTGCTCGTGTGACAGCGGAGATGAAAGAAAGTAGTTGCGCACGACATCGAACACGCGTGCAATTACAAGGCGTCAGTGCAGTCAGCCACCTCAGCCAATGGGAACCACCTTGGCCTCGGACTTCTCCGGTGCCGCGGCAGGGCGGTGGAACATGCCTCCGTGCTCTGCCCAGTAGTAGCAAGGGCTCAGCAAAGCCCAGAACATCACATAGCCAGCGTGTACTTGGAAGGGAAGCAAAGGGTCATTGATTGGCCTGTAGAAGCAGAAGCCGGCGATGACGGAACCCAGATTTCCTCCTGCCCCAACATGGGCGGACACCACGGCCAGCTGCTGCCTGCTCAAAGGCACTATCTTATCTAATAACAATAGTTAGTATATGTTAGTATACTGTTAGTATTGTTGCTATCAGTTTTCATATTGATATTTAATTATCAGTGTTCTGATTATTCGTCTTGTTATTGTTACTACTTCATTCATTGCTGTTGTTGTTGTTGCTGTTATCGTTGTTGATATTTGTAATAGCAGTAATATTCGTATTCTTAGGTCTTGGAAAAATAGTTCTCGATATTGTTATTCGTATTTTGGGGCGGCCCAACCTGACACGGGGCTTAACTTCACAGGTAAGCGGGTTTAGGCAGCAGCACGGGGCTGCACACGGCCAACGCAGGGCCTGTTCATGAAAGGCACGATGCCGTAGCTGGTGCCCTCGGCCATCTGGACGAAGAGCGAGAAGCACACAAGCAGTGCCAAGGCCACGTACCACGGCTGCGAGTTGTCCACCAAGCAACATCATTTGCTGTACGTGCAGGAACCTGACTGGGCCGAGGCCATTGGGTTTGTAACCTGCACCTGCATTTATGCAGCGGCGCAGCTTTGCAAAGCTGCGGCAAGTAACAAGAACTGTTACAGGAAAAGGCCGGCGCACCTGATCATCTAGGACAAGGGGGAAAAGCGAGGGCAGCAAAAACCCCTGGCAAGCCAGGCCTAAACCAAAAAGGGTGGGGGAAGGCAGAAACCTAAACCCAAAAGGCAGAGCCTAAACCGAAAAGGCAAAAGTCACGGCAAACAAGTCAAGGCTCATGTGGGACAAGTAACCTCCTCGGCCAAAGGTACTATTACTAGGCCTAAAGAACAGGCAGCAATTTGCATGCGCACGCGGGTGACAGCACACTGGGAAGCACTCATAGTGATCCACCCAGTCTTGCTCGTGCAACGCGGGACGGAAGTCCAAAAGGCCGGCGCAAGGCCGTATTGCTGCTGCAAACGACGCCGATCCGCGTCTAGGCGGGGACACTCCTGAAAAAGGTGCCTCGAGGAAGCCACAGCGTGGCCACACGAGCGCGGCCATGATTCCAGTACCGGCGAGATTTGGTCTTCACTGCACCGCCTCGGAAAATGTCAAGATTTGTGCGGGCGGCCGCACTCAGCTTGCTGCGCCAGTGCTTCCACTGCGGGTGACTCTGGGCCTCGAGGTCTATATCATCACATCCCTCGGCATCAGCCCTGGTCCCGCGGACCACCACGTACAAGGTCCTCGGATGGCACGATAGAAAGCCTCAGTAACTGCGGGTGACAACTTCGGCGTCAGGGGCGCCGACCACAAAAGCTTTGGAAGCACCAAGCCTTGCAATAATCTTTCAGTCACAGCCATACCACCTGGGAGGCAAGTGACGGCGGAGGCCAAGCTGCACAACTGAGGCTCGGACACCCGCAACTCAGGGACAACCTGACTGCCCGGGGCAGTTGTGATGCCCAGGTGCTGTTGTCCACCAAGCCGAAGCAAAAGAGGAAGATTGCTTCAAAGAAGAGGGACAAGAACTGCGCCCAGATGCGTCCGCGGAAGCCCATGTGCTTGAAGAGGACGTCACTCGTGATACCACCCAAAGACCTGGCAAAAAGATTCATGAGACCAAATGCTCCTGCCAGGGCAGAGGCATCTGCCGCATCCATCTGAAAGTAGGTTCTGAAGTGGGTGGCCAACTGGTTGTTCATCGCCAGGTTCGTCCCAAAGCAAGCTGAGTACTGCATGATCATGACAATCACCCTGAAGTCCTTGCACGCTTCAACGTAATCCCACAAGGATGGTTTCTTGGTCTTGCCCGTCACAAACACGTCAAACCTCTTTGCAGTAGGGGTGTCCCAGCACAGCAGCTTCAAGCACGTCGCAGTGATAAGGAAGAGGACGGCAGGCACGATCATGGACACTCGCCAGGCAGTGTCTGCTTCCACGCCAGAGTTGACCATGGGGTTGAACAGCACTGAAATCATGAAGGATTTGCGTGACACCACCTCCCAGATTTCCCCATCCGGCTGCGGTGGCATTCGCTGTTCCAATCACATTGGGCGCGAACATCAATGAACACCAGCACTGGTTGGTCACGAAAGTGGCTCCAGCGCAACCGATGAAGAAGCGAATCAGCGCGTAATTCCAGGGAGCGGAAATGGCTGCAGCCATCGCCACCCAAAACGCTCCGAAAGTCAGCAGGCCGGATTGCACATTCACCGGACCGAGGCGCTCCAGGAGGGTGCCCAGGGCGATGCGAACGAAGATGGTGGAAGCAACAGCTGCAACGCCAGCATTCGCAATCATCCCGTTGCACTCGGTTCCAGTGGTGCACGCACATGCTGCTAGGACTGCAGGCGCGTATGGGCTCTTCTCGTCAGCGGTTGCGTTGACGTTGCTCATGACATTGGCTGGAACTGCTGCACAGTCCGTGATGACATCACCATCCTTGACCTTGCCATACCGGCAGTACTCCAGACCTGTCTTCAGGCTTTTGTACTTCAGATAGGCCGGCCGCAATGGATTCTCGGCGGGTGGGAACTTCTGGTTCTCACACATGTTGATGCTGGTGGCCACCTCCAGCCCCAACGGGGCAAGGGCGAACCAACCCAAGAATGCGAGGAAGAAAGAAATGGTACTTCCCCAGAACGCTCGCATGTGCGGATTCTGCTGAACAGTGCCGCAGATGCGGAGCAATGGCAGCTCCGTTGCCTTGTTGGCTTCGTCCACGTTCAACTTGAAGTCTGCCATGCTTCCGAGTTCCGGCACGCCTTGCTACCTGAACCTGCAAAATGCTTGCGCCAAAGCCAGTGGTTGGGGGGGTGCTTGTCTTACACATGAGAGAACCTTTTCTGCCCCGACTCGAAGTGCACGGCGTGTCTGTCTGCGGCCGCGCATCGGCACAGTGAAGAGGTCTCGAGTCCGGGCCGCAATCCAGAAGGAGAAAGGATAGTTTGCAAGCACCTCGAGAGTCAAGAAAACACTCGCACCTCGGAGTGTTAAAGTTATTCAGGCTTTCTAAAGTACCGCAAAACCCCGCCCGCGCCTCCTCGAGCATGGCCACCGGAGCCCGGTCGAAGCTTCGAAAAGTGGGCAGCTCCACGATCTCAAGAGGCTGAGCTAGGGGTTCCGGGAGTGAATTCCGGGTTCCAGGATCTCTTCTGGAGACCTCTGACCCACCTGCCTTCAGCAGCTCAGCGCTGGGTACCTCCGCATCCGCTGGGGCACGAAGGAACACGACCTCTGAGCTCAAGATCAACATTGTGTCGAATTCGACAACATGCGAGCACCAAGACTCCAAACGAAACATCGCCACCCTCCTGGTTGAACCGGCAAAAGCCAAGAGTCCATCATGCTCCCGTTCGGTCCCGGTCGTGCATTGTCAGGCTTGGCCGCATCCTCAAGGAAGTCGCCAGGGCGCAAGACAGCCTGCAGCTCGCAGCTCTCCGACAGTGTCTCCCCTTGATCAGTGCAGGATCCCTTGCAGTAAGTGTAGTAGCAAGGAACCCTGTCGGTGTTCAAGGAAGCTTGCCGAGTCAAGGTCACATGCAGTCTCGAAGAAACGATTGTGAAGACATTTAAAGCCCCTGGTTTGCAACGACATTTCTGGCAATCCCAGCTGAGCCTCGACAGCTGCCACCTCATAACAAACGAGTCAGAACAAAGTTCGCGAAAAGGCTCTCATCGATTGAATCAGACGCTTCGCGTCTCCTACGCTTAGCACTACAGAGACTGAGGGGTCTTAGGGCCACAGGCCGCAACCCCCAGACATGGCAATCACAGTAGCGCAGCCTGTGCGAGGCGAGTGTACTGGTCGTGGCCGACGATTTCGGTGGCCCGGGGCTCATGCCCTGCTGTGCGCGGATTGATCCTGAGCGCGATAACGGTTCAGTGACAAGGTCGAGAGAGGTTTGGGAAGGAACATCTACAAAGGTGAAGTTGCCACCTCCCTGGCACTGCGCGACTTCATGTAGAGTTATCGGACCTACGGTCTCCGGCCCCAGCCCCAGCCCCGAAGCGTCCATCTCGCAAGCAAGCAGCTCAACGAGTCGCACGCCTTCCCGGGTGCGCACCACCTGAGACACCGCTGCAAAGGCCGAAGCTCGTCCGTCCCCCCGAAGCGCCCAGGCTGCAAAGCAGGTCCCCAGCGCCTCGAGATGTGCCGCACCCACGCCCAGCCCAACGGCATCCAGGGCCTTCAGGGTGGCAGACTCCGCAACCTTCTGTAACCTAGCTGGCTTTTGAGGGCTGGGTTCAGACCGGCTCTGCCACTGGGACCTCCAAGTAAGAGAAGCTCAGAGCTCAGCAACCCCAAACCTGGTAGGTGAACTCGAGGACGTCGCGGTGCTCGCTTGCGTCCACCAGGGTCTGATGACCGTAGAAGATCTCGCCTCAGCTTCGAGTGAAGTCTGAAACCCTGGCACCAGCGGGCATCTTGGAGGTCAATATGCCGAGCGTGGACTGCGACAGGGCACCCGCGAACTTCTCAAGCAAGCTGCGATCCGAACAGATCTTCTCATCCCGCCAGAGGTCCTGCATAGGAAAGGACATGGGAGCCGTGACCTGAAGCCTGGAATGGAAGCAGATCCAAGGAATCAACTAAAAACTCAAGAGAGCCAGCCGGAAAAACCTTCATTTACGTCTTGGCCCGGTCCTGTACAAGGTGAGTTCCGTCCAAGGATATACTGTTCACAACAAAATGCTCGCCTTGGAGGTACTCCTGCAAACAAGCGAATGATCATGAATGAGGCTTTCTTCCTCTGGGCTTCTCACGACAGCTCCAGCCTGGAGGCGCCCTATTCAACACAAGGTGACACTCCATGCACAAGCATCGCAGGGATACCATTGCAGCGCAAGCCGTCTTGAACCCTGGAATCACTGAACACTGAAGCTGCTGGGCGCCGGTCTTGCACAAGGAGTACTTCAAAACCCTGCCCTGCGCCAACCCTCGACACCTGCAGCACCACCGCTGTCTTCTTTTGCTGGAAGACTCCCTGTTTGCAGCGCGCGATTGTCTTGCTTGATCCACACACGTCTCACTGCTTGTCTTAGTTTTTGCTGTGCTCTGCCACGCTCCGCAGGTCTGGATTGCCGACAATGCGGGGCTTATGGTTCAACGACCTGCCTACATGTTCCCAGGTGCCAGGCAATGTATGGGATCCGTCACGTTCTGGGTATGATTCTCTGAGGTGTGCGTGGAGCTTTCAAGCATTGCTTCAAATTTCAAATCGGTTTGCCGCTGCAAAGGCCAATGCAACCCGTCGGGGAATTAAATCACCTGATCACTTCAAATTGCAAAACCTGCTTCTGGTCTGAGGACTCGTAGTGTAACTGTGAACAACAGCTGCATCTGATCTCAGAACCCACATTCGTTTGTACTTTGTACCCCGCACCCGCCCCCCCCCAGCGCCCTCACTGAGATCGTGACCGCAGAGCTCAGGTTGCTCTGAACAGCAAGTTTGAGCTCTGCTTCGCTTCGGCACCTTTGCAGTTTTGCAGCAGCCGTCGTCGTCGTCGTGGTAGTAGCGTTGCGTTGCTGTTGTTGTTGCTGCTGCTGCTGCTGTTGCTGCTGCTGCTTCTACAGTTGTGATTACGGTCGTCTTCGTCGTCGCCGTCGTCAGCGGTACTACTCGTGGTAAAACATTTAGATGTTGTTGGTGATGTCGGTTGTGCAGTGCTGGTTTTGTGGCTGCCTGCTGCGCTGCTAGGTCCGCCCGGTCGCGTAGTTTGCATGCGGACGTTCTCCACGCATGCATGATGAAATTCTGCAGTTGTTCACCGAACCCCTTGTTGTGGAAGCTGCAGAAGCGCAGAAGTAGCTGGCGACTGACTGGCGGCAGGGACGTACTAGTTCAAGCCGTTTCTACACGCCTGGGATGTCACAGACTGGAAGGACCTTGACAGAAGGGATTTCGATTCTCAAGCCGCCCCGAAGAAGCGATGGATCACTGATTCAAGCCCTGTGGCAGAACATGGAAAGAGCTGGACCCGGAGGCTGATGTGTTTCAAACCCTCCTAGTTCAGAACACAGCGAGATTGACTTGACTGCGGGGATCCTTGTTCCAAGAAATCGATCGCACCGTTCGCAAATTACTGTAGCCAAAGACCGTGGCAAACTTGACCATGGTTCCTTCAGTCTCAGGCATGACTTTCCTCACCTTTGGCCGATTCTCTCGAACTTGTCACTGTTGAATGCGACTAGTCGACCCTGCCACCGCAACCAAGCTACAAGAAGAGGCCATCGCTGGCTGCGCTGTTCACCGGCTTCACAATCCTTCGGCGAATCACCGAGACAAGTGAATATAAGTGGAAGACTTGCGACCAGCATGATCTCCAAACACTAGACTGGCCCACTCTTCCGACCTTTAGGAAGTGCAGAGGACTAGTAATGCGGCATGATGCAGCCGCGGCTCATAGGATATCCGATGCCCCCGCTGCCTGCCAGAGCCTCCGGCACCGAGGCCGCCAGAGTCTGTCGGACGCCCACGCCGCAGTGCTCGCGCACCGCCTGAGAAAGCAAAGCTGAGGAAAAAACGGCGGGCCTTGTGGAATTGCGAGCTGACTTGATGGGCGTGCGTATGCCTACGATGCCTCTTTGAGTCGCATGCCGGAGTATGCCCCAAATCCCAAATGCCAGTTTCAGAATGGCCAACACGCGAGGTCTGCTCAGACGGACTATGACAAAACCACGCTTTGCGTAATTCACTGAGCAGGCCTGCTGCATCTGGAACTTGTCCACGCGGAGTCTCGATGTGCTGGCGTCATTGGCCAAGGGCAAGCTGAGTGCACTGGAAAGCTGGTCGGCGAAGGGAATCAACTCCTGGCGCTCCCACCCACGCACAAAACTAAGCAGCCAGCCTGCATCAGTGCCTAGATCAGCCTGGAGGCCAGTTATCTACATATACCGATACCCACCCTTTGATCGACGTAAAGACTGGAGACAGCTGACGGGCTACCATCGCAGGCTCATGTTGAACTTGGTTCGCAGGGTGTGCGAACTCATAGTTTGTTCGATATGCTGTGCAGCAAGGTATAAACCGTCCCCCGAGCATGGGAGCTTGGGCTCCTCGAAGGCAGAGGGCACGGCAGCCAGCAGATCCACCTGCATCTTTCTTGCGGAGGGAACCATGCCCAGCGATCGCATAGAGAGGGAGACGTTAATCGGAATGTAGCCAGAGAGAAATCAGTAACACGACATGCTGCAGTGATGCGAGGAAAAGGACGAAACTGCGAAACCGAGCCACGCTGCCGGAGCTATCGCTACTCCAAACCTCTCACAACCGATCAAACTCATCCATCATATCTTCTTGCTCCAAAAGAAGACGTATATCCTTGAGGGACTTCGATTAACACCACATTTCTTGTGGCTGTTGCGAACGTCGAAGTCTCGAGCAAGTAACCACAAGGCTGAGCGCGTCCACCCCTGCAGAAGCACTTCGCACTTTCGCAGCTGCAGTGGCCACGTCCACGTCCTCCTCAGAAGTAAATTTCGAAGATCCACGGCGACTTATGGTGGCAATTATCACCACTCGGATCACTCTAACGGCCTGTAGTGCAGCAGCCACACTCTTTTCACAAGTGTGGCAAATCGACGCAGAGTGAGGTCATGTGCAACAAAGCCCAGGGGGAAGCAAACACCACGGACAAGCTCTGTGATGGACTTTCTTGTGTAGCCTTGAAACTTGCATTGTTACTGCCGTTAGCTTTTATTGCTACCCTGCGGCCCAGAGGCCAAGCTCTGCCCTGGTGCATCCACGCAACGGTAGGAGAACGCCTTCCCGAAAGTGCAACAAGCGGCTAGCAAAACCAAGGCCGTGCGGCAGTAGCAAGCGGCTGCGATTTTGCTGGAGCTCCTTTCTCCCATGCTCCTTCTCGCTCAGGATTTCTGGTAACTTTACATCACCAAGCCCGAACAGACTCAGAAGGCCCCGAAGCCTGAAGTCACCACATTTCCCGCTCGCCTTCTCGAGGTTCGCCGCCCGGCCACCCGAGTTTAAGACGTCCTGGGAACCACTTCCAACAAAATGGCTCTCAGGAGACTTGGGTCCGAAAAACTGGTCTCTTGGGAGACTCGGGCTCTGGGATAGCTTTGGACTCTCTTTTGGCTTCTTTCCCCCACGCCAAGCTGACCAAGTCTCACTGTAGGCTTGTGGACCTGCGCTTTCAAGCGTGGGATCCTGAACAACAAACGACGTCCTCGACGTACTCGTGAATCCGGCGGTCGACGAAGCAAGCGCCCGGAGTGCTGCTCCTCCGAACCTCCCGCACCGAAACCGCAAGGCAGTGAAAGATTCCCAACAGCGCAGCCAAGAGAACCCTGATGACCGGAAGCCCGAAGCCCAGAATCTAAAGGCCCTAGACGGCCCTCGGAATCCCTGAAACTCAGGTGCCTCAACGGCGTGCCGAAGCCCCTGGCCGTGGAAAGCCAGGAGGAGGCCCCGGAGGCCTTGGTTTCCTGCGGAACTGAGCTCCGAGGATCCGTTTTGGGGTAGCTGTTCTGACTTGGTAAGTCTGGTGTTATTGCAATTATGAAGGCAAAAATGCGTGTTTTTGTATGGCTCTTCATATGGTTGTAAATACACTCATTAGGGTCATACTTAAGTAGTAAGTGCAGCTTCCCTGAGCAAAAAGCCATGCCTGTTTGTTGACACTTGCAACCGGCAAAACCCGGGCCAAGTCTGCAGACTCAGTAGCAAACCCTGCTTGCCAAGTCCCCTGATCCTTTCAGTGCGGGTTGTGCTGTAAGGGCTCTATCTCTGGTATATGAGCAACTAGAAGGGATGGCTCAATCGGCGGTTGCGAGCTGTGTAGGACGACATCTTCGTCCCAGGCCTACAGCGTAGCATGGGGTACAGTTTTGCATGCAACAGATCGTCAAACCGCAGAGCACAGCATGATGTGATGTATGTCATATGACGACTTAGTGACTTGGTGCAGAGAAGCGATATGGGAGTTTCCGAACATGGGGCACACTTAAATAGCACCTTAAGTAGTAGGATCCTTCTTATTACCCCTAATTTTCGGAAACTCCCACATCATCGTAAAATGGGGAACTCGGCTTCGGGACAGCGTTCATCTGCTTTTTGCTCGGAGGCTGAGATTTGCCGAAGGGGAGCAAAATGAGGAGGGCATGGCACCCCATATGATGCCCCTTATGCTAACCTTGACACGAAAACCTGCATGTAGTACCCCAAAAGGAGCCCCGATGAGCACCAAGCCCAGCATCCGAAATGAACTGCGAAGTCCTCGGCCGCCCCGCATGTCCGGCGCCACGAAGACGACCCCTTGGATGGTCAGGTTGGGAGACAGCAGGGACTGCAAGATGTGGTTTTAGTGGATATTAACTGTCAAGGCTTAGGTGCCTGCAAAGATGGACCAGACCCACCATGCCCTCTTGGATGAGGAACAAAGAATCAAGACAGGGCTCCACCTTCAACAGCTACCAGCAGTCAAGCCGGAAACTCCTGAGACATCCTGTCAACCCTCTTGGCTCCGGGAAGCCTTTCTTCCGTTCCTCACAGCATGCCGGCGCCAGCGTACTTGCCCCTGCAGCCGCTGTGGCAGCAGCCAGGCGCCAAGCAACACGAGGACATCGGACCATCGCCGCGAGCTGAAGTCTCAAAGTCCAAATCAAATGTACGTGCGCACATGTCTGTATATGTATGTGTATATGTATATATATATATATGCACGTAGGTACTGTAGGTAAGTACGTATGTACGCATGCCATAAAGGTGTCAGTGTGCGCGTGCATGCACGCTTGCACATGCTTGTGTGTGCATGTCGTACATATGAAATGTTTTAGCAAACGTAGACATGCATGTGTATGTACATACATGTCTACGTACATGTTTTTGAAGCATGTGTGTGCAGGTGTACCTTGTATGCACACGTCTCTAAACCATGCATATGCATGTGTGCTATACATATAAGCACGTGCTTTGTGTGCGCATACGTAGCCAAACTGCCTTTAAGCTAGGTTCAACAACACAGCCTCAGGATGCCATCTACACCGTGAATAGTTCACTGAAACCAAGGTAAACCGCAAAAGCAGGCACAGATTCCGGCGGAAGTAAACATGTAGGGCATGTAGGGTTTCGGCACATCTCGGGTTTAGGTTTGTCGCTTGACCCACTGAAGAACACCGCCCTCACCTCTCGCCGGCTTCGGCTTCATGATGTTACGATGCCCGGCTGAATAGGCGGGTTTTGCACAAACTCAACACCCAGAATTTTACCCCTCACACCCTCAACATGTTGCATAGATTCGTCAGGTGCTCCAAGACAACTTTCGCAGCCATCTGCACAAGAGCTCGCCCTTGAGATCTCACAAAGACCATTTCGATGGCTTCAGAATCTGCGATTCAGCGCCTTGCTCCCACTGTCCTGTTTCATCCGGCTTAGCCGGTGTCAGTGTCGGCACCGCAGAACTCTGATCTTTGTATAAGACAACACTGCGACGCATGCCGAAGAAGGCAAACAAGACCCAGGCAGACGGCAGCACAATTGATGCAAATACGACCATCCCACACCACCAGCGCCGCAGACTAATCGGCTCCACTGGGAAAGTGGCTGAAAGCCGCCAACACAAGATCTCCAACTCGATCATTCCCAAGACTAGCGCCGCCATCCATACAAGTATGGCCATGTTGACAAGCTCATCCAGACATCTCAATCGACATCTCTTTCGAAGGTAGTACATAGCCTTCGTCCCAAGGAGTAGGATCGAAGGCACCACACCGAGCCACCACACGGCGGCCCTGAGGAGCCAGTTCGCCAGAAACGCGTCCGGCGGACCTCTCAGTTGGTCTGGGCATCCGTCTCCATCCAGACCTGCTCTCTCGATCAGCTGAGTGCACATCAGCCATGCACCGGACGCATAGTCCAGTCCAGACCACATGGCGGGAATCAAGGCCACAATGCATTGCCTGTATGAGAAAAAGTCTCCAGACAGCTGTTCCATCAGGCAGAGCAAGACGTCCTTGCGCACCCGTTCTTCGAAAACTTCAATGCTGCCAAACCACAACCTGATGCAATCCAGAAGCATCCCTTTGTCACAGTTTGAACCTTCCCGATGTGGAGTACTGCAGCACTGGCAGGTCGCCTTTTGCACCGTGAAATCGTGAAGCTCGTGCTGGAGCTCCTCAAGCGACCGGAAGTAATGCCGGCAGGTGAGCACGAAGGTGTAGAAGCCTACACAGACCACCACACCTTCCACAAATATCAGGCCAGCACCTTCAAACAGCATGATTATACCATGTACTAACACCATACCAACAGTCAAGCAGAAGAAAGTGGGTCCGAAGATGGTTGGCCGAATTGTGAGCTGCGGGGCCTCATCGGGAGACCGGCTGTGAAGGTATGCCGAAAGCTCGAAGATGCACCTTGCTTGCTCTCGCTAAACCGTTTTCATCATTACTAAAGACTAAAGAGCAGCCTTTCGCAAAGGGTGCTTATGCGTGAATCCGTGCGAACGACGTGCTACCGAGGCACCACATGCGCCTTGAGAATGTGGTGTCCCAAAGCACGATCATGGACTTCGAGCGCTTGATGAAGGCCGAGATGCTCCTTGTCCCCTCTCGCTTCCTGGCCCTGTCTTTCTGGTCGATGCACACGATGTCCAAGAAGACGCGCTCCCGGGGTCGACCTGCGAACAAGAGCAGCAGGTAGATGACGGTCCCAACTACCAGAGCCCAGACAGAGTTGGAGAGCGCATCGTTAACATCCACATCCCAGCCCGGCAGAAGCTGTCCAGCATAGAGGAAGCTAGCGAGAAGGGCACCGAAAGAAGCTATGACCATGGCCTGCCTGGAATTATAGATCACCAAGAGCGTGAGGATCTTGCACAAGGCATTGCCATGCCAACTATGGCTCCAGAAAGTATCAATTTGCGCCGCAGGTTCACTGAGATGGTACCACCCGTGGTCTGACTTCCGCAGACACTCTCCGAAATTCCTAAGCGGCAGGTAGGCCGCCGCAGACCGGATGATTTCGTCGCTTACCGGAGTCATCAGGGCCAGAAACGTGGCGATGGAGTCGGAGGGCTCTGGCTCCTCATTCCGGGACTCCGGCTGCGCACGCCCGATGACTCTCTTATGAACCTTGTTCGCGACCTCGTCCGCCAAAGGGCGAATGACGTCTTCGCAGATCTCGAGGTCCATGGCCAGCGTGCAGGCCGACACTTCTTGAACCAAAGTGGCAAGGCTCGATGCTACACGTCTCATAACACATAAACACCAAGCACCACATAACACGCATAAACACCAAACACCTCATTTCCAGCTCAAGCTAAGGACTCAGGGGCTTGATTCGGGTGGACATTGCCCCTAGTGACGTGCATGTGTCAATAAATCATTCCCCGGTGCCATCAGTTTTGGCGCCCTGCCCTGCCAAACCACACGGTGGAGCCACCACCCGGAGCAAAGTCCCACACACATCTTCGAGCTCCACATCTGTGTGATCGCCAAGCGTGCCCTCCTCGGCTGGAATGCATCGAAATTTGACCGCGTTCTTCACGGAAGGCCAAGCACGAGGCTGATGGGTAAAGCAGCTGAGTTCGCAGATCTCCCAAGGGCATGTAAGGCCTCAAACGGCGGTGCCGCCGTGCAAAGTGGCACTCAAAAAAGGAGCCGCCGGGCCTCTGCGGCAGGAAGAGCCTGAGCACACAACGTCTCTGCACCGCGCCTGCTGCACACCGGACCCAATCCTTCTGCTGAGAATGCCGCATCTGAGCGGACGGTGGCCTCACAATGGTGCCTGCACCACGCGTTCAGGAATTCACAGGGGCGGGTCCTTGACGATCCAAGAAAGGATCGAGGTTCCAGGCCCAGAAATCGTACCAGCAACGGAAATTAGGGGAGGGCCTCCAACGCCTTCATTGCCTCCCGGGAACCGGAAACTAGAAACCACACAAGAACTGTAACGGATATGGGGAGATCAGAAGGCGAGAAACAGGAACAACAGAAACCTTCTGCTCTTTTCAGCACGGGCTTGGATTGTGCGCCAGCAAACACTCCTCAACAGCAGAGCCTTCTGCTCTAAACCCCAAACCCTCCAGCAACTTGCATCAACCCTGAAGACCGAAACCTGGGCTGCGCTCGGAAAACAAGATGCTTCTTCAAAATTGGGAGTTCTTCTCTTGTACGATTTTCTTGACGTCGCCTTCGCCTCTATTCCAGAGCCCGGCCACTGCCCGCAGTACCTGTCTTGAGCTGTCCGTCCCGTGTCTCGCAAGTCAGCAATGACAAACTCGCACTAACTGTGGCCGCAACGATAACAAGAACCGTCTGAGTCTGAGGAATAACGAAAGCACTACCAAACGATTGTAGCACTGGCTCTGAACCCCTCAGCCGTAGCCGCCACGGCGGGCACCGAGCTCTTGCCGATACCGCTGCTGCCGACCACCAGGAGCCGGCGCTGTCGCCCTGAAGGCGGCAAAGGTCGAAAGATAGAGGGCTCGAGCCAGCCAAGAGTCTCAACCACACGGACCGTGATTCATCGCGCAAAACTAACGAAGCCCTTCCCGACCCCAACAGACTAACGTGTGTGGAATTGACTGGGCGTCCTTCTGTTTTCTGGGGTCCTGTTACTTTGCAGCATCGATTCCATCTTCCGTCTTTCCTTCCAGCCTTGCATGAACCGATTCCTTCCTTTCCCCGTCTTTCCTTCCTTGCGTGGGCTGCAGAACTGCAGCACAAGCCTGCCACAGCGACTAGGCCCTCCACTCCCAGCCCTCCAACTCGCGCCTTCTGCAAGGACCATGTCTAGATCCTTCAGCAGAAGCCGCGAGCCATCCTCCCGGGAGCTCGGCGGAGTCTAAGAGGAGAGATCAGAGGCTCCAAACAAATCCTGAAGCCTGCCTCTTAAGGCCCTCAGCTCCTTTCGACTTGAAAGTTTGCGACAGTTGTCGACTTTGGTGCTCGAGGGCTTGGACTTGAAGGGCTCCCTCGGCCCTGGTTTTGAACTCTCCCAAACCATCCCAGCGCGCCGGAGTGAAGAGCGTCATCTTCTGCAATTGCAAGCCGGACTGCAGCAAGGCAGCAGGGCTCAGAGAATGCACGTGTTCTGGACCTGCTCTTTCCCCAGCAAAATATGTCTGACACCTGACGATGTCGCAGCTACATTTTACATTTTCATCCCATAAATCACCTAGTTTTGTTCCACTAAAAACCCCACATGGCGCAAGTCACGAAGGCACCAGGATTCGACACCAGACCCTTGCTTGAGCTCCCGGCACCCTCCAGAGTCGAGATCCGAGCCTTAGAAGCGTGCAAGATGGCTCCAGGCGCCTGCTCGATCTTCAGAAAACAATAGATATATTATTAATCGTTGAGGGGCCGGCTGTTGCAGGCAGAGCTGACACCAAACAGGTTTGGATGCGATGTCTTAGCTCTGGGAGCCCCGGCCGCCTTTGCATCCGGGGGCTTCGTCAGCGCCTTTCCAAACAGAAGAGAAATCACCCAGCCAAGGCGACCAGCCTTTTGCTGGGCCACCACGAACCCGCCCTCGACACGGTCTAGCTGCGCCACATTCAAGGCAGCTTGCTGGAAGTCTCTCCACAGTCACAAGTGTGTGCAGCGTGCCACGTTGCTGGTGCAACAAAACTCGCGCGCCGGAACCTCCCAAAAAGCTCCCAAGCGGGAGATCCCGGCCGAGAAGCGGGAGATGTCCTGTCCCGACGGTTCACTGTCGGGATGCGCTCTTTGTGCCCGTGCGGCTAGTCCTGGATCCGCGACACGATGATGGTGACTGAGCTGAGAACCTGCAGTGTCGGGGGTCTCGACCCTGACCGATTGATTGCACGTCGTTCGAGTTCATCTGCAACCTACAAGAACTATGTACGTGCTTCTGTCTCTGCACACTGCCTTATGTCATATAGCATTCGGACGCCTGTGCCTCCGACTCCCTTCTTTGAGTTCACACTCCTCACACACTCCCTTCGCTTTGCAAACCGCCGAGCACACGACCATGCTGAAAGCGAACTGTGCTTGACCCAATGTGCCAAAGTCCACCTCCGAGGCAACGGAGGAGGACGGCAGGGTCAAGCCCGTGGAACCTTCCTACAGGTTTTCGATGCTTGCCCATCTAAGCACTCCTCCGGCTAAACACATGAGCCTTGCAGTCAAGGTGTGATTTTTGCTGGTGTCTCTGTTGCACGAGCTTTTCGGAACTCGGTGATTGACATCCTACCCTCAACCTGTCGGCAGAAAACCTCTCAAACTGATAGCTGCGAATACAGCGTAACTTCTCGAGGTCCTAAAAAGCATGACCGTCCCCGTAAACCAGACTATACAAAACACGGGCTCGCCAGAAAGTCACGGGCCGCCCAGGAAGGCACAAGGTCTGTGCACCACATGACTCATCCTGACGCGGTTCATTCCTGCACTTGATAGTGACGTGCCCACAAAGACTTGCAGAGGGTCTCTCAAGAGCGGTCGCTGTAAGAGATTTCGGGGAGGATCGAAAAGGATTCCCGAAACACTGGCCTCCGAAATCCTAACCGGTCCTAACCTTGGCCTTTTCCGGAACAAATCTGAAAGAATTTCAAGCTGTCGCCCGAAGCCCTGGCGACTGCCTGACCGGAGAAGTACAGACCGCCGAGCACGAAGTAAGGCACCAGGCGAGCCAGGTAGAAGAACGCCTCGACCAGTCGGAGCTCAGCAACCCCGGAAGCCAAGCGCTGGACTCAGATTTCCTCAATGCCACGGGACAGGAAGGCCTGCTGGTAGGCAGAAAGCCCAGTCTCCCAGATGATCCTTTGCTTCTTGGCTGCGGAATTCTGGGAGCTAAGCACTACTTGCGCCGGGCAGCTTCCATCCAGCCGCACTAAAAGACGGTGTCTCTGCAGTTTCGTGATGCCACAAGCTGGGATAGATAATGGGACCAAAGTCGGGTGACTCAACACGGGAACATGGCGAAACATCGTGTCTCAAGACGGGAGCTGAACCAGTCTCCACCAGTTTTGTAGCCGAAGGTCAGCTGGTCGTAATTCGACAAGGTCGCTCCCAGCTTCGCCTTGACCTGGCGCATGATTCAGGGTTTAAGGCTTAGGGGGCCTTTTTGGTTGGTGGAGGGAGGGTGCGGGGGGGTCAGTGCTTCTTCTGGGTTTTGTTTGGATCAGAAGCCGAAGACTCGGGAGGACTTCGGAACCTGTGACACTTCTCTGCGCGTCGTTCGCTCTACGATGTTTGTTTGCTGCCGAACACAGATATCTGCGGCATCACCCTTGTCTTCGCTCTGTCCACCATCTATGTCGCTAGACCAAGAGTTCGGGCCCTGAACCTGATGAGAAACGCCACTGCGACCAGCCTCGCCCTCCTCACGCTTCTCGCCGCCATAGAAAGCAATCGCTTCGGCATTGTCCCGCACGTGCACCAAGCCTGAAAATCCTACGCTGCCACCCTTCTCCCACTCCTCTCCAACTCTCCGACTGCAACACTTGGACACGGAATTCGGGCGCCTCCCTTCACAGGCCAGGCAACTGTAGCGGAAGTCCGCTTGCAAGCGAAGCTGCTCGTAGTTGAGGCCGACGAGGCGACCTGCTCTGCAGGCCCTTCTTCGAAGTGATCTGAGTCTTCGGAAGCCCTGGCTTCCTAAGCATCGCCGTAAAGTCCTCCGTACGGTTACGGTTTGATGGCCGCGGCTTCAGTGCCAGTTGCATGATGCAACAGCAAAACACAGACTCAGCAAGAGAACGTCGCCCACATCTCTCCAGCTTGGTCAGAAAATTCGAAGACCAGAAACCCGACGGCCTCCCAGGTACACGGCCAAGGAGGTACCGACCAAAGCCTTCAGAGTTCCAGAACGCTCAGTGCTCTCAGCCGTGTACATTCTGGACAGTTGCTGTGATTCAATGTTAGAATGTCCACCGCTAAGAATTCTGCGTTCCGGCGCTACCTTTCACGATGATGGACATCCCTAAGCGCCTGGTTCCTAGCTTCTCGGGCATGTTCCAAAAGGCCGGGTGGCGTACACAGCCAAAGCTCCAGTCAGGGTCTGCGATGTGGTCCACAGGATTGCAGAAAAGGACACCTGCTCACACTCACAGCAAATGAAAGGAGTCTTCTCCGCGTCCTGAGCTTGGGATCCGAAGGTTCTCTGGCCAAGCCGCGAGGTTCAGCACGCTGTCAAGAATGTCCAGCCTAAGCAGGACCGGAGCGGATTTTTCTTGAAGAGACTCTCCAAGGCATAGGCCTGGGCGGCAGCTGCAGCAGCTGCAGGCTAAACCGGCTAAGGGGCAAGAAGTCCAGCGTGACCTTGGTGAAGTAATCGACATCCTCCGAAATCCTCTGGTCCGGGTTGTCCACATCGGTGCTTTGCGAGTTCCTGAGCCGCAGAGCTTCGGACTTTTCTTCCAACGCAAAACTCGACGACCCGGCCGGGCTTTGCTCATGTTTTTGCTGAGCTCAATGTAGAGACAGAGCCACATACAGTGCCGGTGGGAGCGAGTCATATCACGTATGTCATGTGTCGCTGTGTCGTGTGTCACGTGTTGTCTCCGAGGCTCGAGTCGAGGAGGTAGAAGGCGCGGTTCTGCAAATACTTCGCCAAAAAGAGCTCCGTCAAGGCCTGGCGCCAGCTCCGGCCTCGTCGGCAGAGCCCGAAGCGAAGCGTCCCGTCAAGGCGGAGCCTCCCCTCCCAGCTGGCCCGGCCCTCCCCCCAAACTGGGCCTAGCGTGAGCCGGACGTAGCGGTAGCCGCCTCGGCTCTGGGAGTCCCTAGGAGCCCAACACTCAACCTGCTCAACGAGTCTGAGGTGCTGATCACTGGCACCGCAACGGCCAGGGCGGCACCAAACACGCCCAGTTGTGCATAGAACTCGGTCGCGTTCTTCTCAACCTGATGCTCCGAAGGCCAAAGGGAACTGCAGTAGCCCATTACAGCACAGCCACGGGCCACAGGTTGTGTAGTAGACCCGACGCTGCAAGTTGTTGATGCTTGCCTTACCAAGCCACGAGAACGTTGTCGATCGCCCGAAAGACCTGAGAGCGAGCTCGGCACTCCCCAAGCCGAATCTGAAAGATGGTTGGAGTGTTGGAGCTGCCACGTGCACGCACAGTCGGATCCCCAGCGTTTCAGATCCAACTTGCAACCCGGACCAAGGGTCTGAGGCACTGGCATAGCTTAGCAGCACATTGAGACCCGTGACGCAGAAGAGCAAGAAAAGCAGCAACGCCAGAAGCCACCACCTCAGTGTTGCTCCGTCAGGATCGAGCATCGTACTGTTCCAAATGCTATCCGAATCCAAATACTATTTCGACAGCTCGGCCACAAAGGGTCGGCGTGTACGCAAGGCAAAGTCCCAAAGAGCGAGTATCAAACTTGAAACTCTGAACCCGAATGGCTGAAACTTGTCTTTGAGTCACGGTCTGGGGCCGGCATCATGACAGAACCTAAGTACCCCGAATGCAACCAGTGGCTGTCGCCAGCGGCCCTGTAGACGCTGACGCGCGGCCGCAAAAGTTGCAGAGGCACCTGCTCACGCTTGCTCCACTGATTGCAGATACCGCTGCTTTGGTTGCGTCTTCCTACGCTTCCTAGTGTACGATGCTCGGCTGGCTTCGGAAGGCTCATTCCACAAGAATGCCCGGCGTTCTGCAAGTCCTACACAGGGCTTTCTCGGTATCGGCACTCACCCCGCAAGGGCGCCTAGGACGCCGAGGAGCGCCACAAGCTCCAGCGCGGGAGCCTTTCAGGGTGGGAGGGACCGGATCGCAGGTCGAGAAAAAACCGTGAGATCTCGGTCTGGCTTCAGGCTTTCAGGAGCTCCTGCCCTCGCATCCCTGCACGATCCGACAGCCCGTCTCCTGCATGGAGGTCAGGGTGCCACCCAAGCCTCTCGCAACGGAGCATCGAGCTCAGCATGCAAGGGGCGCTTCGTTTCTGGGGCCCTAGAACACTCGCAACCTCGAGAACAAAAGACTCCATGGATCGAGCTTGGTGGAAGCAACCAATGGTTGTGATTTCCCTTCCAAAGTGCCCTTGAATTGCGACAGACCCCGACCCAGGCCCCGCAGCTCTGCCAGACTCGGCCTTCTGGCAGTGATCCCAGGAGCGCCTGCGCGGCCAAGCCCGCACCCAAAGCCAGCCAGAAGGTGCCTCCGACGACGCCTGGGAGCGGCACAACAGCTGCAAGCACTTCGAGTACTGACATGAACAGGCTTTGCTGGGACTGCTTCGTGCCGAGAGGAACTCAAACGGATCCCTGAGTTTTCTGTAGACCGTTTCTGCAAAGAAAGTCCACACAACTCCACATGGCCGGAAAGCCGAACTCAACAAAGAGTCCAGCCGCCGACGAGCGTGGCCAGGATCAACGCAACGAATCCAGGCTGGGCATCGGAGGCTTCCTGATCGTCGTCCTTTCCACGAGCGGGCTTCTTCGCAAGCGTACGTCTCGACGACGAGAAACCCACAACGGAATTGGAAAATCTCTGCATTGCTGAGAGACTGCGCTAACAAGCTCAGCTGGATTCGACGTTACGTGTATCCCCGACTCGAACTCCGAGCTGCAAGGCGAGCGTCTGGAAACGGCAAGAAATAGGGCTGCGCAATCCGCAGAAACTGATTCCAAAGGCGCGTGTTGAATTCGAAACTGTCCTGGAAGGTGGCTTTCACTGGCGAAGAGAAAGGATGGATGGATACAGTGATAAAAGTATAGACAGTATAGATTAGATGTAGATACAAGACTAGAGCAGTATAGATGTAGGTATAGGCAGACGAAAAGACATAGGCATAGGTATGAGAACTCTATGTATGCGCTCTTTTCTTCTGCTTCGTTAGCTATTCGGAAAGTGCTCTGTCCGGGGTTTGACAACTCTGCACGCAGGATCCCTGCCGTGCAGCAGCTCAGAAGCGGGTTAGGCCGATCGGTCGAGTGAAGGCACATACCTCCGGAATGCACGTGAACACGGCTACGAAGACTGGCCGTATATGCACCTCTTCCTTCACTACCCGTCCAGCTCTTGCTCAATCTATCCGCTGCCCCGGTCCCCTGCACGACGGCGGCACCGCAGCCGTGGCACAGAGGAAGCAAAAAGAAGCGCCAGAAGCGCCTGAGAGATTGGTCTTGTCTCAAGCCGGTGACTCCACTCGAATTTGCTCTGGATGAGACCACATGGATCGAGTCTACGTCTGGAGGCGTTTGCTTTTGTCCATGCTCCTGTTCAGTTCAGTGTCTCATTTCGGACTGTCTGCTTTTGCCCGAGCACTCAAGCAGAGTTCAGTACACACACACACACACACCAAAAAAAAAAACTAGTTCGTGCTCCTATCAAGGAATCTACGGCTAGGGAGTGTGATCGGAAACGTTCGCACCTCTGTGCCTCTGTGCCATTAAGTGCATCCAGGGCCGCTGGAACTTGCCGCGGGCGTGGCCAACCCCAGCCTCGGATCGCGAGCGGTCTTTGACCGAACAAGCTGCCTTTCTCACAGAGCCCTAGAACGGCAAGGGTCACTTAAGCTCGGTTCAGGTTTCTCAACGATTGAGACGACCATCTGAGTTGAGGCGACCGCCGGAGGCCTCGATAGCAAGAGGAAGGTCTCAAAGCTTGGTCAAGCAGCTCGTTTGCGACACAGGCCGTGCACCCCAGCACGATGAGAAGGTGACCACCTCCAGAACCACAGCCCCTTTCGGTCGAACTGCGACAGAATCAAAGGACCTCAAAGAGAAGCTTGCACCCTAGTACATGGTCGAGCCTTCTTCTGGTCACAGTCTTCGAGCGGCCGCACGGCGAAACGGCCAGGGCAATTCATGGCGAAGTCAGCACGGGTCAGGTGCGCAGTGTGGTCATTGGCCAAAGGCCGACTTGGGGGCGTGCGGTTGAGGCAGTGGTCTCGCGCTCTCGGCACAGGTTCGGGCATCGTGGACATTGGCATACATAAAACAGGTCAACACAGCCACTACACATTGACCCCTGCTCCGAGCTTCTCACTTCTTGCATGAGGCAGCATGTGCTTTTGTTCAGAGCTTCCCGTACACTTGAATGAATTTCCCACGGCGGCGGCCAAAGTCTCGGAAATTTGGACCCTCAACAACACCAGCTGGAAGTTTCGGACTCTTATGGCAAAATTTGAGGAAACGGCTCGACTGAGTCCGTCTGCGCGAAGCACTCTCCCAGACATGCTGGGCTAAGCAGCGACAAAGAGCAAAGCACCCATGTCCGACCGACACTGGAAAAAGCGGCCTACTCAGGCCGAGAGGTGTAAGTATCGGACTCCACCTTGCAAAGACGCCTGTGCACAACTTCTGCCAACGCCAGGAAAACTTCCCTCGCCTTCTTTCGCCATATTTCGTCTCCAAATCAACGATGTGTCCAAGATGTCCCATGAGAACAGCACGAGTGTTGTGTGACGGCAGTGCACCACACGCTTGAACCAGCCACTGCGAACATCGGGATTCATTGCTCGTTTGCAGCGGATCAAAGTCATGGCCACACTTCCGGCCGGACCTGTCCTGGCTGTTCGGGTTACCATTGTGCCTGTACCGACGGGTTTGCGGCAGTGCTGCAGCAAAGAGCCGCTCTGGCATTCAACTGGACCTATTGAGAGAGAAGCAAAGCAGTGAGCCTGCGCACCCTATGCACCTGCTTTTTGCTTTCGCCTAGACTTGGTATGGCTCCTGCATGGAGCTGCACCGGGGAGCCACATCGGCAAGCGCCGCGAAGCACAAGCCCGCAGCCTTTTCGAAAGCTGAGAGCCCACGGCCCGCAGCAGATGAAACGTTGGGTTTTGGCCTTGGAGCTGAAGAGCTCAGAGTCCCGAAAGTCGCATCTAAGATTTCGAGCGCTGCATCTGCGCCTTCCGACTCAAATCGCCCACGATCTGGGCCCTTCCCCCCTAAAGGCCCGAAGAATGCCGGCGCGAGGCACCCCGCCCGCACAGAGATAAGACGAGCGACCACCCGAAAAAGAGCCCCACCCCATCACCATGGAGTGACTAAGTGCTTCGAGTCGATGCAAGAAACTCAGCTTCAGTCTGCACGTAGAGTTTCTCGCACACCCAGTATATCAGCATCGCTGCTTGTGCTTGTGGTACAACCACTGCCACACTGCGCAATCACTGGTTTCAAGGCTCAAGCTATCCTAAAGTTAAGAGTCTAAGCCCGTCTCCGCGGATGGATAGCGGCATGCCTCGGATTCGGCTACCCGAACCTCGACCTCCTAGATCTCGCGCGCCAACATTTGCTGCCGCATACGAAAAACAGGGCTTCCTCATGGGCTTGCTGCCGAAACCACATCGACGTGAGGGTTTAGATTGAAGGGCCTGAGGTACTGTCGGCGGGAGGTCATGGCCATGACATCACCCAAAGAGGAATGCCCTAAACTTGTCTAAACCAGCATGACACCGCATCGACAAACCGCCGCGGCATACACACCGAGAGACACTTGCTCGACACCTCTAACACGAGGTATCCCAAAAATTGCGTTCTCGATTCTCAGCCCCACATCTCCTCAGCAGCCAGGAACGTCTGCACTCGGGTTTCCGTGAGCCCTGAGACCAACATGCTGGTGGAGGCCAGTTGACTAACACTGCCTGTCCGGGTCGCGTCTCAGTCAGTTGGTTCTGGGATGTCGTCTCTCATTCTCGCACACGGCAGCCAGTTCTGGGATTTGGGGTTTCGGCGCTCACACTCGGACAAATCCAGGCGAGGCATGTGGTTCGGAGTCGTGCTAAGTGAGACATCGCTAAGAGGGAGCATCAGAAACTATCACAGCTTGAGAACAGATGAAGTGACTGTACGCAGTGACCCTTCCTCAGCCTAGGCCCTTACACGTCCAAGACACTATAACTGCAAGGGCCGAGACATCTGCACTGGAGAGACTCATCCTGAATGAAGAGTCTCAGGGATCGGCAATTACCAATCGCAGCGGAATACACTAGTTAGCATTCCCAAACAACAACACTTTACTGGCTGGGTGAAACAGGGCGATGGAGAGGCGTGAACTTTGCGTGGGCTATACATATACCATGCACTTGCAGAGCATGCAAACGAATTAAGGGTTCATGCAGCCACAATATACTCCACAGGGACCAGTTGCAGCAAAATTTCGGGCGGCGAGCAACATGCAAAGTATATGTGCTCAATCAGGTGCTCCATTGCTCAACACCATGCTGTGTTCGAGTGTGTTGCGCATAGCAGACTCTCGCAAGGCAAACTGTCCAGGCTGGTTCAGTTGAATTCTCCACATGCAACTCGTGCAGTAAATCATGCACATGCAAATGCCCCGACCTGTATTCAGCGCTGCCTGTTGCTTGACTGTCAAATGCCAGCACTCAACCACATACCCAGCATCATGCAGCTCATTCCAGTCATTGTCCGGCAGAGCTTCTCCCTGTAACAGTATGCCACGATCCACGCACAGCATACTGCCCGCATCAGAGCAATGCTTTCCACTGGTGCAGTCAGGGTGAATTCCAGGGCACGCCATCACCATGCCCACAGCTGAACACAACATGTTTCTGCCATCGTCGGGAGCATACTCCTCCATGCAGCATGCAGGCGTAGGCCTAAAGCGCAGTGGATACTCGCAAGCCATGGCGCGCGGTCGTGGGTTAGTGGTTTGGATTAGAAGGCATGGAGCCACCATGAGACTACAATAATGAGTCTGTTCGGGAGCATCTATGTTGTGGTTTGGTCTATGTACGGGTGCCTTACACACCATCTCTCGCTAGCCTAGGAAGCATGAGGGTCTCCGCCGAGTCGCTGTCATGAACCGTCTCATGAGGAGGAACCGAAGAAACACAATCACCAAAAGGAGGAAGCAATTGAACAACATCATCCATTTCTTGACTGTCTATCTCTATTGACGATTTGGGGTTTAGGGTTTCGCCTCACACACTCGCACTCGGCTGGCATGGCTTCAGGTCCTCTGAGGGTTTCGGCGCTCTCGGACAATCCAGGCGAGGCGAGGGTTTTTTTGACACTCTCGGACAAAGCCTGGCAGGGTCTGCAGTAGTTCAGGCGAGGGTTTTTTGGGTTTAGGCTTTCGGACATCAAAAAGCGGCTGAAGCCCAGGAGCCGCGACGATGCGGCCCTCGCTCTTCAGGGCCTCTACGGCTTCGGGGCCGCCTTCCAGGACCTGGCAGAGACCCCAGAAAAAGAGTTAAATATGACAGATACTATATGAAACAGTAATAACAAGTGCTGATACTGTGATCATAAACATTATGATCATAAGCCAAACAAAAACAATAACAGTACTAGAATACGGTAGCACGCAAATAGAAATTCAGTGTAATGAAATATGCTACGTACAGCATGGTCATCGGCTCAGCCCACTTGCCTCTCCCAGCGCCTGCAACACACCGTTCCCCATGGCCTCGGCTCCAGGAAACCGTCCAAACCGTGACGCAGCGGAGCTTTTTTTGAAGCTTTTGAGCGGCCGTCTTCCTACTAGGAGGAAAATATGCCGCGGGGGGGATCTTCCTAAGCCCGAGCAGGAGCCGGATCCTGCCAAACGATGACATGGATGCCAAGCTCTGTGGGGCTGCAGTGGTAGGAATCGTTTGAAGAGCAACTCTGCGCATCCTTCAAAGTCGTGTTCCTCCTTCTCGGTGCTCCGTGGTGCATACTTTATATCTCCCCGAACTCGAATATCTCCGAGGGGCCGTGGAGCCGCAGATGAAGACGTAGCCGCCCATGTTCTGAACCCATGCCTTGACCTCGAAACACCCACTGTGAGTCTGTCTCGCTCCAGGCCCTAAGTTTCAACTCTTCCCACCCGGGGCAATTCTGGCGAAAGCTCAAGGTAGAGGTCTCAGGGATTGTCGAAAATGAGTTCGAGCTTGTCTCTCGTTTGCCTTTTTTCCCTTCCCTCCTGCCTAGCAAAGACGGGCCGTTGGTGTTGGGTCTGGGTGGTTTTCCTTGGGCCCTGGGAGCAGTCCGGGTCGACTCCAACACCGAGGGTTGAGCCGACTCGCCCTGCTTCTTGATGGCATCCTGCCAGGCCATGGCGCTCCCGATTCTGCAGCCGTAGAATGACATAGACTGACATGGATCCAGAGACTTCCGATGATACAAGCAGCATCTACACCCCGGTTTCCTTGCAACTGAGCAGTCAGCAATCAAAAGACTCCAGCAGAGGCTTTTGGGCAGTGCCAAGGGTCGTGCGAGTTCAAGCTTTCCCAAAGAGCCAAGCAACGAAGCTTCTGCACAACACAAAGTGGAAGTGACCTCACCCAGGCTGGGCAGGGACTCACGCTCACAGGAGGCTGTCCGCGAGGTTGGCCACAGCCGAAGCAGCAAGATGCACAGATTGAGATGTCAGTCAAAACCCATTCTCGCCTGCATCTGCAGCCCGGCAGAGGTTGTTGAAGCTTAAGACATCGGGCAGCACAGTGGCTCGGCACATGCGACCAAAGAGACAAAGAACATTCTGCCAAGGGCCGGCTCTGCACACGACCACCAGGGCGCTGTTCAGGCACACGGTGTTCCCGGCCACCTGCCGCTGCTCCATGGCTGCGGCCAGGTCCAAGGCCAAGACCCACCCGTCGGAGCTGCGCAAGGCGCCGAAAGCGCCGAAGGCGCTGCTGCAGGCCACGGCATCCGGCTCCAGGTCCAAACTCCACGCGGCCTTGAGAAGTTCCAGTGCCAAGGCCCAGCCACCCGGCTGCCTGCAGGCTTCGATCGCAGCGTTGAAGCTGATGATGCCGGGAGGAACCTCGAGCTCGGGAATGCGCCAGAGCAGAGCCAGCGCGGCCCTCCACTCGGAAGCCGATGCACAAGCGCTGAGAAGGCTGCAGCAGCTCACTTCGTTGGGCAGGACTCGGACCCCTCTCTCCAGCATAGCATCAAGTAGGTCAAGCGCCTCCGCCCACCGAGAGCTTCTCTCGCAGGCGGCAAGCGCGGCGCCGAAGGTACCGACATTCGGTGGCATCCGACATGGATGTGAGAAGGCTCAAAGCCACCATCCACGGCCCGGAGTCCGACGGGGCTCTGTTGGCGCATGCGCTGACGGCGGCATTGCAGCTGCAGCCCTGTGGCCGACGTGTCGGACAGCAGAGAGTGAGCGAGGTGCCAGCGCCCACCGGGACCTCCTTTGCCGCAGGCGCTCACGGCGCTGGCAAGGGAGACCTCGTTCGCCCGCACCTTCTCTTCGGCCATGACCCTCAAGAAACCGAGAGCCCGCAACCACTGGTTGGCCGTCTCGCAGGCAGAGATGCAGCAGCTGATACGACATCCGCTGCGAGGGTCCAGCTTGGCATGGAAGTGAGGAGTGCCAGGGCAGTGGTCCACTGTCCGCCCTGGGCGCAAGAGCTCAAAGCGCTGTTGAAGCTGATGACGTCGGGCCAAACGTGCGCCTCGAACATGTCCATCAAGAGCCGGATGGCCACACGCCAGCCTTCCCGCACCTCGCAGCTCTCGCAGCCTGCCAGGAGGCTGTTGTAGGAGATCACATCGGCGAGGACGAAGGACCAGCGCATGGCCCTCAGAAGGCCCTGGGCCACCTGCCACTGCTGTTCCCTGCAGGCACTGATGGCGGCGTTGTAGGCGAAACTGTTAGCTTCGATGCCCTTCGCACGAGCTGCCGCCAAGATTGTCAAAGCCCAGAACCAAGGATCACCTCGGCATGCGCTGATGCTGCTGCTGCAGGTGACGACGTTCGGAGAGAGCGACATCGCCAAGTGCCCCAGAAGGAGAAGCCCAGAGACCATCGACCCGTTTTCTCACACGCATTCACTGCACTGCTACAGCTGATGCCTTTAGGAGTCGCCATAGCAATGGCCATGCCTCTCAGCATTTCGATCGCCCAGGACCATGCTGAAGCCTTTGCATCCGGATACCATTTTGCCCTGAACGTGACATGCAGCAGCTGATGGGTGGTCTGCCACTGGCCGTCCCTCTCGCCTGCGCTGATGGCAATATTGCAAACCACCAAGTCTGCCGCGAGCCTCATAATTGGCATGTGGGCGAAAAGCTGCAGCGCCGCCTGCCATTGCACACGTCTGCCGCAGCTGGCCATGGCATTGGTGTGGCTGATCAAATCTACATCTCTGCGGCAGCTTCCAGAGTGCAACCTCGCTGGTGGCTCCATCCTCCATGTCGCCGAAAGTGCTCCGCAGCGAAACAACCGGCGAAGTCGGCGAAGCCACTCGCCGCCACGCCATTCGGCTCACATGTGCTGGCGCCATCCCGAGCAGCTGGCGACTGCGGTGCACAGTACTGCCGAGAACCCCAGACCCGGCCGAATGCCTTCGTTATACAAGGAGTAGAATGAACGCAACCGAAGTACGAGGTGGGCAAGCAAGCGCAGACGACCAGACAGATGCCTGAACGTAGGTCTTCTCCTTGCCCTCCCCTGGCCGCCTTGGCACCAAGACGATTGTGTACAGCGGGGTTCTCGCCCCGCCACTTACATAGTATTTCCGGGCCTGCGGGGTGCCCGATCTGCACCTACCCGCTACCCTTTCCGAATGCAGCTTGCACTTTGAAGCTCATGCCCTGACACTGGACAACGGCTTCCGAGCGACGAGAAAGCCGTGAAGAGGCTGGCCAGCGGCCTCTTTGGACCGACCTGCACAAGGGGAACATGGCCTTCCATGGGATTCAAAAAGCCAGGTCTTCGGGGGAACGAAGCAGCTGCCTAGGTGGAGGCAGAAAGCCAGGTCTTCGGGGGAACGAAGCAGCTGCCTAGGTGGAGGCAGCGACTCTCAAGTTCGGCGACCGTCTGTGACCTTTCAAAGCCCCTCCTATTCCCAAAATGTCTCCTGCAAAAACTGCGGTTCTCTCAAGTTCAGGGGACCGGACCCCAACCCTCCAAGAAAGGCCAAACCGCCTGCATCCGGGCCAAGGCGGCGCAGCCCCCGCCCAGCTTCACCGCGGCGCTCATCTCATCCTTGTAAAGCCAGTCCTGGTGATCCGACTCTTCCGACTCTGCCCCGACCTTTCGGAGGAGCTCTGCGGCTCTGCGGCTGCGAGTCTCCGCATCGAAAACTACAAGATCCCACAAGATGCAAGCACCACAACAAAACCCAAACTCTCGCTCCGAAGACCTCAAAATGCCAGTTGCCGAAGCTCCTAGACGGGGCATGCCCTCAAATACGGACAGGTCCTTTCTTGAGACTTTGACAGAAGGATGAGAATGCGGGAAAGGAATCCGCTTCTCTCAAAAACTACGCGGGCTCCTGCGCGGGATTCCGGCATCCGAAGAAGAGCACTGCCTTGGGTTCTCACTTTCTGCGATGGTCACATGCAAGAAGTGTTGTAGAGACACAGGAGCTATCCCAGTGGTCTGTCCAAAACTCTGTCCGATGTGCTGCTTGCACAGACACTGCAGACTCGACATCAAGAGACTCCTCCTCACCAGCGTGGGTTAGACGACAGCCGGCTGCAAGTAGCTGCAGGCAGAGCCCTTGCCATCTGCTGCCGGAGGCGCAGGGGCGACCTGCGGACCCTTCCTGAGCTCGTCCCAGAAACCGCGGAAGGGTGCCACGCCGGCACCTGCTCCCACCATAACCTGCAGAGGCTCGTTTTTCATGAGCACGTAAGGCCGCAAGGCTACAGGAGCTCGGGCAAAGCTGTGAAGCGCACAACTTGTGACGAGACTCGATCGGCACATCTTTGCTTGGCAAGGTGAGCGAGGATGAATGGTACTTTGCGAGGACGCAATCACCTGGCCCGCATGTGGATGCAAGCGTCTGATGCCAAGACCGACTATCGGCCATCTCGGCTGTTTCGTCCTACGGCATCTGGCATAATTCCCATGTCCGAAGGCAGTGCTTTCGCGGAGGTGACCCTTCGTGCCAACATCTGCTGCATCGGACGTGAAGCGGTGATGTTAACCGTTACTCAAGCGACTTCCGATAGAGAGAGAAGACGAAGCAGAAGAATATCAACCGCAAAGCCTGTAACAAACCAGAATGATAAAGAGCTTCCATCATCTCCAAATCTCCTACATGGTCCAATGACCCCTTCCTAAACCCGAAACCGTAGAACTCCGCCTTCTTTCAGGTCCGCCGAGATGTACCGGGAGCACATGCCCAGGAATCTCGGCCGGGCCTGGATAAATTGAGACATCTTAGAGGGTCGGTCAGGAAAGCTTAAACACACACTGCGTGGGATTGAGGGCGTGGGTTTACGGCAGGTGTAGGGGCTACATGGTAACGGTTTTTGCTTGGGAAAGATTTCGACGCAAAGCATCTGTAGCTGCATAACTACAGGTACGGCAATAGCGAACTACTGCTAGATACTGCCAGAGGTCTTCGCAGTTTCAGTGGTTCTTGAAACCCATCGATGTTGGGATCTCTCTGTTGGGACCCGTCGCGGTCCTGGAGCATCTGCCCTTTCCAGGGTTGAAAACCCTCATGCCCTCACTCACACTTGTCTATGCGACTTGGGGCCCCCAATTATTGCATGGCGGGGTCCGCCTCACGCGCGGCTGCAGTCGCAGTCGGCGGCAGGGCTCCGGCACTGATGAGCTTCCTTGGCGCTACGTGGCTAGGACCGACCATGCACTTCCGGCAGCTGCACACACCGTGAAACGATTCGTGAGGCTGTGCCGGCTTGTTTGGGCGAAACATCAACATCGGTCTTGGCGGAAATCAAGCAAAACTCAATCCCTCAATGACACAGGACCTGCCCTCCTGTCCCAGACCGACGCCTTCGCAATGGAACCCTCCCATTTTCTGCTCAACATTGCTTATATGTAGCTGTAGCTGTTGAACTATATATAAGCAATGTTGCTCAACTATTGGCTTTTCCGAGCAGGCTCTCGGCCATGGACTCCAAACTCTCCGTCTCGCGGGTTGTCAGACTCACCTCCGAGGGGGTCTTTGGCACCAGTCAACGAGGATGGACTTGCAGTCAAACACAACTTGTTCCAGAGCCAATGCTGACAGGGACCATGCCCAACAGAAACAAGCTTCATCACAACTCGCTGGACGCCTACGAACTTCGTGCACACCAGGCTGCACACAAAGAAATCCGCTTTGGTGCCATGAGTGGTGACGAGGCGATGGTGAACTCGCCTAGGCTTGGAGATCCAAGCTCAAAACTCAAGCTACGCTTTCGCAAAAGCCTCTTTGACCCCAAGCCAAAGCACGGGCGCGCTGCCGAGGGCAGTTTAGGAGGAACTTGACCGGATCCAGGCCTCCTGCAACTCTTCACGACAAACCTTGGACCTTGACTTTCCTTATCAGTCGATTCCGGTGCTGTGAAGGCCAATAGCTGCACCCTCCAAACTCAGAATCCGGAGCTTGACTGCCAGCTCGCCATGTCGAACCTAAATTTGCGAAGCGCTCCTGTTACACCCAGGAGCGCCCAGAACCTTATTCTTCCAAGGTCTTGTCTGGTTTAAAAAGAAGCTGCTGCAGCGGCCCAAAGGAAGATCATACTGCATCCGCAGTCCAGGTCGCAACCGTGGTGAATTAGTGACTCCAGTGCAGCCCGGAGAACTCGTGCATGCGGCAGCAAACTGCATCAGACTGCAGCGCCTTCAGCGCATCAGCATCTGACAGCAGCTTGCCTGCACAGCAAAGGCGGTTTATCGTACTTCAAACCGAAACCCCAGACAAACGATGCTTCCCAAAAAACCTAGTCTCCGAAAGTCTAGATCGATCATCACAGGTACGACCTACTCGCACATGCGTGCTTTTCATTGTACGATCCGTAAATAGTTTGCGTCGACCGTTGTGGACTGAAGACAGGCATCAGAAAAAGCCGTCAGTACTCAGCAATCTTCACCGTGAGAATATCAGGCGATGATGCGTCTGCTTACTTTCTGCTTGCCAATCAACTTGAACTAAATGCGGAGGATCTCCACCCAAATTCCCAATATCTGCGACCCCTACGTGCCACGGGCAGTTCGCTATCTACCTGTGCTAAAAAAAACTTGCACCTGCGCTCAAGAAAATGCTACGATCCCCGAACACGCATATCTTCGCCGACCCGCACCTGTTAGGCAGCTGCACAGTGCAGCTTCCTAACAGGGACCATGAACGGTTGCAGAAGGTGCCACCGATCTGCAAATCCAAAGGCTCCCAAAAGCTGTAGAGAAGCCCTTCCACTCCGTTTACGGGGGCCTACGAATTCCTTCGCGGGCGCATCCAGCTTGTCTTGGAGGGCGGAGAGCCTCAGTTCTCTCTGGTGCCGTAGGCGTTCCGCGGTTCAGACATTTTCTGCAAGCAAATGGAGAGCACACACACATATGCAAACAAACGAGGTGGAATGATAAATGGAAAAATGCATGTTCGAACAGCAGATGCACGGAAAGATGCGACATGACCGAATGTGGACATAACATACCAGCCCTCCAGCGACTTGCATTTTGCACAAGTACATACAGATATATACATACATACATACATACAAACAAACATACATACATGCATATGTACATAGACATAGACTTTATACACATAAATACACATATACATATACATATACATATACATATGTATATGGACACCTAGAATGCAAACTTTCTTTCGCGCATGTCTTGTGTTTGAGCCCTGTACCGACATCTTTTCAATCCATGTTATGTTTCTGACCACAACAAGCCTTTGTTTGTTGAACTGCTTTGTTTGTTAAACTCCTTCAATTTCCGAGTCCATTCGTAAGATCGGAGCGGGCTTGGTTCGTCTTTGGTGCAAGGCATGAAGAGGTGGACTCCGATGCCTCCTGACAGTCCTGAACTCGGTTAGCGGAAGAAGGGTTAGAAGAGTGTGGCCTGGAATTGGTCACCCGTCACCACACGCCCCACTGCTGCTAAATGGTGCCTCGAGACGCTGTGTCCTAGCATACCTTAGTTGCTGAGTTCATAAGACCCACAAAGTTCACACTTTCAGTTTTGTAGTGTCTAATATTATCCCAAAAAGTGTCAAGTGTATCCACTCAGCTACCAAAACAACAAACCCCAGCCCCCAGCCTGAACATGGAAACCGAGCAGCAGCTTCTTTGTGGGCGCACGGGCCAGGTCGCAGTAAAGGTACAGCGCATCGCGCAGAGTGCAAGGAGACGGGAAAGGCTTCTTGATCTTGAAACCTGGGACCGAGGGCTTTTGCGATGAGGTTCAAGAGCCTACGACATCCTACCTCACCGAGAAAAGAGCATGTCGAGCATACGTTCGGAGCCGAACAAACGGTCGCACACGACGCATCAACATCATGTCAACGAAAAGAAGCCCTGGATTTGGGCGTGGCAGTGGGTGCTCAAACAGTTCCTCCAGAACTGCCTCATAACATTTGAGCCGACACCTGCTTTCTCCCCCTTCCTGTCTATGACGAGCACTGTCAAGCAAGAACCCGTGAGCCCCACAACAACGGATCGCTGCTGAGGCGCCAGTGCCTTCCGCAGCTTTGAAAGTCACCTGCTTGTTCAGGTCCGACTCCGAGTAACCGAGAAGCTTTAGCATGGCTGAGACGTCCGACCTGAGTTGAGGCGTGAGGGTCCGTGCTGCTTTCCGGGGGGCGATGCTTCGGCTTGAGGCCCCTCTCGCGCTTTCAGCTTATTCTGCAGATTACCGCTCCGGGCTCATGAAAGAAAGAGGTGGGGGCGGTGGCAGTCGTACTGCAGCACCTGTCATGCAAGCAACCGTCTCGTCTAGCACTACAGCAGCAGCAGCACAACCGCTGAAACCAATTTCAATTGAACGCTGTGCGAGCGGGCTCTGCACATAGCGGGCGATTGCCGCGGTGCACTCACTTTGGTGTGAAACTGACTCAGACCCTATAGCTGATCCGCCCAGGTCAAAAGACCTTTGAGTGGTTGCGGCCTACAGGCTTTGAGCTAACTGGCAGTGATCAGCCAAAGCGAGTTTGCAGGCTGCAGGGTATCAAGCTCCAGATTGTTGTATGTACCTGAACATTGAAACGGAATTCGCGTTGTGTATGCTGTCAGCAGAGCAGCAGTAGCGCGACCGGCAGCAGGCTAGGGCATGATTTCCGACTGACAGCGGCGGCATCCGGCAGAAGGGCCATCAGTCTGTCTCGGAAGAGACGCAAGTGAGAACAGGCATGGCCTCCGCGACTTACTGCTTAGTCTGCCAGTGGCACCATTGGTTGCAGCGTTGGAGAGGGCATGCAGGGCGCTGCCTTGCCGCTGCTTGCCGCCTCCGGATGTCTGGCGTCGAGTGTCGACCCCAAGCGGCTCAGATGGCTCTCCCATTAGTGAATCTGGAGCCAGGGGAGAGGCGGTTCGACCACTTTTGTGGTCCGGGCTGTGGATCGTGTCAGCCATGCTGGGTCAGCCTGAAAAGCTGCGGGTAAGCCTGCGCATGCCTAAAGCATGCTTGGCCTTGACGTGGGGGGGGCCATGCCCACCTATTGTGGGGTCCGGCCTTCCCACGCACAGGCACCCTATTGGTGCACGCATTCCTAGGTTTGGAGGGCCAGCACTCACCCCTTGAGGGTGAGTCAGAGTCACTCCTGTCTTCTCAAGAAAAGGAGGTAGCAGTCTTCCATAACATGTTTGCGATCTGAGGCCGAGGCTGGGTATGGGCGGGTGGCATCATCCCCCACATACAGCGCGCCTCCATTTGGGTGAATCCAGAAGGACCGGTAGTGGCCGGAGTGTATGTCAGCACCTATGTGAAAAACTCCCGAAATGACTGCATATTGATGCCATTGCCGGCCCTGACCCTCAATCCAAGACGGCATTGAGAGGTGCCTGCGCAGGTCCAGCGGGGTGCGTCGTTTTATGCCGTCCATCCATCGAGCCATTGTGACTGGCAGGATGTCAGGGGCCCATGCCAGGGCGCGCTGGAACGTGTGGTCATACCATGCCGTGCAGGCCTGCTGCAGTGTACGACAGGCTGAGGAAAGGGGCAGCAGCAACGGCGTGAGGCCGTCATCCTCACTTTCCGGCACTCCATTAGTGCGTCCTTCCCAGCGAGCGGGTTGCAGAGTCCCCGTGTTGTGCTCTAGCATGTATGTGACAAATTCGGAGGCGTCTTGTTGACGGCCATCGAATCGCCATCTAGGCACTAAGGACCGGAGAGCGAATAGGCTTGGAGGTTTTATGTGCCTCGTATCCATTGGATCCGCTTCCGGGTTGATGCAGTGTTGGACCAGTGGTCCCAGTTCCGCTACATTGGACGCAGAGTCTAGCGCGGCTAGTAGGGCCTGAATGGTCGCATTGACATAGCAGGTGTTACCCGAGTTCACCATGTGTCGCATACGAGAATACAGGCCTGGCGGGAGAGTGCTGCCGACGGCGCCCGTCGTTGCCATGGCAACAGTGGGTGATGCAGCCGCGGTAGCTGGCTTGTCTGCAGCCCCAAAAAAGCCACTAAGTGACATTGTCATCGCGGTCTTGGGATGAGGCTTGGAACATTGTTCCCGCATCTTGTCCGTGCCTTGCACCTTGTGCCACCCAAGCAGAACCTGAAACAGGACAATGCATTGCTCAGGGTGTTTGCGTTTGTCATAGACCGGCAGCCTGCAAAAGGGGCAGGGGTGCCCCTTTATCATCTGCACAGAATAGGCCTTGCAAAGCTGAAGTGCTGCCGGACCATCTCGCTGCCATGCTTGTGCATGGGCCTGTCGTTGATGATTCTTCATCTTGGTATGGTCCGGGGTCCAAAAACCGCACAAAATGCACCGATGCTTAAGCTCCTGAGCCTCTGGCCGGGTGGCAATGGCACTGAGTTTGTTGCTGGGCGAACTCTGCACCTTGGCGCGAAAGGCCGCCAGGCCCTGGAGGGCCTGACCCTGCATCTGTTCCTCAGTGGTGAGAGAGATCTGACGCAGTCGTTCCGGCTGCGTGCAGGCCCCCGATAAGAGATGGTCACGTAGGCCTTTCCATTGATGGAAAGCCTTGTCGCATGCAGAACATACAGGTAGACCATCCTTGGAGTGCCGACTGCGATCAAAGGAGGGGGGAATGTACCTTTGCACGTGCTCGCGATGCATTCGCGTGACGTGCATGTGTAAGCCATGTGCAGAGACAAAACCCGACTCGCAGTGAGGACAGGCGTGTAGCCGCTGCTGTGAGGCCTCGGTGCTCGCCGGGAGGTTTTCCACCTCTCTCAGCATGTCCTGTAGGTCCTGTACGACGTGGCTCAGTTGCGTGACGTCACCGTATGTATGTGGTTCGGCTGCTGGTGTGTTGCTAGGCCCGTCGCTGGTGGACTCAGCCTGGCCCATGGGCCCCGCGTCGCTGAGGGTTCACTGGGAGTGTGTGCAGGCAGGGCTGTAGTGGTGGCTTCGGAGGGGGCTGTTCTCTTGCACAACCGCTTGAGTCTAGAAGCCATCCTTGTTTGGATTTTGGCTACCGGGTCTTGGATTGAATATAGTCGGTACAGGTCAGCTGTAGGTGTGTGGCCGACGTGTGCAGGCTGATTGAGGACCGAGCGTATCTTGTGTGCATACCAGCCTCTAAGATGCCTGGCCGTCTCCTCCGTGAGGCCGACTTCGGGGAGTCCCGTGACCAAGGTGGCCCAAACGGTGGTGAACCAGACCTTTAGCCTGGCCATTGGCCCCGCGGTGCGGCGATTGTAGACGAATCGCTTGACCTGCTGGAGCTTTTTGGCAGCCTCCGCTATGCGGAATCGCAGCGTCTGCATTTCAAAGTTCCCATAGGAAATTTGGATGCCCAGGTACTTGATTTGCGCCTCAAGTTTGTATGCAGGGAAGGATCTGTGCTTGCCCAGTCGCCAATGCCGCTGTAGTGTGCCCGTCGAGTCGGGCAGCCAGCAGGTGTGCTTCTGAAGCACGGCTTCCGCCTCTCTGCCGTTAAGCTTGACTAGCATGGCACATTTGGCCGGGTTGACGCGTAATCCCAGTTTCGTCACCTCCGACAGAAGCTGTAGGATCATCTTGTGAGCAGCGTCCACGTCTGCTTGGCTGCGGATGGTGCGATGCATGGTGAAGTCGTCCGCGTAACCTGTAAAGTATCTGCGGACATTGTCCCAGCCAAATGCGTCTATCAGTCTATGAAGGAGGCGGCCTGTGAGCACGGAAAACAGCGTGGGGGCCAACTTGCAGCCTTGTTTGATGCCAGTGGTAGTTTCCACGTCCTTGTAGGCCCCCTGAGAATGAAGTCTGTATTTAGATCGATGATGAAGGCCGTGTATGAGTTTCTTAAGCGGGGGATCCGCGCCCAGCTCATCTAGCAGGGACAAGATCTCACTTCGGGACACAGTGTCGAATGCCTGTGACAGGTCTAGTGCGAAAGTGATGCCGCCGACGAGACCTACAGGACATTGTCCCCGCTGCTGATCCGCTCGGGTGAGATTCGCATTGCGACAGAGCTGCCTTGCTTCCCTTAAATGCTGAACCACTCTGCTCTGTGCATCCGAAAGACCTCTCCCAGGGAGGTATGCAAACTGGGGTAGAGGCTTCATGTATGGCAGCGTGAAAGGCTCCAGGAGCTCCTTGGCCGTGCCCGCCAGTCCTTTAGCATCCGGGCGAAGAATGCCCAGCGGCCTGAGTTGTGAAGGCTTGTCAGCCGGCTTGCCCGGTTTTGGGATTAAGCAGAGATCTGCGCGAGTCAGATCGTCGTCCAGTGACTGGTCCTGCGTCAGGCTTGAACAGTATTGTGAAAGCGCCGCAGAGATCGGCTGAGCACAGAGCTTCCAGGCTGCGGCCGGTGCCGCTCCTTTCGGAACTGCCTTGCTAGGCTTGATCGAGGCAATATGTTTTGCTAACTTGGTCTGTGGCAATAGGGGCAGGAGTCCCGAATCAGACGGGAGCTGTGGGTGCGCCGCAAAGACCTTAGTTGCATACTTCCCCAGTTCATCCAGTTCGTTTGCAGGACTGAGCAGGAAGCCGTGCGCGTCCTTAAGCTGAGCTTTCAAAGCCGGTTTCCACGGCCGGAGGTGCTTAAGAGTCTGATATGCCAGGTGCTGATCGCCCTGGCTCAGAGCCTGATCAACCTCAGCAAGAAACCGTTTGGTCTGGTCCTTGCGAGCCTGCTTAACCGCCTGTTTATGCTGATCACACAGCCTCTGCCGGGCTTCATCCTCCGGCGATGGCTCCGCACTGGGGTGAGCATTGCTCCCACGTGCCGAGCGCCACATGCGTCTGGCAAGGCTCGTCTCCGGACTATCTGGCATTGCCACTGGGGTCTTAGGGAAAAACCTGGATGCGGCTTCGCCAAGGAGGCGATCCCATGACGCCGGCTGCATGTCCCACTCGAGCATGTGCTGAGCTGGCAGCGTGTTGTCCCTGACAGCCGCTTGCAGAGCAGCGGTGTCATAATGATGCTGCTGTATCTGAGGGGCTGGCAGGTTCCAGTGCCGAACTGGTTTGACAGCTGCACTGATGGGTAAGTGCCCGCCTTTCTTCCAGCTTCCAAGCGGGAAAGCTACCAGCGGCGTAGAGTTTTTGGCAGCTCCTCCAGCAGAGACCTCCCTCGTAAGCACAAAGTCAATTTGAGTGCGCGTATCCCCTTGCTGAAACGTATGTGGCGGCTGAGGCCTCCACGTGTTGAGGGCAACCAAGCGATGATTAAGCAGAAAGTTGGTAAGCTCTGGCTCATCAGATCTCGGTTCCTGTGGGCTAATGATCTCTGGACCAACCAGCCTAGGCTGCTTTTGCAAGGAACTATTGAAATCTCCTGCCAGGATAAGCGTGTCCCTGTGCGGCACGCGTTGCACGCATCTGCTAAGAGCCTTCAGGACATGTGCTCTGTCCTGACGATTGGTCTGTACCTGCTTGGCCGGTGACCAGACGTGTTGATACACAGCAACCAGGTTGATGCGGGCCCCGTGCCAGTCAAACCTGACCTCCAGGGCTCTGCCTATGACATGTTCCTGCCAGCGCACACTTTTGGGCAGTATGTGTGGGGACAGGAAAACCATAACCCCGTCCGCGCGAGTTGTTGAGGGCTCCTTGCGGGGTGGGGTCATCTTATCGTCATTAGGCATTGCCTCTGCAGGTGACTGTTTATGGGCCTTGCCCCCGCGTTGCTTTCGTCTAGAGGCCTTCGGATCTGCAGCAGAAGCAGACGAGATGCAGTACCAGCCTGCAACACTAAATTCGGCCGTAGCCTGCCAGTGGGTCTCCTGCAGGACGAACACATCACAGGTGTGGTGTGCCTCAGTGGAGAGCCATGATTTGACTTCCGACCATTGTTGCTGGCCAAGATGGCCTGCATTCCAGGACAGTACTCGGAGAGGCCTGGTGGCCTGTCCTGCCCGAGATCGTGGTGCAAAAGACTGCTTGGAGCCCGGCTGCGGTGGGCAGTTGCCCATGCGCCTGAGAAGAGCTGGGGTCAGAACCTGACCTCGGTAAGAAACAGGCTGCTGGCTTGCAGCCACCTGTCGGCAAACATGCTTGAAAGAATTCTTCCTGATCTGAGAATAATTTTGTGAGTGCACTGGGAGCAGCGCCATCCGCTATTTCGTCACAAGGCAAGCCGAGTGACTCCCTCCACCACGCGGCTAGTGGAAACCCTACCGCCTGCCCAGTGGGCCCGTGTTGAGACAGGGTACTAGGTCCAGGAATTGGGACCTGGCGGCTCAGACGCAAACTGTTGGCACATGGCACATGGCTCAGCGTGAGGAACCAACCCTTAGTCGTTCGGAGAGAGGCCTGTTTGAGACCTCTAGCAACGCAAGGTTGGAATCCAGAGCCTGTTCGAAAGCCAGCACGAAACTTCCAAAACGTCTGAGCCGTGGCGGCTAGCAAAAATAGATGTGACAAGCAAGTCTCCAGTTGGAGACATATCAGTTGTCACACTGATAAGAACAGATACTACACTTGATCATAGGCACTACAGCAGCAGCAGCACAACCGCTGAAACCACCGCAACAGCAACTGCCACAGCCACCACCTCCACCACCACAACGACAAAAACAACAGTTCAACAACCACTGCAAGCATCCCACCACTAAGACCACAATCACCACAGTCAGGACCATCATCATCATCATCGCCATCAGTGGTGGGGAAGGCAGGCTAGGAACTTCCAAATATGCAGCCTGCACGCTGCGCATTGCGAGGGAGCATGGCCAATGTCCCGCCTGCAGTGTATTTCTGGAGTGCATCGGAAGCCTCGCAGGGCTCACAGCATGTGCAAGGAACAGACTGGCTGCCAGGTCCGAACGAGAAGTCACCAACTGTAACAACGCGGGCTGCACATGATCGGAAAAACATCAGCCGGCCAAATGAGGATTTCGAGCTCATTGCACGGCCTCGAGCTCGACCTCCATGGTTGAGAGGCCTTCTTCCAGGCTTCGGTGCTGCCGCAGCTCTCGCACCTTCCATACATACCCCCATAGAGTTCGGAAGATCTCGTAAGGCAAACCAAGACTGTCCGTTGGGTCCCTCCACCTCCTGGTCCACTTCCTACTGTCAGGTCTGCGACCACCGCCACAATGCGTCAACCCGCTACATGCGATGACTTTGGTACCTTGGCAACCGTGCACTTCTCCGCTTCGAAATAGAATCGGGCAGCCACTTCCGACGGTTCCTAGCATCAGGGACACTTGTCGTGATTGCTTCTGAGCTCTACGCTATCAACGCTGCTGTTCCAGGAGTCTTCCATGGCCGAAACCCATGCAAACCGAAATTCGACACCCTGCATCCCGAGCCAGTCCCGACCTATCCCAAAACAGAGCAAGACCGCTTCCAAGTGGCGGAATCTGGTTCGGCAGGAAGCTCTGCACTTGCGCGAACGATGGACAGCACCGCCGAACCCAGGGGCTGACACGGAGAGTCGATCCCATTCTCGCTTGCCGTGGGGCTTTTTGGGGACTTAATAACAATATGTATAAAGTGCATGCCACCAACGCAGAACGTGAGAAGACCAACCGATGCCATGCAGCCGGCTGAATGCAACTCCCCTGTACTTGATTAGAATGTCTTGTCTGTGGATTGGTACTAACATGATGGCCCATGGCCTTTTCCAGTGCTGCAGAGTTCGGCCGCGACTCGCCCAAGGAGACGCAACGACCTGCCACGTGACTTTGAGTTATCTGAGCGTGATGGAACCGATGCATGTTGCTTGCAGAAAGACTGTCCGGCCTTCTTTCTTCACCTCTGCGACTGCTTTCTTCAGGTTCTCCCAGAGGCCGCCCTCCCTCCATTTCTCAAAATCGGAAACGATGTCTTGGCCTTGCAAGCACAACAGCAAAGCCGGAACGTGGGGTTGGAACGCCAATAATTGTCATGCAAGTGTCTGTCATCTCCCACACCTCTCTTGTAGATGCGTGTTCCTCCCATGCGCTCCTGGCATGCACATGTGTGAAGCGGGGGGGTTAGGCTATGCTACCTCGCTGCAGGGTAATGACTTCTCGATGCAGGTGAGCATCCAAATGCGTATCTGTCAGCTGGCCCATGTTATTAAAACGAGAATAGTTCATGTCGCCCAGGCCCATGACCTCGGTGCCACGATACAAGGGAATTCCGACTTGAACAGTTCGCTGTCACTGCAAATGCTCTCAACATTTGCAGCACAAGTACCGTGAAGCGCTGGCCTTTCAGCGCCCCATCGTTCTTAGGATTAGAAACCCAACGATGGAAAGCCACAGCATTGTCCTGCACAGTGACAAGCGTGGACGAAATGCCAATCAACAACGAAATTGCTCCATGTTCTCGGCATCTCCCTGCTGTCGCTCTACTCTGAGATTATCCGAAACCGCTGGCCCCATGCACTCCGTAGGTTCTCCATCACCATAGGTGGCAACCACCAAGATCACGATGTTGCTCGCGGCAAACCCCTGCGTGAGGCGGGGCGTGAAGCTTAAGTGGACATCTCTGGTTCCAAGATGGAGCCAGTTGTGACAAGCTACAAACTCTGTCTAAGCACTATTGTAGGCAAGAGCACAATGCTGTGCCATGTGCCATATGCGCGCAAAAACAAGACCAAGAGGGCCTCCGGAGTAAACGTTTGCAGATCCCGAACCTGGTATACAACACGCAGTACATGAAGCTTCGCTGCACAGCTTCCACAGACACGCGGTCCTCGGCTTTGATTCCGTACTTGTCAGCCTTTGTGCGATGGTTGCCAAGAGCAAGACACTGGGTATGGCGACGAAGCCAGCCTCTTCCTGCAACTCTTCACTGAAGCTTTCCGCGGTGCCTGATTGCGATCCTTGGACAAACCACATGTATGTCTTGGACACGTGCCAATGTTGCCAGACGCTCGGCTCAGGCTGCGACCGAAATAAATGTGCACATCAGCCATGGCTGCCCGGCCACCCTCGTCCCAGAAACTACTTTCAAGAAACTTGGAAACAGGAGTTACAATATGCAACACATGCAACGGCACAAATCATGTTGTGAAGCAAAAGCTTGCAACAACAAAGCGCGCACCTTGCCCTCCCAAGCTGGGTGTCGGATCAAAAAAATTTAATTTTGGATCTTCAAATTTTCGCACAAGGATCGAAATAAAAATATAAAAAACAGGATCGAAAAAAATTAAATCAGTACTTCCGCCACAGAATCACACAAAAAACAAGGGGTAATCGAGGGTGACGGATCAAAAAACTAAAATTTGAATCAAAAAATAAAGCACAAGGATCCAAAACATTAAAAACAGCATCAAAAAGGTGAAATCAATACTTCCGCCAAAGAGTCACGCAAAAAACTAGTGACGGATCAAAAATATCTATGGATCTACTGGTGGTAGTAGTACTAGTTCGCGATAGTAGTAGTAGTAGTAGTAGTAGTCGTAGTAGTAGTAGTAGTGGTGGTAGTTGTAGTAGTAGTAGCAGTAGTGGTAGAAGTGGTGGTAGTAGCAGTAGTAGTAGCAGTAGCAGTAGCAGTAGCAGTCGTCGTAGTGGTAGTAGTGGTGGTAGTAGTAGTACTAGTAGTAATAGTACGAGTAGTAAGAGTAATAGAAGCAGTAGCAGTAGTAGTAGCAGTAATAATAGTAGAAGTAATAGCAGTAGTCTACATGTGGCATTCTACCCAGGGGGACCATGGTGACATACTCGTGGTCGCAGTTCTGGTAGTAGTCGTCGCAGTAGCAGTGCTGGTCGTAGCAGCAGCAAAGCGAGGGGGTTGGGCGGGGCGCAGCTCCCCCCACATTCTACACTCAAGAACTATGGGGGCCTTTCGGCTTCTAAACGAGGGGTGACGGATCAAAACAAAATATGGATCTACTGGTGGTAGTAGTAATGACTAGCACGTGGTAGAAGTTAGTAGGAGTAGTAGTAATCTATAGTAGTAGTAGTATCATCACACTCGCTGCGGACGGTGAGGTCGCATTGCGATGACTCGAGCGGTGTCAACCGGCGCACTGTGGCGCTCGATCACAGTTGGATCGACTCATCTAGCTACGTAGCTACTCTGCCCCGAAGGGCCTATGCTGAGGTTGCAGCACTCCTCATTCGGTACACAAGGATGTAATTGGAGGTGGACAGGGCATCTGGAGTGACCGATTGCGCAGGACTGTTGTCGTCAGTGTGATGCCACACGTTCGCTGTGCCTGAACGAGGTTTGAGTGCAGCACGGTAGTGCCCACTGACCGTGGTCGGTCCTATATGCTGGACAATCGCCTGAAGCTGATACGTTCTCCAAATGATACCTTCAGGGGATGAGGGAGTCCATTGTGGGAAAAGGACCTCTGGATCAGCATCTATGCGATGGTCACATTTGGATGCAATGCCCCGTTCATTGCGAAAACGGTTGAGCTGTACAGCCACAGCTTCAGTGCCTGCAATCAGGGCGTGGCGACGTTTCTGCGAATGCCAGCGATTGATGCAGGACTGAGCAGTGGCGGCAATTGTGCTAGAGGCGTCTTGCATACCGGAAAGTATGAGTGGGCAGACCCCGCCTTCATCCTGAAGCATGTGGCTGTCGTCAAAGGACTGCCAGAGGCCCTGGAAGCAGGGCGCATTGAGGACTTGGTGTAGGTGAAGGAGGAAGTCCGCTGCATCATGTTGCCTGGCTGGATTGGACCAGCGTCGCATTGCCTGCCTCCACGGGAGGAGCGACCAGAGTGTCACTGGCTGTTGTTTGCGTGCCTGGGCGATGAAGCTCTTCAGCGGTTCCCTGTCCAGTACCTGAAAGGAGGAGGGGGTTTGGGACACAAGCCAAAGATAAGTAAAAAGGCAGGCATGGGAGTAACAGTAGTTGGAAGGATTGCGAAGCTGCAATGTCGGGAGCAGGGCTGAGGTCTCGGCGGCTGTCTCGGCATAGGGATGTGCATGGACTGGAGGAGGGTCTGCAGCTGTTGGGCCAAGGCTGATCTCTGGACGCGATCCGGACGAAGGGTGCAACCGATCATTAGGAGGGAGGAGTTGTGTGAAAGGAGCTGGAGCAGCTCCCAGAAGCGAGCCGTTTGCTCGCCCCTCCAGCCCACTTCCAATAGCCAGGTCACTGTGCTGCCTTCCATTTTCTCCTCCAGCTGACGAGTTGCATGGAACCGGTTGAGCAGCTGCGGTTGTACGCTCAGCGTCGCCAGCTCCTTTGCAATCTCCACCACTTTCTGCGCCGAGAGCGGTTCGCGATCGGGAATGGGCTGCATCACGCCCTCCTTGTTGTTCCATTTGCGGTAGCCGAACCCCGTGGTCGGGTTGTAGAGCTCCATTTGGATTGCCTGGTCTCGGGCATCCTCCTGGTCGATGACTTTCTGGGCTCGCTGAGACAGCTCGAGCATCAGTTTCTGCCACAGAATGATGCGCATCGGATGGGTGACGGATTCCGGGTCGTTCCACCGCAGCTCGTGCCATCCTTGGGCTGTGGCGAACAGCTTGGGGAGGACAGTGCCCGGGGGCTGAGTCGTGAGGAAGAGGATCCAGGTGGTGGATTGCTGTAGGACTGAGAGAGCGTCCTCGTGTCTCATGAGGAGTCTGGCCATGGTGTGGCACATGAGAGTGAGGTCGGGACCTGAAGAAGGCCCGTAGCCCGGTCCTTGTCGCTGCCATGGGGGTTGGGGGTGGTATCCGGATGGACGCCCCCCTTGACGCCTTGGCGGTCCTCCCTGAGGTGGAGGGCGGTTGGCAGGGTTCTGTTGGCCCTGGGCTCCGCGGCCTGTTGAGCCCTTGCCCTTGCCTGGTTGGGTGGCTCCTTTGCTGTTGTCCCTCTGCCATTTGGAGGGTCTGTCGGGGACGTCCGTCGATGGAGGGTTCGAGGAGTCCGGCATGTCTCCCTGTGGTGGGGGTTCGCTCATCAGTGTCGTCGGGGCCACCAGGGGCTGAGGCTGCTTGGGTATCAGCCGGACCTGCGCTTCGATGCTCTTGAGCTCCTGAGTGGCTTCCTCTAGGTCTTCCGGGCTCACCTGGTGCGCATTGAACATCGAGGGGAGAGTCATCTCGGACCTGAGGCAGGCGGTTCGAGTGATGTAGCGCATGCGTGGCCTGCAGCAAATGAACCAGGAACAGGACTGCACACTCAGTGGCGTGCTTGATAGGCGCTCCTGTTAAGGAGAGGCTGCAGTAGCGACAGGTGCTACCAAGGGCCAAAAGCCTGCGATGAGACTGCATACGTTGGACGGCTTCCTCACAGCAAGGGATCATTGGGGAGTGTTTAGCTTTAATATGAGCTCGGAGGCCACGCGCTTGGGTCAGCCACTGGTGACAGTACGGGCAGTGATGGACTGCCTGGGGGAGCATCTTTTTCAGCCAAGAGGCGAGCCTTTCCCAACTTCCGACTAGGTGGAGCTGACATTCAGATCTGTGGTACAGGGGAGTCGGGTTGAGATTGTGTTTTGGGGGTAGGGCGTTAAAGCCGTCTGGGACCAAAGTTCGGCAGGATTTGGTGGAGATGTGTAGTCGTAAGTTATGCCACGAATCACATTGTCGGAGGCAGTGTCGGCATTGTGGTAGACCTTCTCGACCATGCTGCCAAACGAACAGAGCATGTTCATCTGCCGCGAAGTCAGGTAGCGAGGCCGGGGCCGTGGTAGCATCTGGGTCCATCGTGACGACTGGAGTAGAGGAGGCGTGATCTGGGTCCGGAGCCTGAGCAGGAGGTGGGCGCAAGTCCGATGAGGCAGGTGCCTGTCGCACTTGAGCGTGATGGGACTTCCGCATGTGGAGACGGACGGCCTGAAGGGTGCTATAACCAACTCCGCAGATTGGGCAGTTGAGTGGCCGGTAGCTGAGAACGGTGCTGATGGGCTTGAGGTGGGCACGAGTAGAGCCTCCCCGAGAAGGGGGCATAGAGGCAGAAGGGTCGGATGCAGAGACAGCAGGCGTCGTCGAGTAGTCCTGCAGCAGATCGAACCAGGTTTCCTGCGCCTCAGTTGGAAACTCCGGGTCTTGTTGGAGATGTCTTTGGATCCGCTGGTCAAGGGTGTCGCCTGGCGGGTCGAGTTGGCTTCTGAGGAGTAGGTCGTGGGAGGTAACTTTGGTGATGTGGCCCGGTAATTTATGGATGAGGCGGAGCTGGGCGTGGACGAACTGAGAGAGGAGGGTGCGGGAGTGGTAGGTGATGCCTGTGGCCTCCAGGGAGTAAAGGACGACCGGGTAGACACATGTCTTCCAGACGCGGATTTTGCTGTCTAAGGTCAGCGCTCGACAGCGGAGGACCTTGGCCAGTCGCCAGTAGGCCTGCCAGCCAAGGTGCAGTCGGTGCTGCAGGTTGAGAGCTTCGTGGTTCTGGTAGGCAACTCTGGCTCCAAGGTAGGTATGGGCGTCTACTATCTTGATGAGCATAGGAGTTTGGCCTACGCGAAGCTTTATTGCGGGTTCGCCTGTTTCCAGCTTGGCGAGTCTGGGGCGAAGAGTGCTCCTGGCCGCAGTACCTTGGAGATTGAGCAGGAAGACAGTTTTCGTGGGCGACACTCGGAGGCCTGCTTCGTGGAGGAGCTGGATCAGTATGCCTGCCGCGCGCAGACTGGAACGGAATTGTTCCTGTGTCCTTATGGTCCAGGAGGACCAGATATCATCGGCATAGAGGGTGGGCTCTCCCAATATCTCCTTCTTTTGGGTGATTGTTTCTTTGAACTTTAGGTAGAGCTTTGTGGTTGCCATAGACCACAAGAGGGGCGAAAGACCGCAGCCCTGACGGATGCCCTGTGAGAGCTCGACCTCGTCTTTGTGCCCTGCCAGCTCGAAGGTGAGCTTGGCCTGGTCGTGGATGTGGAGCGCAAGCGCTACCTCTTCTGATGTCAGGTCAGCTGCCTGCATTGAAGTCACAAGCTGTTCTCTTGGCAGCGAGTCAAAAGCTTTGTCAACGTCCAGGCTGAGCGAGAGACCCCCGGCGAGTTGACAGGGAGTTACGCCAGAGTGGCGCTGGTGCCTTTTGGGGACAGCGGCTGCAGCCAAGGTTCGTGCTTCATGCAAGTGGCTGCATACACGGCTGATCGCGTCTGTGGTGCTGCGATTGCTGACGTAGGCGAATTGTGGCGCTTGGCGGATGTATGCTTCGGCTCTGTCACGTATACGGTCTGCCAGCATCATGGCTAGGATCTTGCTGCCAGGTGGGAGGAGGCAGATGGGGCGCAGTTGTTTCGGGAGACGAGCCATGGTCACCTTTGGGATGAGGCATACATGTACGCGGTGCCAGTCCTCGGGTAGGCAGTAGGTCGGCGGCTGGAGACAGTGCTTTAGGCCCTCCGCTAGGTCTGGCCCAATGGCCGTGGAGGCGGCTTGCCACACGCGAGCAGGCATGTAGTCTGGTGGAAGGGCCTTCCGGGCTGGGAGGCGCGCGAGGGCGCTGATTACCTCGTCGGCAGTGAAGTGAAGGTCTACAGTGGGTTGTGGTGGTGTGGGTCGACTTGTGGCTGTTTGGTATAGGCCCTCGAAGTGTTGACGGATGGCCTTGAGTTCCTCCTGCGGGGACATCAGCATGCCGTCCGCATCGCGCAGCTGGATGCGGGAGTGTCGGGTCTTTGGTGCCAGGAGCCTGGTGGCTTTGTAGAGGGCTCCCGGGGTGGTGCTGCGTTCCGCCTCACTGAGGATGTTGTCAAGGCGCTCTTGTTTGCGAAGACGGCCTCGTTTGTGGAGAATGTTTTGTGTCGTGCGAATTTGCTGCGTGAGGTGAAGGGCTTGGGCTTTTTGGGCAAATGTTGTCGTAGGCTGTGCTTGTTTGAGTCGCTTTAGGCGCCAGAGCTCTTTAACAGTGATGGCGGTGTCTGGTGCGTCGTGGCTCGGCTTTGTTGGAGTAGTCCTGGAGAGGCCTGCCGAGGCTGTAAGACTGTCCCAAGTCTGTTGGAGGAGGAGATTGATGTGTCGGCAGGGGTCTGCTCCGGGGGGTGTGGGCCGAAGCTGCAGCTGGACTGCTACGGAGTGCGCAAGTTTCGGGCCAAGCGAGGGGTCCGCAGCTAACGCAGCCTGTGTGGAGGCAGCATTCCAACGTTGGCATGGGGAAGGCCTGTCTTTGGGGAGCAGGCGGTGACTTGGCCAGGGCATAGTGGTTTCGAGGGGGCGGTGGCGGTTGCCTTGTGGTGGAACGAACGGAGCGTTCCTCAGGGCGCCAGCCCGTCGCGTGCATCGGTCCGATTGAGCTTCCCTGCACAAGATGAAGTCTATGCGGGTCCTGGTTGCAGAGGGCCCCGTTCCGGCAACGTAGGTGGCGGCATTGGCTTGTCGGCCAAAGGTGGTGACAGCCAGGAGTTGATTATCCCTTAGGAGGCTTTGAAGTCTCCCGTAGTCCTTCTGTGGTGGGACCGTTTTATCGAGCAGGGCTGCTGTGCATGCCAGTCGTGGTGCATCCGGTGGCGGAACACACTGTGTGTTAAAGTCGCCGAGCACAAGCAGCTGGTGGCGTTGGGCAATCCGTCCAATGAGAGTGGACAGTTTGCTCCAGACTTTTTCTCGATACTCGAGCAGCTTTTCCTGTGTGGGGGTGACGGTGGAATTGGTGGACCAACAGTGCTGGTAGAGGCTGATGATAGAGATGGGTGGCTCGGTGGCAAGTTTTGTATACAGCAGTCTGCCAGGGATAACATGGTCAGTGCGCACCTGGTGGGTGCTGGCCAAGTCCTGGTGGATCAGGTGGAGAATTCCTGCACTGCGGGTTTTAGTATCCAGGGAGCTGTGCAAGTGCCAGTAGCCCTGGGCCTGCCACTCACTGGTGAAGGTCCAGTGGGTCTCCTGGATGGAAAGTATGTGGATCGGTCTGCCTTGAAGGGCTTCCATATGCATCCAAACATATACTTCGTCGAGTTTGGCGGTGCTGAGGCCGCCCGCGTTCCAGGAGATGGCTCGGTACCTTTTCGGGGAGGCAGCAGGCTCTGGCGGTGTGGGCAACTGGGCTTGAGCATGGGGGTCAGGTCTGACAGTATCTGAGTGGTAGACCTGGCCTTTATATCGGGCAGTTCCCGTGGTGGCAAGGCGCTTCAGGAACCTCGCGTAGGAGCGTTTCTTGACCGGAGAGGAGTGTGCTGCAAATGGCGATGCGATATCGCCTGAAGTAGGTGGCGCGCGAGGCTTTGCCGCACTGTGCGGCCTTCGAAGTGCAGTAGTAGCGACTTCAGGGGAGTTCGCGACTGTCTCCCCAACCCTCGCACCTGCCGAACTCAGAAGCTGAGATCCTAGGATGATGGCCTTGAGGTAGGCTGGGGTTCGTCCTTTTGTTCGCGTCTGAGTTCGGTCCCCGGATTTGGGACCGGGGCGGCTCGACTTATGGAGAGCTGAGAGTGTGTGTGTGCGTCGCGTCGTCTGCTCTGCGGGGGGAGAAGCAGCTCTGAGGGTATGGAGGGGCTGCTTGAGCCCAGGGGTCAACATCTTGAGAGGTAGGCGAAGCTGCAAGGCACAATGGCTGACGAGAGGCAGTTGCATCAGCGTCTTTTCGCAGGTCCGTTCATGCCGTGCTGGTCGCAGCAAGGGTCCAATAATAAGGGCCATCATGTAAAGATTAGTCCAGGCTGTGTAGGTCCAGTTCCAGGCGCGGGGGTGCTTGGGGTTTCGTAGGACCTGAGAGGAGTGCCTGGTCTGTATCCGGGAGAGGAGAGGCTGTCTCATCAGTGCGGTCCGGTGCAAACTGGTGGTAATGCAGCCTGCACAGGGTGCAGGCCGGAGACGGTACGAATTCTGCCGGGTCCCCCGCCATAGGTCTGCCATCGGGCAGGGCATCACGCAATTGAGCTCTCCACGCGCTGTGACATAGGGAGATCTGAGGCCAATTGGCGAATGTCGGGGCAGTGTTCGATACCAGCCTGTAGCCTTCGCAGATGTGGAAGGCTGATGGGGTTGCTGTAGCATGGAACTCCTGGCGGGGGCGACCTTGACAGATGGCACAGGCCTCCTCAGGTTGAGCACGGAAGCTGTGGGGCCAGCCCTCCACCCAATGATCACTACACACTGGGATGGAGACAGACGAATCAAATCGAAGAGAGGTGGCCCTTGCACGACGATGTCCCGCAAGACGTCTGGCTTCTCTGCGGGCCAGCCTGTGCGGATCTGACCAGGGCTGCTGGGGATGTTAAGAGGAGTTTGAACTCTTGAGGCCGGGGCTGCTGAGAGGGTGGAGAGCTCGCAGCCAGTGAGATCTGGCTGCTCACCATACAGGCAGCGTTGCATAGGGAGAACCATCGGCAGCCGAGGCTCCGGCCACTGCAGCGACTCGGGACAGTGACCTGTAGCTGTTGCAGAAGAGCGGCAGTCAGTGGAGGAATGGCAGGGGGGACCAGGGGAGGGCAGAAGGCAGCAGCGGGGACATGCGCGGGCTCTCGTCGGAGTTTTCTTCGCAGGCTGAAGCTGGAGAGAGTCCGCGTGACCTAGCTCTGCAGATGCCTGGTTGTAGCACTGGCAGAGCAAACTATTCAAGGCATTCTGACTCAGTGAGCGTCCATACCGACTCGCAGGAGGGCGACTCCTCTGGTTCGACCTCGACCTCAACCCACGGGCCTGCATACTGCTGGAGGTTATCTGCTGGTTCATATTCGACGTGCGGCAGTCGAAATCTGGTCTTGTGGTCTCCGGAGGCAGGTACCAGCTGAGCGGTTGCCGTGGTGCATGGGCTGGCAGCAGGGTCTGTGTCGTCCACTGAGATCGGAGTCGTTGTGGTCGATGTCCGGGGCATCCTCTTGGGAGTCGGTTTAAGCCGAGGCATCCTCTTTGTCGTTGGCTTAAGCCGAGGCATCCTCTTAGCTGCCGGCTTGTGCTGTGGACCCAGGGCCTTCGAAGAGGAGGAGGAAGGCTCGGATCCACGGCTTCCTTCTGAGGTCTCTGGGGCGGCCAGGGCATCACTGTCTTCAGCTCGCGCTTCAGCTCGCTCTTCAGCTCGGTCCGGGCTCGGCTGTGAGGAGGGCTTGCTGTCAGCTTGTGGCAGCCCCGGATTCCTGGGTCTTGTTCGAAGGGAGCGGGCGATGACCTGCGAGAAGACTGTGACCGGAGGCGGCGCCCGTTGCCATCTCGCTCTTTGGATCTCCTTTTTGTTGGCCTGCTGCTTGACGCTGGGAGGGCGACGCGGCCCACCTTGGCGCGCTCTGTGTGTGCGCAGCAGCCATTTGGGATTGATCGGGATGACCGGGGCCATGCTACACAGTGCCAGACGCAGGGGGCACTGGAGCCAGGGCTACGAGGTCTAGGCAAACTTATGTTACCTACGGCAGTACATTGGAGGTCCTGCGGAGAATTGTCGGCACTCGTCGCAAGGGAAGAGGGTCTTGGCAGTCTTCGAGTCACCCGCGCTGTCATGCATGTATATTGCAGTATGTAATGATGATGCAAGCACTTGAGCCAGCATGGGTGAGATGCGATTCGCACCGACACTAGTGCCTGCACAGCCGGGCGGTGCACAAAGCAGGGTGGAGGCCGAGGTCGCTGCATATCTGGTGCAGGGCTGTGGTCTGCTGCTCCTGAGGGTGGGGAGGACCTGTCAGGGGTACCTGTGCACAGGTGTTGAGGTCGGTGCCAATGCGGGGCACAGGTTCCAGCACTGGAGGAGCAGAGACAGGCTGCCCGAGCTTGGTTGGCGCACTGGGCATTGTTAGAGGTTCCAGCCTGCAGTGTCAGCACTCCCGGCAGGGAGGTCAGTCGGGCCATTGCATCAGTAAGGTTCCGGCTGAATGGAGTGGCTCCAGCGGCGCCGGCCTGAGAGTGGGAGCAGGGGTGGCAGAACCCTTGACCGGGCCCCTTAGGTAGCATGGACAGCTTCGGTTGTAGCAGATTACGCACGAGGCATCTTCTGGCGGAGGCTCGATTGTTTTGAGGCTGTTGCATCGCGGCGTCCGAGTGAACCGGAAGAAGGGCAGATCCAGGCGTCGTGCAGAAGTGCCAGTGTCTATGGGGCACAGGGTCGGATGTGGATCGTGATGGTCCAGCCTGTAGATCCTGGCACCCAGCCGGCCGCTCGCACAGGGCGAGGCCTCGGCACGGGTGGTGCTCCAGCAGGTCCTCCTGTGTGGCTGCCAGCAGGTCCTCCATGGTGGGGCCCAGCTGGGGTAGGTGGAGGCGGTCCATGTGCTGCTCCATGTGGTCCAGGTGCAGGTGGCCGAGATGCTGTAGGCGAGGGGGTCGGCGTGGTGTCACCTCCTGGTGGGGCCATCGCTGGAGGCCGCGCTGCTGACGCTGCTGGAAGTGGTAGCGGAGGTGGCAGCATGGGATGCGAGGTGGTCGCCGCAACGGCCGCAGGTGATGCAGTGTCCGCCGTCGATCCTGTGGTAGTCGGCCTTGGAAGAGGAGTGGTCGATCTGGCTCTCGATCTGTCCCGCGGGAGGTTGACCGGAGTGGGAGGTGGAGGTCCTCGGGGAGTCGACCCTGTAGCCGCCGAAGGTAGGCTTGACGGCTCCGCCGGGCTGCTGGCCTCGCTGGAGCTCTCACTGGAGCTCTCCTCTTCTTCTGGAGCCGCCTTGGACTTCGCCTTTGCAAGACCTTTGCCCCGTCCTCGAGCTCGGGTGGCCAGAGCAGCGGATCCTGCCGCCGCACCCCGTCGCGGTGTGCGATCCTTGTCCCGAGGTGCCATGTGTCAGGGCAGGCTTCGCAGAGGCTTCTAGGGGGTCCCTGACAATCTTGGGCCACCACTACGGTTTGCAGACCGTGTTGTGTACAGCATACCATGGAGGTGCAGTACTCAGCAGGGCTCAGGCCGAGGCTGGCGGTGCCAGGGATTGCGACCGCGGACAGTGACCGCGACGGATGCCCTGCAGGACAGGGCCCAGGAGGCTGGGCTGGTGGAGAGAATCGCGGCAGGTGGTGCCGACACGCTACTCTGACTTTGGATGATTTTCGGCGGGTCAGCGCAGGCAGTGTCATGGCTGGAGAATCTTCGCGCAGCTGAGAGTAAGACCAGCAGCCGTTGGCTCTCCTTGGGGCAGGCATGGCATAGGAAACAGGTCGAGCTTGCTGAACATGAGTGGAACTGGGGCACCGACAGTCTTGGGCAGGGCTGGTAGTAGATTGCGAGGAGGAGGAGTGCGGGCTTTTAGGTCTCGCGGGAGACTGGAGGAGTCGGGTGATGAGTTCACCCGCCTGCAGAGGACTGCCCTTGGTTCCAGGGGCAGGTGGTGCCCGGGGCTCACGGGAGCGATCGGCCTGAGAGGGTCTGGCTGGCGCCGGTTCAGAGTCCGTGTAGTAGGAGTAGCTGTCCTCATCCTGTGGTTTACCTTGGTCGGCTCGCCATTGCTTGTGCAGGATCCGCGGCATAGGTGGAGGTCCTGGGATTTTGGGTCGCGGTCTTGGTCTTGTGGGCGTCCTAGCAGGTCTGCAGGATGAAGGAGTCTTGTTCCCAGGGGGGTTCTCCAGTTTCCTTGGTGTACTGCTAGGCGAAGTAGGCTTCCGCGGCTTCTTGGGCGGTGACGGTGTACCTCGAGGCCGTGCTTGTTTGGAAAGTGGCCTGGGCGAAGCACCTCGGGAGTCGACTCGGCAAGGCTCGGCGCTGCGTGATCTCCGCGGTCGTGAGGTAGCTCTGGTCCTGGGATCAGGGAGGATAGAAGGAGATCTTGGGCGAGAGCGGCTGATGGACCTGAGTCGTAGTGTTCCAGAAGACCGGGTGGTACGCGTCTCGTCCAGTTGCTCCCGGATGAGCTCCTCATGTATGCGCTGCATCCAGCCTGCCGATCGGTGGTAATAAGCCTCTGCATAGATCGTGCGGGGCGGAGGCACTGCTTCTCTGGGATGTCGGGCTGCTCTGATGTCCTGGGTGTATAGGCGATTGAGCCTGCCAGGGCGGGACTGGTCTCGCCTGCGTTTGCCATCCGAGCGCGGCATGGTCGATGAGGTCCTAGGTGTACTGGCAAGGCAGAGCCTGGTGTGGCCGGCAGTTTGAGAGGCAGCCAGCTGCGGCAGAGGTGGGATGAGCCAGGGTAGAGGAGCAGTGCAGACCTCCAGCAGAGACGAGGGCAGTTGGCGCCTGGGCTGTGGAGTCGGCCTGGGCTGTGTAAGCGGGTGGTCTGGAGTAACCTGCAGGGGCGAGTCTGTGCTTTCATTGCAACCAAGGACAGTCGTGGCGAACGGCGTCCGTAGGGTCTTGTGATGGCTTTGAGGCACCGACTCGGCAGGTGCAGTGTCCCTGTCAGCAAGTTGGAAGACAGCATCAGCGGCACATGTGTATGATGTGGGCTGGTCCGAGGGACAGACCACCGCAGGCGAGGACTCCTCTAGCCTGGGTGCACGGGCAGAGGTGAAAAGACTCCGGCAGGCACAGGTTTCTGCGCAGGCGTCGGGCTGAAATGTCCTTCCGGTGGAGGTACCTGGGCCAAGGCAGAGATGGGGCAGGCAGGAGTGGGGTCCAGGGAGGATAGGGACACAGCTGAAGGACGTGAGCCACGGGGGTCCTTTTCCTGTTGCAGCCTCGGGGTCGGTACTGCGGTTCCAGGTCGCTTGGTAATGGCGGCATTCAGCAGGGCTTGTCTTGAGACGATTGCGGACCTGAGGCCTGGGTGGAAGTCGTCGGTCCTGTAGGGGAACGAGATCTCGAGCGGGCGCGTATTGGAAGAGTGGAGCCGGCAGACATAGCTGGCCCGGGAGTTCCTGCCAGTGAGGCAAGGGTCCGCTCTGCTTCCTCCGCTGCTGCCAGGAGGTCCGCCGTGTCAATGGAGTCTGGGGATCCTGGTTGGGCCAGAGATGACTGAGGTGCCCTGAGCTCGGTCGTGGTCTGTAGAGGACCAGGACGTGTAGCCAAAGTTGTGCCAATGGAGTGCCAGTTGTTGGTGTTCCAGACCTGATTATGCAGACCAGCTCGATATCGCTCTCTGACAATGGTGCTGTCCAAGGTCTGATGTAGGCTGGCCAACGCCGCTGTGAGGTCAGCGTGTTCTGTAGGTGGAGGCGATCCAGCCGCCGCTGACGGGACACCTGATGGCGTTTGCGACATGGTACAGCAGGGCCGTGTGGGATTATAGAGACCCAGCAAGAGCTAGACAACAGCTTGAGCCTGCAGGTGTAGGCAGGAGAACCAGCAGACAGGAGGCATGGAATGGTCTGGCTGCTCAAGCTTGTGCAATGTCTCTGTGCAGGCTGGGGCTCGTGCCTCGCGCGCCAGTGCACACCGATCGGGGGCGTAAGTTTGGACCCAGCGGCTTTCAGATAGAGGAAGTGGGGATTGGAAAGGGGAAGTAAGGCCAGGAGGAGGAGGAGGTATGGGTGCACCATCCTGCGGCCTACTTCTACGCGCACGTACACACACACTACGTTTCGTCGTTCGAGCCCAGGTGCTTAGTAGTAGTAGTAGTAGTAGTAGTAGTAATAGTAGTAGTAGTAGTAGTAGTAGTAGTAATAGTAGTACTAGTAGTAGTAGTAGTAGCAGCAGTAATAGTAGTAGTAGTAGTACTACTACTACTACTACTACTACTACTACTAGTGGGTGGAGGGTCAAAAAAACTTCTAAAGGATAAAAAAACTTGGGCTCGACGGAGCAAAAATCAATTTAGGAAGGACGTCTTTGATTCATTTCATCGACAGCTTAAGAAAGCGGACAGTTTGCAGTTAAAAAACGGGGGGGGTTGGGGGGGCGCAGCCCCCCCCCATTTGCAAACCTTCCAACATGAACTTTGTCTTGCTCGGTTTTACCCCCTAAAGCGATTTCATGCGGCTCGACAACTTAAGAAAGCGGGCAGTTTGCAGTTAAAAGATCGGGGGGTTGGGGGGGGACGCAGCCCCCCCCATCTGCAAACCTTCCAACATGAGCTTTGCTTTGCTCGCTTTTACCCCCGTAGAGCGATTTCAAGCGGGGGGGTTGGGGGGGGGCGCAGCCCCCCCATTTGCAAACCTTCAAACATGAGCTTTGCTTTGCTCGCTGTTGCCCCCCTAAAGCGATGTCATGTGTCTCGACAAGTTAAGAAAGCGGGCAGTTCATGTGGCTTCTCCCTCTCTTCGTTTTCCAAAGAGACTAACGTTGTCGGTTTACCTTTGTTTTCTTGTTTTCTTGTTCTTGGCTTCCCAGAGCGAATACATCTGGCTTTCGCCCCGTGGCCTGTCGGTGAAGACGTTTCATTCATGAGAAATCTTATCTTCCTCGAATGTTAAATCCCCTGAAGCGTTTTCGTGTGGCTTTGTCCTCGTTGTGCGTTTAGAAAAAACGTCTTTCATTCATATCATCGACAGCTTAGGAAAGCGGGCAGTTTGCAGTTAAACAAGCAAGGGGCAATTAAAGAAGCGGGGGGCGGGGTGGGGGGGGGCGCAGCCCCCCCCCTTTTGCAAACCTTTCAACATGAGCTTTGCTTTGCTCGCTTTTACCTCCCTAAAACGATTTCATGTGACTTCTCCCTCTCTTCGTTATCCAAAGACACGCACGTTTTCGTTTTACGTTGTTTTCTTGTTTTCTTGTTCGTGCTTTCCCAAAGCGAGTACGTCTGGCTTTCGTCCTCTTGCCGGTCGGTGAAGAGGTTTCAATCATGAGAAAAAAGCGGGGCGGTTGGGGGGGGGCGCAACCCCCCCCATTTGCAAACCTTCCAACATGAGCTTTGCTTTGCTCGCTTTAACCCCCCTAAAGCGATTTCATGTGGCTTTCCCTTCTCTTCGTTATCCAAAGAGATGCACGTTTTCGTCTTACTTTGTTTTCTTGGTCTTGCCTTCCCAAAGCGAGCACGTCTGGCTTTCGCCCTTTTGCGTGTCGGTGAAAACGTTTCATTCATGAGAAACTTTATCTTCTTCGCTGCTTCCTCGCTTTTTCCTTCCTTCCTTCCTTCCTTCCTGCTTCTCTCTTTCCTTCCTTCTCTCCTTCCTTCCTTCTTTCCTCCTTCCCTCCTTTCCTCCTTTCCTCCTTCCCTCCTCCCTTTCGTGCTTCCTTCCTTCCTTCCTCATTCTTTCCTTCCTTCCTTCCTTCCTGCCGTGGTTTCGGCTAGCTTCTTCTTTTTGATCCAAATTTAATTTTTGTTGATCCAAATTTAATTTTTTTCATCCAAATTTACTTTTTTTGATGCCTATCCCCCCAAGCTCGGCTGATATCCTTGCACCCAGAACCTTCTAACTTGGTTCTGTGCTTTGTTGCTTGTTCGGACACGTCCTTCTGCTACAATCTAGCATCTTGACAAAATCGGGAAGTTGCAAACATGACGCGGAAAGGTAAGGCTGTCCTCTGCACAGCTGCGTTGGATTGATATTGATTGTGTTTCTTCTCGAACCTGTCTTGCTCCTCCCTGTCCCGTGTCAATTCGGGGTGGGACGGGTCCAATGCGCATCCACTTTACGGTCGAGCGCGAATCCTTTTCCAGTTTTCGGTCCAGTGCACATCCTGTTCGGAAGAGGATGTGCACTGGACCCCCCTTGGACCGCCCTGCGCGAGGGGTTCATTGCGCGTCGTTGGTAAAAGGGTCGTGTTGGGCTAACTCCTTTGTGTTTCGTTTTTGCTAAAGGTTCGTTTGCTCCTTGGTTCATGCTCTTTTTTCCTTCGCACTCGACAAGTCAAGTTCATACTCAAAATTCCGATGAAGTTTACTCCTCAGCGTGTTCGTCTTTGGTGGAAGGCCTCATGCTGGTCTGCCTATTTAAGGTTTTCGGCTATGGACAAAGGTGCATGCTGGGTTTACTCCTTGGGGTTTTCGTCTTCGGCCAAAGGTTCGTGTGGTTTTTTTTTGCGGCCCCTTTTCCTCTCGCCCTCTTGTGTTGATCGGAAGGCTCCTCAAGGTTTTCGTCTTCGGCCCAAGGTTCCTGCAGGGTGTACTCCTTGAGGTTTTTGTCTGTGGGAAAAAGTCCTGCTGGTGTTGCTCCTCGGTGTTTTTTTAAACACACACCTTTTTGCAACCATCCACGCGGTCCCAGTGCAACAAGGGCGCCGTCGGCGCAGAGCTCACGCAAACCCTACACCAGGCGGGAGGCAAGTGGAGGTGACTCGGAGGAGTCAGCGCAGACGTCGCTGATCAAAGGCGGCTCGCCATCAACATTCACGGTGTTGGAGAGAGGCAAGGAGAGCAAGCTGGTCGCAAAGGACCTGGCTGCGGCAACCGACAAGAATCCCGACCTGGGTGGGCCTAACTAACTAGATTTCTGGGGCCCTACCTCTGATCGTGCATTTCAGACAGCCGGGAAATGTACGACGGAGGGGTTTGGTGATGTACGTTCGGCAAAAGCCCCGATTGTACATAAACACCGGTTTTCGGTGCCAAATCAAGTTTTTTTCTGTTCACTTTTCGCAAACCTTCTCAAACCGAGCGTCTCGGCCTCCTTCTTTCTTTTGCACATCAGCATCGTTTCGGCTACCACGTTTTGTGTTTTTTTCACTCGATTCTTTTGTCGTCTGCCTTGTCTCTTGCTCTTTCTTCTTCCAGAGGGCTCGGGAGGCTGGTCAAGCCCCCCTTGCTCTTTCTCTCTCCCGCTCTTTCTCTCCCTCTTTGTCCGTCTCTCTCTCTCTCTCTCTCACTCTGGCGTCTCTCTCTGTCTCTCTCAGTCTGGCGTTCTTCCCTGAGTCTCTCCCTCTCTCTCTGTGGCCTATGAATCCTATGAAATGACTGGGTTCATCGATGATCTGTTGACACATGCACGGTCCAGCCTTGCGAATAATAATGGGCTACACAAATTCCAGCAGTAACCGTAGTAAAGAATGCATTTCATGGTCCCCCAGAGAGACGGAGAACTTGCATCGTTCGACAGGCGGCGCTCACAGTTGTTTGTGCTTTGATCAATATCTTCGCTAGCGTGAGTTCTCATGAACAACAGTGCCGCACAATCCAGCAATGCTACACTGGTCCACGCATGTGAGTCTGCCAACAGACAGCACAAAGAATCACAATACGTGGTGCTAGCCAACAACAACACATGATCACAGTGCAGAGCCTTCACGGGTCCCCCAATCTAGTTTTCTCTGTGTCTGTCTCTCACTCTCTCTCTTGCTGTCTCTCTCGCTCGCTCTCTGTGCCTTGCCAGGTGGAGTTCGGAGCATTTGTTTATGTGGTCAAAGCAGAGTGTTCAAGTACCCCGGGGCCGCGCTCAGGGATGTACAACCGCTGGCACCCTGGGGCCGAATTATACATCCTGACTGGAGAAAGTACAATTCGGCCGGGTTATCCCAAGACAAAGCTCTCTGAGCCTTCTAAAAGGATGCTTTTGGCGACCACGCCCTCGCATGCACTCGCACCGGCCTGATAGCGCGCAGGGCGAAGATCTTGGAACGCGCGTGGGTGCGCGTATCGGGAGGCCGTCGGTCCAGATGGGCAGGTGGTCCCCCAACAGTGGCTCGCGCACACGACAGCACCCAACGTCCGCTCCGATGACCGGCGCCGCCTGGACCTCGTCATCTACGGAGCGACGCCTCTCGGCGGGGCCCTGTGCTGCGACGCCACACTCGAGTCGCCGCTGTCACGCACGGGCTTGCCGCAGCCCTGCGCTGCCGTGCACGACGGAGCCAGCTTGCGGGTCGCCGAGCGCCGCAAGCGAGCCGCCTACCCAGAGCTGAACAGTGGCCCGCAACAGCTGGTGGTGCTCACACCAGCTGCTCCGAGACCTTGTGCGTGTCCGTGCTCAGCGAGCTCCGCCGGCCGTGCGCAGTGCTGCTTCGTCGGGATGGGCCAGACGTTGGTGGGCAATGTTGGCTGTGTCGGTACAACAGGCCGTCACAAGCACTGCCCTCGGGTCAGCTTGGCCGACGCCGCTTCACGCGGGCCAACGGTCAGCCCCAGAGCTGGATCGCGCACTCGACCTTGCGGACGCAGCAGGGCCGAGCCGCCTGCCGCCACGTGGCGGGTAGGGAAGAGAAGGGGTCCAGTAGGAGGCTGCACCACAACGTGCGGCAACAGCAGGACATTCGTGCCATAAAAAAAAAAAAAAAAAGAGCACGTCGCACGCACCAAGCATGCACATGCCATGACACAACATATAGCGCCGAGAATAATGTACGACGGAGGGGTGTCATCGTACAATACCGTAAATATGAAAATTAGCTGCCTGGTGTACAGGCACCCTCGTTGTACATGAGTTGGCCGTCCCCTGATCCCCACCATCGCCCAACGAAGGCTGCAATTGTCGCGGCTCGCTGCAAAGCGAGGGCAGTGCATGCGCGCGCTCGGGCCAACAGCCGGACGAAGGTGGCAGCTTCAGCACTCCAGCGTCTCGATGCCGAGGACGACTAAGCCGCATCGCGACGCCCGCCCGAACTCAGGGCAGCTTCTGCAAGGGCAGCGCCTGCGGTGGTGCCTCTGCGGCGACGGGGTGCTCCGGCTGACGTTAGTGGCAAGACTCAAGCAGTGTCAACTGCGAGCTGGGAGCCACCCCACAAACGAAGGCCATTAGCGGCATTCATCCTGCCTTGCAGCTTGGAGGTTGAAGTCACGGACGAGCACATACGTGGCCATATGTGCTCCTGCCTCACAGCAGACCCGTGCAGCGGCCCGTTCAAGCGGCCCTCCTCGCATGCGTAAGGTGCCGGACCGCAGGCTGGCTGCGACATGATCACCCAAAACGTTCAACGGGCGTTCGCATCGGCTGGGGCGAGTGGCAAGGGAAGTCGGAGGTGACGGAAGAGCAAAGCACTGTAAAAGTTCATGCCGTACCCCTCAGGGTTTTCGTCTTGGGCCACAAGTTCGGGCTCAGTGCCCTTGCTGAGCTCGGCAGCAGGAGGGAGTTCGAGCAGCGAGGCAGCGTACGCTCGCTGCGCGGCAACCACACCGGCGCGCCCGGGCGAGCTCGGGGTAGGTGTCCCGGCGCTTACGCCTGGCGGCAGCCTCGACTGCAAGCCCCGGCTGCACAACTCGGCCGTGAAGCGGATGCGCACTCGACCTCGCCCCCCGTTTCGTGGGTCGCTGGGTGTACACCCGTGAGGCAGGAATAGTAAATCGAAATAAGGAGTATAGGAAGTGTAGTAGGAGTAGTCGTCGTTGTCGTCGTCGTTGTAGCTGTTGTTGTTGCTGTTGTTACTGATGCTGTTATTGTTGTTGCGCGGAACAAAGTAAATGATGTAACACTCCAGTTTCAGCTCTCACATAATACGTTGTGAGCGTTTTTTGGACTAAACACCGTCGACAATGTCTAATCCATTTCTGCAAGAAACAGTTATGCAAACACGACAGTGTAAGCGTCCAGTGGTAAGCTGTAAATTATAAGTGCAAGCACAGTGAAACCGACGTTGTCCCCCGCTTTTGGACTGGAGGTGGGTGGACGCTGCCCCGGCGCGCGCAACACCTGCCCCTGCCGCAGTCCGCACCTCAGCCACGGCCGCCTGGGTTCTCCGCTGGATTGGCCTCATCTCCGTTACCACTTTCCTGGAACTTCCCCCTTTATGAACTCCTTGCAAACGCTCGCTGGCAGGAGGCTCCTGAGCCCAGCCGCCGCGTTGCCCGTGCGTGAAACGCGACTCGCCACGAACCTGGGTCCTCATGGATAACGGATAACGATGCATAACATATTTCCTATATTTCTTTGCACGCACCTTCTTGCAACTGCAAGTTGAGGAGGGTGCCGGTCCCGGTGCCAGCTGCAGTCTACGGCAACGGGTCGCCCTGTGAGCACGGGCGGCGAGGCGGCTGGAAAAAGCTCGTGCAAAGCCTGCAGCACCAAGCTCCAGCTGCACGGGGAGTTAGCCAGCGCACGCTGCGCCGCTACGGAAATCAAGCCACTCCAGCGGAGAACCCGAGCGGCCTTGGCTGAGTTGCAAACAGCGGCAGAGTGAGGCACTTGCTGCACGCGCCCGGGCCGAGGCGAAAGCGTTGGCTCCGGTCGATCTCCGGGGACAGTTGGAACAATGTTTTCTGCAAAAGCGACGGGGTCGTGTGGCCCAGCGTGATGGGCATGTCCCGTGCTTAGCGCAGCGGGAAGCGGCTCGGGCCAGCTTGTTCAACGAGCGCCAACACGTGGTCCAAGGCAGCTTTCCCCCCAGCGGCACCTTTGGAGACCAGCCATGGCCGTTCCACCAACGGCGCAAGCCTCGGGGCGCTGCACCGTTCGCTACAAGGTCGAGGCGTCGGCGGTCTGACGTCGGAACTCTTGGCGCAGACGTGCACGACAGCCACGGCTGGAAGACAACGTGTCCATCCGCTCCCACCGCCTCGCGGCATACCGCGAGCCAGGCTTGCTCGAGCAGCTTCGCTCCGCGCGCGAGGAGGGCATGCAGGCGAAAGCGCCCGAGGGGTCTCACGCGGCAGCTCGGCAGGCGGTGCCACTTGGTCGTGTTAGGGCTCAAGGTCGGACACACTTGGACGCCGCAGCCACCTCCTGCCTCCGCCTGCTCGCGCGAACCCGCGCTCTTGCCACACCGGCAGCACTATGCTGCCCTGGTGTGCACAGCCTGGGTGTTCCGATGGCATGGCCTCATGGCTGTTCCTGCGCAGCGGGCGCTTGCAAGATTAGTTCCTCGAGCATCCTCGAGCTGCCTTGCGCGAGCTCTTCGCAGACGCCGGTTGGACCAGCGGGCTTCAGCCGAGCCGCGTCGCGGACCGCCCGTAATGGTAAGGTCGGATGTAGGTGCTGACAGCGGTTGACGGTGGACCCAAAAAAAATTGGACATGCGCAGCAAACTGAGCCAGCGTGCATGAGGTGGCGTGCGTATATGGTGCCGAGGAGCGGAATGCGATCTGATGCCGCCATCTCCGGGTTTGTAGCCGGGCCGGCGTTACGAACACGCAGGACAAATGGCACATGCAACTGCGTGTATGGCCGGTTGGTACAATTTCCTGAGATGTCAGTCAGTAGGCTCCGTGTGGACACACATGGGCAGGCGTATCGCTAGCTGGCAAAAACATCAACAGCCAGTGTGGCTCCCGCTGCCATGCACGCAGTGCCAGCCGGTAATCGGTTTTTCCCGAATCGAATCACAAAACACCCGCGCGAATATGAAATACGGCAATTACATGCTCATGTTCCCAAAACTGCTGTACATGGTTCCACAACGGATTACAGAGGAGCGACCAAAGCTGCAAGTGAATATGCTCGCATGGGGAGCTCTCTGAAGCCGAGTTTTTGCCGGTCGAGTGGTCCGCCAGTTTCTCAGCTTCGGCTCACCGACGTCGCATGTGCAAAATGCCCCCCGCTTCCTTCCGCTGGACAGAACAGATATCGGCTGCGGGCCACAATGGTTACGCGTGAGGGCCTGTGCGCAGGTGCCTGCCGGCTCGCTGAGCCGCTGTAGCCCCAAGCAGCCCCGTAGTTCGAAGCTGCACCTGGGCGCGTGGACCGCTCGAAAAAGTTCGTTAAAACAAAAGTTGTATGGTCCCGGCATCATAGCCGTAGACACTGGATTGCCGCATATTTCCGCTGTGCAGTCGCCACGGACTTGTGTCCACTGTTGCTTGTACTGCTCCGGGCTGGGGGAACCGTACTGCCGGAGCGATTTGAGCACGGCGAAACAGCTTGAAGTGCGCACATGCTTCGAACATCCTTGACTCTTGCTGCTGGCTGCAGATTGCGGTGTGTTGGAGTGCTGAAACCGCTACTTGTTTGATTTCGTTTGCTCGCAACGTGCCCACTTCATCTTCATGGTATGCGCCCTTGCTTGCTGTGGCGCATTCTTTGGCAGCCAGCCTGTTGTCCATTGCCCGCACTGGCACGGCGAATAGTGACGGGAAGTCGCGGTCGCCGGCCGCGTGATGTGAACGCGCTGTGCGTGCGAGTCTTGTAATCAAATTTCAGCTCGGATACTCATGCAAATCGGTTTTCGCAGACGCCTCCGTTTGCCTGTTTCCTCTGGGCTCCGGCATTTGCACCCGATGCCGACTATGGACATGTCCAACACTGGGACAAGCCAACAACAGATAAAACCAAGAATACATTGTATTTCAAGTCAGAACCAGCTTCCGCCAACAATCATTCAGTCGTTTCGTCGTTCTCTTCGCTAGGTTAGCCATCGCCGAATCGCAGTGCTCAAGCTCGACCGATGCAGCAACAAGCACGTTGCACCGCCTCGCGCAACCGGCCGGAACCAGTGTTCGAAAGAGACCTCAACACACTGACACTGTTCCGCGAGCCGCTTGTGCAGACACATGAGCGGCAGAAACGCTGTCCGCGGAAGGGCAGCATCGACGACGTTTCCGTTGTCGTTGTGACAAAGTTGCGCCCACCGCTGCACACGTAACAACACCAGGTTTCACACTGGTTGACGAGCTGCACTTCGCACGACCTGCCTCTCGGCAGGATACGCCTCATAACTTGCGTCGCACGACACCACAAACGAATCAATATTTGGAAGTCTGTGTGAACAAGCCACTGCATACCGACAACACGTTGCTGGCAGCGCTGGATTCGGATTTTCGCTGAAAAAAGTGTGCGTTACATTGCACAATGTGGTTCACCATGCAGTGTGCCTTTCAGCTGGAAACATTCCGAAAACCACATTTAGGTTCAGCAACAGATGACTTAGCGCCGTATAAGGGTGTGGCTTCATTTTTGCAACAACGACAACAGCAACCTTTGAGTGAGTGAGTGAGTGAGCGAGCGACTAGCTGCACGAGGTGGTGCGCGCAGCAGCCATGCCTAAGGCGCCGTTCCCTCCCGGCTTCTCAGGGGGCTCCGCAAGCGTCATTGCCCCCTCCACTTGGAGTTCCCGCTGGCGAATGCCCCAACCCCAGAAACAACGTTATGAGGTCCTAGGCCACGCAAACAACGTCCCTCTGCGTCGGGCTGAGCGCAGCCGCGAGCCAAATGGCAAGCATGCTTCTCTACAGACCCCTCTGCAGATACTAAGTGCGTATCGCGGCCCGTGTGCTCCCGGAACCCACTCACTCCCCACCGCTTTCCTGTAACAAAGGTGAAATGGCAAGAGCTTCGCCACCCACCTGCAATCAGGTCCCGTACCAGTGTACCCTCTGAGTGGTGGGTGAAGGCCAAAACTCCGGCCAGCACCCGTCCGGAAGAGGGCGAACCTTTGAGACGTCTTGCAATGTTTCCATCAGGAGGATCTGATGCCACGTGGCGACCGGCTGCACACGCAGACGCCAAGCCGACTAGAGTCATGTGGCATTGCGTCCTGCATCAAGGCATCCCCAAAATGGATGGCAAATCGCACTTTTCACGCGCCGCTTGACCATACGGCAATGAGGCTTGCGAGCACTAGCCGCCGTAAAAACATAGCAGATCCGGCGTTGAACCGCCGCTGAAACACGTTCCAAAACTGTGCGCTTCCTACTGTGGGGCCTGATGCCCAAAATCAGCAACTATCAGCTTCTGGCTGGGAACTTCAAGAAGCTTGAGAAGAGAAGAGAGGACCAAAGGAGGCTTCAAGCCCTTCTGAAAAACACCCTTCAAGCTCCATTCCATCACACATCAAGGAACAGCCACAAACGCTTTGGAGGGAGTACTGGAGAAGAAGAATATAAATGAAACGTCTTTTGAAGACTGCTTTTTCTGCCACCAGGAAACACAGAAACGCGTCCTGCACACACATGCAGGAGAACAGCCACAAGAGAGACTTTAAAGCAAGACAAAACAAAAATAATCACAGGTGAAACGTGGAGAACCCCTCCCCGCTGTTTTGGAAGCCTGCGAGGATGGGCCCCACCCCCTTGGGGGGGCAAAGGGTCGAAACCTTTAAGCCCCCCTTAAGCCCCTTTTAAGCTCCCCTTTAAGCCCCCCCTTGTTTGCGTAAACCTCTAAAGGGGTAGCTCTAACAGGTACCTACAGCAATGGCTGCATGCTCATACATATACATTCCGCTGCCCATTGGCTCACAGTGGTTTTACCATATTGAGACAAGACAAGCTCTCCTTGCGTAGCAAGACAAAACAACTACTGTCCGTGTGCAGGGCGCTGCCCTTTGATCCTTAGGGAATAAACTGGTCATACACCTCCTAACAAGGAGCATTTCCTTGTGGGTGTATCGGCTCAGTTTTCTGGTAGCGGAGCCCGGAAAGGGCCGCCCGCCTCCCAAAGTCCGCTACAGCGGTCGGCCTCGCCGAACGCTTAACCAAGCGGATAAGAGGCAGCACAATGTCGAGCTCGCACAGCGAAGCCGACGACAGTTCCCAATCCTCCGGGGGATATGAGAACGAAGAGACCTCCCAAGGTCCAGCCACTTATGTCGCACAGTCATATGCAACATCTGACCGCATGCTTGCATCATTAGGCATAACGCCCAAGATCGCGCCTGCCTATGATGGCACCACCTCGTGGTTTGAGTATGAACAGTTGATTGACGACTGGTGCGACATAACAACGCTGGATGACACCAAAAGAGGTCCGTCTCTCAAGACGAGGCTCTCCGGATTGGCCGCAGTACAAAAGGAATCACTGAACCGAGAAAGGCTTGCAGCCCCAGATGGAGTAGATTACTTCAAGAAGAAGATGCGTCCATTTTTCGTGAAAGGAGAACAGTACGTTTTCCTGTGGCGTTTCCTCGGCCTATTCAAGGCATGGAAGGGCAACCAAGACTTTGTGACTTGGATTGCCAAGTTTGAGATCGTGCTACAGCGCGTGAAAAACTCATGGATGGATCTCTTACCAGAGATAGCTCTGGAGGATGCCCATCCAGATTTCATGCAAGCTGTGCAGGCAGACCAAACCTTCTTGCGCCTACAGGATGCAACCGAGAGAGACACATACGCCGCACGTTTCTTCGAAACATGGAACAAGGAACGCCTTGACAATCATCGAAGAGCGTTTCCTCTGAACGATAATCTCCTAGCTCTCCTCTTCCTAGTGCAGTCCGACCTAAATGAGATGCAACGTGAGAGGTTGGTAACAGCATTGACCAACCAAGGTCACCGAATTGAGACCTACACGTACCCTGTGGTACGGCAGACCATGTTCGATCAGTTCTCAACGACCAGAACTGGTCTGCAGGATCCCAACATTCGGCACTCTTCTCACAAGAAGGACCGCCATGGAAGGAGAGACCAACGCCGCAAACGCGGAGGTCGAAACTTCCTCATCCTCGATCAGGGTGAATACGATGGAGTCGATGGATTCTGGCTCCAAGACGAAGACACCCTTGAGGAAGGCTTTCTTGCCGCCGAGGATGAAGAAGCTGTCTTCTGGACAGTTGATGACCATGAGGCCTTCGTTGCAAGGAGATTCAAAAAGGGAAGAAGACCAAGAATGCGTCCCGGATCACCGGGAAGAGCAAAGGGTGGCAAGCGAAAAGGACGTGGCCGTTTTAGGTCATACCGCGGAAAAGGGAGAGCCAACCAGGCAGAACATGATCCAACTGATTCCAGCTATTTCGGTAAAGGTAAAGGAAAGGAAAAAGGAAAAGGTGGAAAAGGCAAAGGAAAAGGAAAGGACAAAGGAGATAAAGGAAGCTCCTTCAAAGGCGCAAAGGCAAAAGGCAAAGGTAAGGATACAGCTAAGTCTGCCTCCTTACAAGGAGACCAAACTGGATCTCCACAGGCCTATGAGAGTTCCACCGCACCGAGCTGGGATTCATGGTATGAGGACAGTTATTATACTGACTCCAGTTGGAATTATGCCGCTTATGACGATCAAACGTCTTATACATACTATGCATCACAAGCCTCACGAAGAAAAACACGGAGAAAGAAGAGAAGAAATCAAGCAGGATCATCAGGTAGAGGCACAGATCCGAGCGCGCACCAAGAACCCGTGTTCAACTCATCAGTGAGTTACGTGCCCCAGGTCTTTGAACCATCCGAGGGGCAAGGTGTTGAAACTGCAACAGCGGTGTTTCCGTTGCAGCACACCGTCCTATCTGCTCTCACAGAGCGGATCAATCTTGATAAGAACCCTACCTTTGTCATACTTGACTCAGGTTGTACTAGGGCTATGGGTTCCCGCTATGCGGTGAACAGGCTTATCAAGGCCGTGAAGCAACGTGCCCCAGGCATGATTGATTTCACTTTCTCACCTTCGAACACGAAGTTCTCTTTCGCAGATAGTGAAACAGCTCTTATCAAGGAGCGTGTAACTCTATGGTTCAACACAACTCCAAGAAGAGATACAACCATAGAAGTTCTGGATCAGGGGAGAGTTCCCATTTTGTTCTCCATCGAACAGATGAGGAATCTAAGAATGACCCTCGAGTGTAGTCCCACAGCTGACCTAGCAACGTGTGAAGCTTTCGGTTTGTACAAAACCCCCCTTCCGATTAGTACCAATAACCATTTGGTATTGGACCTTCTAGGCTTCACTTCCACCAGGAAGTATCTCCCTAAGTCAGGTACGTCGTTCAGTGCGACGGAGACTGCTCTAGGAGCTAAGAAGCCAAAGGAAGAAAGAAGATCTTATAAAAAGATCCCGGAAGGTCGCTGTCCAGCCTGCGCAGGACAGAAAAAGCCTCATACGTTCCTCAAAGGTTGCGACAAAGCACCTGAAGGAGCAGCTGATCCGCCACCGAAGGGCATTCCAGGTAAGAAGAAGCCTCTTCCATCTGATCCGGCAGAATCATCTGCCAAGAAACCTGATCCACCAGAACCATCTGGTGATGCTCCTGAGCCTTCCGAACCATCGGAACCATCATCAGGCTCTAGAGACAAACCTGCAGAATCATCTGCACCGCACGAACCTCCAGAAGAAGAAAGACTTGAGGTTCCACCTGCGAAGACAAAGACTCCAAAGGGTCTTAAAAACCTTCTGAAGAAAACCCGCAAATATGCGGTCAAACCTCCTGTTGAGGAGAAGTCTATGGTCCCAGGAGCTGATGACGGGACGGAGGTAAAGCCGCTTGAGTCAAGAGAATACCCGGCTCCTGGTACAGACTCACCTACAGGTGAAGAGATTGTCGCAGAACCATCGCCATCTCTTCCCATTGCTCTTCGCAGGATTCATGAGAAGCTTAAGGACCCTGTAGAACTCTATAAGCTTCACCTTAAGCACCGTCATATGAGTACGGATCAGTTCAAGCGACGCACGAAAGCCTTACAGATCCCAAAGGAGATATATGAGCTATATGACCAACTGGTCAAAAAGTGTTCAGCCTGTCAGGAACACGTGAGAGCTCCTTCAAGAGCGAAGATTTCCGGTTTAAGATCAGAGACTTTCGGTGATCTCACCTTCGTAGATCACGGTGAGCTTCCAATTCCCGGCAAGAATAGTCGCTTAATATTTCTTATTCTCTATGACGGAGCAACAAACCTGTTGACTTCCGAAGTAGTCCAGGATAAAGAAGAGCATACTACAATGTCGATTATGAATGACTACTTTGAGAAATTTCAGATCAACCCAAAGGTTGTAGTTGGAGATCAAGCATTCATGACTCCAAAAATGGAGGCTTATTACAATCGGCAGAATATCAAGCCTGTAGCAACAGGACCTGGAACACCATGGCCCAACAGGGCCGAAGCTGCTGTAAGATTGCTGAAGCATCAGATTAAGATCATACTTCAGATCCTGAAGGATGGTGACCCGCAGTATAACGGAATCACCATGAAGTATGGCAACCTCGTTCGACAAGCATGTTTGGCAAGAAACTCTTCGATTACCTATGGAGGAGTTACTCCTTTAGAAATGGCCTTTGGTAGGCGTCCTCGAGATGTTATAACACCAGAGAACGCTGATCCCAATCAGTTGACAGGTAATCCAACTGATACGGAAGTCACTGCGAGAGCCATTAAGGAGCTTGCCAACAGGGCTTACCAAGAGGCACGCCAATCTGATGATCTGCGCAGAGATCTTGCGGCCAGACTGTCAATGACCGAAGGACCTTTCTCCTTGGGAGATAAGGTTTTCTACTGGTCAGAGGATAAGTCTAAGATTGGATCAACTGGGTCCAAACATGGATCTTGGCTAAAAGGAAAGGTGATCTCCGAACTCGGAGGATCCATGGTAGGTGTGGATCTTGGAACACGCATCGTCCGCGTTAATATCTCAAAACTGAGGAAAAATTATGACATAACATCTGATGTGGAGATTCCTCTCGCGCCTGATGAGGAAACTCTGACGTCAGAAGGTTCTGACCACGCAAGTTGCATGGTCACCTTTGATGCTTCCCTGCAGTCGACAGACCTAACGGTTCCGCATCAAGAGTGTCACTGGCAGGTCACCAGCACTGGGAAGATTGACTTCCTAGAACTCTACGGTGGATCTCCCCGTATGAGTCACAAGGCTGCCCTGTCAGGTCTGCGAGTAGGTCAGCCAGTCGACTTGCGTAGTGGTCTAGATCTTGAGCAACCGCAAGGTCGCTCCAATCTTCTTAGGATCATCAAGGAACAAGAACCAACTATTATTGTTATGTCACCCGATCACTCTCAGTGGTCTAGCTGGTACTCACAGTGGAAGAAAGGCTCTGCCAAGAGACTTTCTGTTTTAAAATTCTGTGAATCGGTCGCAGACCACCAAATGAAGCTCGGACGTTACTTTGTTCTTGAGAACCCATACTACAGCAGGCTCTGGTCTTCACCAGAAGCAAAACGCCTGTTTTCCAACCGCAAGATCAGCTATGAGGTCTGTAACCTACAAGCCTATGGCATGAAAGATCCAAAAGGATACTATGAATCGAAATCCTCGATTTTCATGCACAACCTGCCACCGCAGGTTCTAACTCCTCTCCAGAGGCATTCTGCCAAAACGAAATCTCCAACATCTCCACCAGGAGACGAAAAGGGTATTCAAGGCTACGGTCTTAAAACGAAACTCGCACAAGTGTATCCTTATGAATTCTGTGAGACCTTTGCCTCGTGTTTGGCAAGATTCCTGAAGAGAGATACATATGCATCTCATCTTTCTTTAGTCACAGACATACTAGGATACTCTGGAGATGAATGCCTCCAGGGACTTTCGGAACTTCTTGACCAAGAGTATTCACTTTTGACAGCAAATCCTCTCAAGGATTCCAAACTCCTGCAAGATCCGAAAATCAGATCACTTGTTGCTAGAGTAAATTCCTTATCGAGTAAAACTGAATTACCATTGCATCATTCCAAACCATCACCGTCCCTTGATGCCTTGGTGTCAGACATTACTCGCCTTAGATCAAGACTCTTACCAGGGTCTGGTTTCGAACAGTGTACTCTATACAGAGGTACATTTGGAACAGTCAAAGCACTCACCAGTGTAACTGATGGCGTTCTTGTCTTCTGGAACAAGAAGAAGCCCAATTCGACTATGACGTGTTGCTTGCCGCACCAGGTTTCCTGGAATAAAGTACACCCATCAACCTTCTCGGGGGTGCTCTTCCAGATGACAGGCGGCAAGACTTCACCGTCCGTGCGAACACCGCCGGATGTTATCATGTCGGACGAAGAGGTTTCGCCGTCAGACCCGTCAGAACCCATGAGCACTAATCGCTCACGGATCACATCTGACGATGTCTCTATGCCGGAACCAGATCAGCCGATGCCTCCCGGCACGCCGCCGTCGCGTCCTCCTCCTCCCATACCTCCACCGCGACTACCGGCCGTTTCCTCCGATGAGCCCGTGGCTCCTGCTCGGGCTAAGCCTCGCGTGCATCCGCCTCCTCGCGTTCCGTCTCCTCGGCGTCTGGGGGGTGATGTGTCGCCAAGGTCTTCATCGGAAAGGAAAGTTTCGCCGCACAAACAGAAATCACCTTCACAGGTGCCGACACCAAAACCTAAACCGAAGGCACATCCACAGGGACCCATTCTTCCGTTACAACAAGATGAAGAAGATTCTGAAGAAGAACTGGTCCCGGACGACCCCGGACAACCGTCCGCTCCTCCTCACACCTCTGGTTCACCAGAACCGGAGAGCGATGCCGAGTCAGAAGACACAAGGTATTACTCTGATGAGGAAGGTGACCTGGTCGTAGATGAGAAGGACTGGATCCTTCTCACAGAAGAACAGAAACTGTGCAGTAACACAGGTTCTTTCTCCATGCCTCGGTACATGCATGGCGGACCCGTAGACATCAGAGAGGTAACATCAAGAGTGAGGTCAGACCGAACACGGTATAAACCCACCAAAAGGTTCCGATCTGACATCCGTGAAGAGTATGATCTTCTCACGGAAGAGGACAAGGCCTTATCCCTAAGTTCCCCCAGGAACTCAGCAAATTTGACCCAGAAGGCACAACGGAAGGAGGCAACCGCCAAGGAAAAGCGTGAGATGAAGAAACAGTTTGATGAAGCGAAAGCAGCAGAATATCAGAGCTGGCTAGACAATGATGTCTTTGAGCTCGTCGATACACGGAAACTCGGAAACATCCGAAATTATGTCACTGGTCGATGGGTCCTGACTCTAAAAAGAGATAAGGACGGAAACTTCCTTAAGTGCAAGGCCCGATGGGTCCTAAGAGGTTTCCAGGATCGACAAAAGGACATACAGCAAACTGATAGTCCTGCTGCGAGTCGCCCAGGTTTCCGCTTGGCGATTCAACTAGCAGCTAACAAGCTGTGGAGACTGACACACATCGACCTAAAGACTGCTTTTCTGCAGGGTGAAGCCTATGATGAGTCGAGAGACATAATCTGTCAGATTCCTCCTGAAGCAGGTTATCCTCCCTACATTGCAGCGAGGATGAAGAAACCCGCTTATGGACTTAACGATGCACCTCGAAGATGGTGGAACATCGTTGATAAGGCACTCCTTTCTTACGGCCTGGTACCAACCCGTGCGGATCGCTGTACATATGTTCTGTATGGTAAGAAGTCTGCAACAGCAGATGCTGAGCTCAAGAAGTCTCAGCCAAAGACCATGGAATCAGCGATTGACTATCTCCTAGATCCCATAGCAGGCAACAATGCCAAGGGTAGACAGGTACATGGAGTAGTCTGTTTACATGTAGATGACCTGTGCATGGCCGGTGATGACACCTTTCGTAAGGCCGTGATTGAATCGATCAAAAAGGAGTTTGCAGTCGGTTCTGAAGACACGAACGATATTATGTTTGTAGGACAGAGATTAGTCTGGAAGGATGCTACAGCATCGGTACCAGCACATATCTCAGTAAATCAGAACCTAGCTGTTGAAGCTCTAGAGGAAATTGTTTTTGATAAGAAGCTCAACAATGAGCAACAATGCACACCACAGCAGCACACTGCTTACAGAAGTGTTTTAGGACAGATCAACTGGCTACAAAGCCGGACTCAAGCTCACATCTGTTATCGCTTCAGTCGGTGTGCGAGTAAGGCTGCCAAGCCTACTATCGGTGATATTCGAGAATTGAACAAGCTTGTTAGGATTTTGAAGTCTACTGAAGTAGAACTGCGTTTTTGGCCGCTGAAAGGAAATCTCAGAATCCTCGGTTACCCTGATGCTTCCTACAGGAACAATGATGACAAATCATCTCAGAGAGCACATGTTATTTTCCTTGCTGAAGATCGAAATCCAAAGCTAAAGGGAATGAAACAATCAGCAGCAGCTGCTTCTTCCAAGAAGAACGATTTCTCTGAATCCTCTATTAAGGAAACATCCTCGAGAGGTAGCCTGGTGGATTATGAGTCTCACAAGATTACGACAACCACAATGTCCACAACAGTGGCAGAGCTTAACGCACTGATGCGTTGCTTTGGTACTTGCCTGTTCCTCAAGGGACTTTGGGCAGATCTCTCATCAGAGACCGTACCCATACATATCAGAACAGATGCGAACAATCTTGTGACAACAGCAGGCACGACACACCTTCCAGAGCAGAAGGAAACTCACCACCTCATTCAGATGCTTCGTAAGGAATCCAACTCTGGATCTTTAGATGACCTAGCTCATGTAAGCTCGAAGTACTGCCTAGCTGATGCATTAACAAAGCACTCGGCGCAACCTGATGAGCTTATCAAGGCTCTGGAAACAGGGAATTTACCAGAAACAGACATTCATCCACCCTTCCGTGAACTTCTTCAACATAAAGCTTTCACTGTTCGGTGGATCATAGACAATCTCAAGAATGCCGCCACAGCGGTAGCCTTCCTTGGAATTGATATCTCAACAGAGATTTACCGATTATTTTACTGCCAAGGAATATGGTGGTAGTCTCGTTTGCTGGTAGCACAACCATGTGCTGGATTTTCTATTTAGACTGTTTTCCGTCTAAAAGAAAATTTGTGTCTGCGAGCTGCGTTTTCATTAAGATCGGACATGTTCATGAGAATTATATGTTCTGTATCATCCGCAGCCGCTTTCAGCCTCGAGCCTCACAGCAATCAGCCTTTCGGGCTAACCAAGCGTTCCTGATCCTGTTTGGTCATTGTGCCGTAATGAGCACACGATCAAACTTCCGTAGCCGTGATGGACACGCCCTACCCAGGGCAGTGCAGGCGTACCATGAGCGACATCCACACATGGATAGCTCGTACCCCGAGTCTCGTCGGGAAGCATCACGTCGAAACACCGAACACGGTGGACACCGAATTCACAAACGTGAGAAAAATCACGAGCCTCAATTCATCATCATGGGTCACCAACAGGTGTTCAATCCGCATCCAAGAGATCTTGCTCAATTGATCTCACGACATGGCCATGCGAGTGGAGCAAGGCTCACTCTAAACTCCAGACATGGAGTCAGGCTCTACGAAGGAGTCCTTCAAGGACCATGGGACAACAGTCCCCTTGTATACTGGGATAACAACGTCGGTAATCACGCTCGTGATCCACGCCAGTTCTGTACGATGCTTGCACATCACCTTCAGACAGGCCTCCCACCGGAGGTAGAACAATGTGTGAGCCTTGATGGATCCGGAGAATATGACTATTCCTCCTCAGTGCCAAAACTGGCAGATGTAACAGGTCTCTCACCAGAGATGTGCTTCCACATTCTTTCCAAGACCAACAGAGTCGGAAGGTGGTTGGCACACTCAACAAGACACCTTCAGAACCAGCGCCCAGATCTCTTTGCTGGCCAACACAATTATCTTCTGGACATGTTCAAGTTGGCCGATGCAGAGCTCGCACAGTATACACCACAAGAGATCGCGCTTGGTGTCCTCCTCAACACTAAGTCTAGGTTTGTGGTCACCATGGTTTATAACAAAGATGGCAAGGCCGAAAACACAGATGCCGCCGTTAACATCCCACCGGATGCAAATGTGTTGACCATGAGCAAAATTTTCCTTTCGGCAGTGGGAGGACACGGTTCACGACGAACTCTACCAAGAGCTGAAGAACCAGATCCTGAAGAAGAGAGACCAAGGTCACACATGACCATCTCAGACTTCATGGCAACGGGGAGCAATCCAGTGCAGTCCCGTGCACAGCGTCTCTCCACTAACGCGCCGAGGCCCGTCGGCATGGAGGATTTTGTTCGACAGAACAACCCTTGTTACATCATGCATGCCACGGACCTACAGGCATTATCCTCAATCCTGAGGCACGGTCTGGTACCATCAAACCTCCTAGCGCAGGTGGTTACAGCACCAGATTTCCAAGCTCTTGTGAATGAAAACAGTCGTTCCAACAGGGACACTGTTCAGTTCTCAACGCTAAACCTGGCGAATCCCAATCCGACCATGTTGCGTGCCAATAAGGCACTGCTTCTGGTATTCGATGCAAATAACGTAGTGAACGAAGTCACAAACCTGTGGCAGTCGCAAGTAGGGATGTTTGCTACACCAGATGTAGTGCATGCCCGTACTCTTAGCGCCGTATTCGCACCCTCTGAAACACTCTGGGTATCATCGCAATACGATGAGCTCAAGAGCATCGGACCATGGTGGGCAGACCATTGCTCCGAACAGATGCCGTCAGCGACTTACGAGTCGAAGAAATGGTGCGCAAATTACGGCCGAGAAATCGAATCGGCACTTCGAAAAGTGGCAAGGCGAAATCTGCCACCAGAGCCTCCCAAGGCTAGATCTTCTCACAAGAAGTCTTTTTCTCTGCCAAAGACAGAGGCTGACACAGCTCCAAACCTGGAGCAAACCGCTTCTGCAGGTGAGGTACCTCCGAAAACGGAGACTACTGCAAAGGAGATCCATCCGAGATCCAAGCTCGCCCGGCAGGCCGAGGCTGACAAGGATCCGGACAGTCTTATGGGACAGCTCTGGAACTCCGACGGCACCAGAAGCGCCACCGAAGTTCTTAAGATAACGACAGGTCACAAACCTCCAGAACCTGTTCAGGATACTTCCGCCAACGTAGTTCCTCCCAAGGAAGAATCTTCTGGAACAGAGACGGAACCTGAGGAACCGGATCCTAACCAGGATCGTGACGAAGAATCAGACGATGAGTCGGCATCAAGCGAAAAGAGCTCAAAATCTTCGTCCTCCTCAGAACTCCGAGTTGATGTTAATCCGTCTCACAAGACGAACTCTGCACCTGCAGCGTCGGAGGAGAAGAAAGAATCTCCCACGGAAGAGATCACAGAGAAACTTAAGAAGGTCAAACTTGACCAACCAAAGCCTGAAGCAGAATATGTTCAGAGTTCAGACGAAGAGCCACAGAAACCAAAATCTCCTAAAAAGGAGAAGGAGAAATTCCTAGTTCTCTTCGATCCTGAAACAGAAAGTTATTATCGAGTCAACAGAAGCAAGCTCAACCTCGAATACGAGGAACCTGCTGATGAGGAAGATCTCGTAAGAGAACATGAGCGCATCAGCGCTCGACTTCGAGAAAATCGCAAGCACCGAATCTCGAAGTCATCGTCTAACCCGGCTATGCAACAGGAAATGAAAGAGAGAATCTGGGTTAGTCGATGGAATCGAAAAATCCGAAGTCCACTCATGATCAAGGATTCTGAGGCTCCTGACGAAGAGGAGTGGGACAGACCCAGAGATCGGCATCTTCCTCCTCTGCACCTCCTACCAAGGAGAGATTTGTAGGAGTACGCAGGACAGCCATGAGTCTTAACCAAAGGATACGGCTGATGACACGACCAGATAATCCTCTCTGCGATCTTTGCAATCAGCCTACAGGCTATTTTTGCTATTCCTGTGGTACGATTGTATGTGCAGACTGTCGACTTACCCCACAGGGTAAACAACAGATGTGCGAGTGCATCTTGCCAATCGATTGCCTCGAGACCTCTAAAGTGTCAGCAGGAATGACTCAGAAGAGCGTCAGTTTTTATACGAGGCCATCCTCACACATGAGGACGTAGATTTGGCAGTCCAGAAAATCAACATGTATTGCGACCACGCAAGGAATTTGTTCATGAGAGCCCATCCAGGCGTTGATCCATGTAGCTTTGATGATATTAGGAATAATCCTCCTAATACTTACACCAGCTCCACAGAGGCTCCAACCCTGGAGGAATACAAGAGCATCAACAAGGGTCACATCAATATCAAGGACTCCAGAACAAGCCACCCGGCGTCTTTTCTCTCTCTTACTGGCTACGAAGACAAACTGGTGCTCGACGCACATTACGAGATAGTTCGTAATAGGATGGCCGGTGTTAACGAAAAGAGAGAATACATAGAGGGCTCAAACCCAGACAGCGTATCACTAAGCCTAGTGGTATGCAACTGGGGAAATATGGATCGAGCGCCCGTGCCAGCAGGGAATCCCAAAAAGAAACTCAAACCTGAGAAGGGATTCGATTACCACCCTCTTATTGACATGTGCTTCAACAATTCAGCACATATTACCCTCGTACTCGAGGCAGGAGCAATTGCGTCAAAGTATTCGATCGCAACCATGCGACAACATGAATACAGAGGGATGCTAATCCATTCTCCTCCCAAGGAGCCTGAGGCACCCTCAATGTATATTGGAGTCAAGGGTGACCCAACAACAGACATCTCTCTCGTCCACCACTTTTACCGTCACCGAACAATGAAGCCTAAGGCTGGTGGTCCCAAGAAGCAACTGTGGGCATGCCACGGTGCGGTATGCCGCCTCACCTTTGGGTACCACAGTACCATCAAGGAGGCAAAAGAATGGGTCCACCCATATTCCGGCCAGAGGATGACGAGAGATGAGTACATGAAGATTATCGGATATGACCCTCTCAAGGGTAAAAATCCTGACTAGGATGGACCCACTGATGGCTCTTACCTCTCACCAGAGGCGTGTCTGACACTGTCGGACCTCGACCCTTCGCCGGTTCTCTGTGAATGGAACGGCCATGTCGAGGGTGATGAGCCACCAGAGGAAGACTTTGAGTCATACGCAGAGATCTTCTCACAAGAAGCATCAAACGGTCTTGACGAGATGTGGTGTACAAAAGGGCCTTACAAGGTCATCACCATCGCGATCGTCCATTTCAACTCATACATGACTCATAAGGAAGAACAGAGGCACGAACTGGTGAACGCGTTCCTCAACGAGGTTCTCCCTTTCAAACCGGATGTAATTGCGGGGGATCTCAATAATATTGCGTCGAGGCTCACCTTAAAAGGTGGAGACGTTCACCCGCTAAACGGTTTGTTTTCTCTATACCTGGAGAAGAAACTTGCAGCATTCAACAGAATAGCAGGAAGGCACTCACAAGTGCGACACCTTTGCTTGAACCACTCTGACCAGCACAGACTGGCACGTGCAGATCGTCTACCGCCGGACCCGGCGAAGAAAGTTGCTGACCTCGACTGTATCAACAGTTATATCCTTGACTGGAGAAAAACGCCGCACACGGCGTCACCTAGTCCAAGAGATGCTACACCTGCCGCCGAAAGAACATACTGGGAACGAGTCTCAGATATGTGGCAGGACATGAACAAAAACAGGGATATCGATATCCGTCTGTTTGTCTCAGTCAAGCAGTACTATTCAACTTTTTCTAACCTTGACCTGTGGTTGAGTCCCTCTGACAAAGATTGCCACAGCCCTTTGGGCTTCACGATACAACCAATCCTTACAAAAGGGAAACACAACCGGTCAGATGCCCAGGTTCAGAAGATCGCTGACAAGCGACAGGCTTACAAGCAGCGTAATGCTGAATACTGGGATTACAAAGACTCATTTATGTATTCATCTGGCAACAGCTGGTACGACAGACAACAACCACAAGGTAGCTATCACAGATATGGAAGATTCTGGGAAAGGCCACAGCCTGAACGTCCCAGCGAGCCTGAAGGCTCTCCTCCAAGAAGGAGCCAGGCATCATCGTCCTCTTCACAACAAGATCTACCAAGATCGAGATCCAGACCTCAGAGAGCCAGTCTTGTTGACAAGCTCAACATGTCTTTAGAGGAACTGGACACACTTGAGGAACAACAAGAGGAAGAACATTTGCTCCGTGAGATGGAGAGTGTTATTGAAGAGCACGAACGAGAAACATCAAACCTGATGTCGGCTCAAAGAGATGAAGACGAACAGGAGGAAGAATCTTCCAGTCGCAGAAGAAGAAGGAAGTCATCGCGACCGCCGCCTGCTCCGAGCAGCAAGGCACTCCGAACAGCTGCCACAGCAGCAGGGTTGTCGAACTGGTTCGGACACCCTAATCAAGGCGGTGCAAAGGGAGAGTCTATCAAGACTAATGAACCTTCACTTCCAAACTCACTAACCAGTGAGCAAGACTTCTCCGTCTTCAGCATCGCGTGGAATGTGTTTCTGCTGCTAATGGGCCTACACTGGATGTGGAAGCAGCTCACCAGGGCTCCCATCAGATGTATGGACCGCCAACAATCAAATGCAAAAGCAGCAGCGAAACGACCACCACCCTTTCTCGAACCCGAGAATGAACCACAGACGCGTGAACCTTTAGGACCCAACAGGGTCAATTCTGGAGAAACAACGGATTTGCGACCTGTGTGGCACACTTCCCGAAGCGAAGTCTACCATCTTTCAGACAGCTGTTACCAGCTCAAGCAAGCAAAATATGTTTCAAAAATAAAACACACAGATCACAAATCCAGAAACAAACAACAACAACAACAACAACAACAAAAACAAAAACAACAAAAAAAAAAAAAAAAAAAAAAAAAAAAAAAAAAAAAAAAAAAAAAAAAAAAAAAAAAAAAAAAAAAAAAAAAAACAAAAAAAAAAAAAACACCAAAAAAAAAAAAAAAAAAAAAAAAAAAAAAAAAAAAAAAAAAAAAAAAAAAAAAAAAAAAAAAACACAAAAACAAAAAAAAAAAAAAAAAAAAAAAAAAAAAAAAAAAAAAAAAAAAAAAAAAAAAAAAAAAAAAAAAAAAAAAAAAAAAAACAAAAAAAAAACAAAAAAAAAAAAAAAAAAAAAAAAAACAATCAAACCAAATCAAAACATCAAGGGAAGGTGCTGTGTAAAACCTGCCTCCAGGCAGTACAAGTTGCGGAGATTCGCAGGAACGATCGTTTTCAAAGAGGTGATACACGATCACGTGGCACCGAAAGGGACATTGAACGGTTTCAAACCTATGACGATGCAAGTACTACTCCTCATATGAGGCAATGATTCAGTGATGCATTGCATTCACAAATGGCCGAAGAAGCCATGCAGATTACCTATACATCAATCCCTAAGGGATCCTCGGCAAGAGCCAGAGGTACATCTGCACTCGCAAGTGCCTCATCGTCGTCAGTGCCCAAGGCAATGCCACCAGTGACTAACAAGGCAAACATGTCACCTCCACCTAAGACTCCTCCGCCAAAGGCGAAAGGAACAGTACCTTCAGATCCTCCGAGACCAAAAGGTCCTACCAGAAGAGGAGGTCAAAATCGGCGCATTCAACGAAAAGCAGCTAGAGAAGCCCATAACAGTGGACTCTGCAACCATGCAGACGCTGCACTTGGCGAAGCCAATCAAGGCCATGCCATTAACACTATGTGCCGAAACATGGCAGTAAGACACGTCAGCTCTATCGATGCAACGGTAGAAGCAGCCGAGCAGTTTACACAACGCGTGCAACAACACGTAGAAACATATGATGAAGAGGAACCGTGGAGCACGGAGTTTCTACCAGTCGTGGAAGTCCTATTCAGGAACTTGAGCAGCGACGAAACAACTGTCATACATGACAATCATACTGTAACTATGCCTATTGAGAAATATCTCGACCTCCTCAGAATCGCACAATCATTGCGAAACTCTATCCAGAGAGACAAGGAGGAAAGAAAGGATCATCTTGACACCATCCAAGATACTCTATCCAGAGTGGAAATCCTTCTAACAGCACTGAGGGACTCAAAAACAGTCTTCAATCAATTGGTCCATTCCTCACTAGAGATAGAGCGAAGACATAAAAACCTCAAAAATGTCCTTGAGACACTTTTTGACGACCAAAGCTCTGAGGAAGACCAGTCAGAATCTGACCATGAAGAAGTCCTAACTCCTTCTGCAGCACAGTACTGGAACAGCCTTCATGCCCACGCCCTATCTCCCTCAGGAGATGAAAGTGAAAGATCATGGGCGTCCTCAGACGGACAGCTTGAAAGAAGAAGGGCCGAACGGGCAAAGGCTAAGCAGCCACAACCGGCTAAAGCCGAGGCAACTCCAATCAGCTCACAAGCTGCACCAAAGGCCGAGCCAAAGTCGACTACATCCAACCATGGATATGACACTGCAGACGCCGCCTTCACCAGGGCTGAGAACAGATTACTCGGAATCTTTTCAAGTTCCGAAGAAGATCACTCAGACCCGGATGAACCACATCCGAACGTCTATGCTCGAGCCTATGATCCAAACATGGATCCAAATCTGAGATAAGGAAAATCTCAGAGTTTCACAACAGTGACTCACAAAGCTCTAACAAGAGCACAGTGAAGGGCTGCATAATTCGATAGAAGAACATCACCAGACCTGATCTTGTACAGATGATCTCTCTGACCAATGTGCATGAAAGAGTTCAAAAGGAGTGACTTCAACAGTGTACTTCAGTGCTATACCTAGCATAAACAATATGCTGTTTTTATCATGAGTCCAAACTCCGCAACTGTGACAGTGGGCATAATAGTATATGTGTGAATGTGTGGCCATGCTTCCGGTAAAAGAAAATTAGTGTCTGTTTGTTTGCGTAAAACCTCTTAAAGGGGTAGCGCTAACAGTTACCTACAGCAATGGCGCATGCCAGAAATATACATTTCGATGCCCATTTGGCCTCACCCAGTGGTTTTAACCATTATTGAGACAAGACACAGCTCTCCTTGCGAGCAAGACAAAACAAACTTTACTGTTCCGTGTGGCAAGGGCGCTGCCCTTTGATCCTCAGGGATAAACTGGTCATACACCTCCTTTCAAGGAGCATTCCTTGTGGGGTGTATCGGCTCACTCACCCCCCCCCCCTGTTTGCGTAAACCTCTAAAGGGGTAGCTCTAACAGGTACCTACAGCAATGGCTGCATGCTCATACATATACATTCCGCTGCCCATTGGCTCACAGTGGTTTTTACCATATTGAGACAAGACAAGCTCTCCTTGCGTAGCAAGACAAAACAACTACTGTCCGTGTGCAGGGCGCTGCCCTTTGATCCTTAGGGAATAAACTGGTCATACACCTCCTAACAAGGAGCATTTCCTTGTGGGTGTATCGGCTCAGTTTTCTGGTAGCGGAGCCCGGAAAGGGCCGCCCGCCTCCCAAAGTCCGCTACAGCGGTCGGCCTCGCCGAACGCTTAACCAAGCGGATAAGAGGCAGCACAATGTCGAGCTCGCATAGCGAAGCCGACGACAGTTCCCAATCCTCCGGGGGATATGAGAACGAAGAGACCTCCCAAGGTCCAGCCACTTATGTCGCACAGTCATATGCAACATCTGACCGCATGCTTGCATCATTAGGCATAACGCCCAAGATCGCGCCTGCCTATGATGGCACCACCTCGTGGTTTGAGTATGAACAGTTGATTGACGACTGGTGCGACATAACAACGCTGGATGACACCAAAAGAGGTCCGTCTCTCAAGACGAGGCTCTCCGGATTGGCCGCAGTACAAAAGGAATCACTGAACCGAGAAAGGCTTGCAGCCCCAGATGGAGTAGATTACTTCAAGAAGAAGATGCGTCCATTTTTCGTGAAAGGAGAACAGTACGTTTTCCTGTGGCGTTTCCTCGGCCTATTCAAGGCATGGAAGGGCAACCAAGACTTTGTGACTTGGATTGCCAAGTTTGAGATCGTGCTACAGCGCGTGAAAAACTCATGGATGGATCTCTTACCAGAGATAGCTCTGGAGGATGCCCATCCAGATTTCATGCAAGCTGTGCAGGCAGACCAAACCTTCTTGCGCATGCAGGATGCAGCCGAGAGAGACACATATGCCGCACGCTATTTCGAAACATGGAACAAGGAACGCCTTGACAATCATCGAAGAGCGTTTCCTCTGAACGATAATCTCCTAGCTCTCCTCTTCCTAGTGCAGTCCGACCTAAATGAGATGCAACGTGAGAGGTTGGTAACAGCATTGACCAACCAAGGTCACCGAATTGAGACCTACACGTACCCTGTGGTACGGCAGACCATGTTCGATCAGTTCTCAACGACCAGAACTGGTCTGCAGGATCCCAACATTCGGCACTCTTCTCACAAGAAGGACCGCCATGGAAGGAGAGACCAACGCCGTAAACGCGGAGGTCGAAACTTCCTCATCCTCGATCAGGGTGAATACGATGGAGTCGATGGATTCTGGCTCCAAGACGAAGACACCCTTGAGGAAGGCTTTCTTGCCGCCGAGGATGAAGAAGCTGTCTTCTGGACAGTTGATGACCATGAGGCCTTCGTTGCAAGGAGATTCAAAAAGGGAAGAAGACCAAGAATGCGTCCCGGATCACCGGGAAGAGCAAAGGGTGGCAAGCGAAAAGGACGTGGCCGTTTTAGGTCATACCGCGGAAAAGGGAGAGCCAACCAGGCAGAACATGATCCAACTGATTCCAGCTATTTCGGTAAAGGTAAAGGAAAGGAAAAAGGAAAAGGTGGAAAAGGCAAAGGAAAAGGAAAGGACAAAGGAGATAAAGGAAGCTCCTTCAAAGGCGCAAAGGCAAAAGGCAAAGGTAAGGATACAGCTAAGTCTGCCTCCTTACAAGGAGACCAAACTGGATCTCCACAGGCCTATGAGAGTTCCACCGCACCGAGCTGGGATTCATGGTATGAGGACAGTTATTATACTGACTCCAGTTGGAATTATGCCGCTTATGACGATCAAACGTCTTATACATACTATGCATCACAAGCCTCACGAAGAAAAACACGGAGAAAGAAGAGAAGAAATCAAGCAGGATCATCAGGTAGAGGCACAGATCCGAGCGCGCACCAAGAACCCGTGTTCAACTCATCAGTGAGTTACGTGCCCCAGGTCTTTGAACCATCCGAGGGGCAAGGTGTTGAAACTGCAACAGCGGTGTTTCCGTTGCAGCACACCGTCCTATCTGCTCTCACAGAGCGGATCAATCTTGATAAGAACCCTACCTTTGTCATACTTGACTCAGGTTGTACTAGGGCTATGGGTTCCCGCTATGCGGTGAACAGGCTTATCAAGGCCGTGAAGCAACGTGCCCCAGGCATGATTGATTTCACTTTCTCACCTTCGAACACGAAGTTCTCTTTCGCAGATAGTGAAACAGCTCTTATCAAGGAGCGTGTAACTCTATGGTTCAACACAACTCCAAGAAGAGATACAACCATAGAAGTTCTGGATCAGGGGAGAGTTCCCATTTTGTTCTCCATCGAACAGATGAGGAATCTAAGAATGACCCTCGAGTGTAGTCCCACAGCTGACCTAGCAACGTGTGAAGCTTTCGGTTTGTACAAAACCCCCCTTCCGATTAGTACCAATAACCATTTGGTATTGGACCTTCTAGGCTTCACTTCCACCAGGAAGTATCTCCCTAAGTCAGGTACGTCGTTCAGTGCGACGGAGACTGCTCTAGGAGCTAAGAAGCCAAAGGAAGAAAGAAGATCTTATACTAAGATCCCGGAAGGTCGCTGTCCAGCCTGCGCAGGACAGAAAAAGCCTCATACGTTCCTCAAAGGTTGCGACAAAGCACCTGAAGGAGCAGCTGATCCACCACCGAAGGGCATTCCAGGTAAGAAGAAGCCTCTTCCATCTGATCCGGCAGAATCATCTGCCAAGAAACCTGATCCACCAGAACCATCTGGTGATGCTCCTGAGCCTTCCGAACCATCGGAACCATCATCAGGCTCTAGAGACAAACCTGCAGAATCATCTGCACCGCACGAACCTCCAGAAGAAGAAAGACTTGAGGTTCCACCTGCGAAGACAAAGACTCCAAAGGGTCTTAAAAACCTTCTGAAGAAAACCCGCAAATATGCGGTCAAACCTCCTGTTGAGGAGAAGTCTATGGTCCCAGGAGCTGATGACGGGACGGAGGTAAAGCCGCTTGAGTCAAGAGAATACCCGGCTCCTGGTACAGACTCACCTACAGGTGAAGAGATTGTCGCAGAACCATCGCCATCTCTTCCCATTGCTCTTCGCAGGATTCATGAGAAGCTTAAGGACCCTGTAGAACTCTATAAGCTTCACCTTAAGCACCGTCATATGAGTACGGATCAGTTCAAGCGACGCACGAAAGCCTTACAGATCCCAAAGGAGATATATGAGCTATATGACCAACTGGTCAAAAAGTGTTCAGCCTGTCAGGAACACGTGAGAGCTCCTTCAAGAGCGAAGATTTCCGGTTTAAGATCAGAGACTTTCGGTGATCTCACCTTCGTAGATCACGGTGAGCTTCCAATTCCCGGCAAAAATAGTCGCTTGATATTTCTTATTCTCTATGACGGAGCAACAAACCTGTTGACTTCCGAAGTAGTCCAGGATAAGGAAGAGCATACTACAATGTCGATTATGAATGACTATTTTGAGAAATTTCAGATCAACCCAAGGGTTGTAGTTGGAGATCAAGCATTCATGACTCCAAAAATGGAGGCTTATTACAATCGGCAGAATATCAAGCCTGTAGCAACAGGACCTGGAACACCATGGCCCAACAGGGCCGAAGCTGCTGTAAGATTGCTGAAGCATCAGATTAAGATCATACTTCAGATCCTGAAGGATGGTGACCCGCAGTATAACGGAATCACCATGAAGTATGGCAACCTCGTTCGACAAGCATGTTTGGCAAGAAACTCTTCGATTACCTATGGAGGAGTTACTCCTTTAGAAATGGCCTTTGGTAGGCGTCCTCGAGATGTTATAACACCAGAGAACGCTGATCCCAATCAGTTGACAGGTAATCCAACTGATACGGAAGTCACTGCGAGAGCCATTAAGGAGCTTGCCAACAGGGCTTACCAAGAGGCACGCCAATCTGATGATCTGCGCAGAGATCTTGCGGCCAGACTGTCAATGACCGAAGGACCTTTCTCTTTGGGAGATAAGGTTTTCTACTGGTCAGAGGATAAGTCTAAGATTGGATCAACTGGGTCCAAACATGGATCTTGGCTAAAAGGAAAGGTGATCTCCGAACTCGGAGGATCCATGGTAGGTGTGGATCTTGGAACACGCATCGTCCGCGTTAATATCTCAAAACTGAGGAAAAATTATGACATAACATCTGATGTGGAGATTCCTCTCGCGCCTGATGAGGAAACTCTGACGTCAGAAGGTTCTGACCACGCAAGTTGCATGGTCACCTTTGATGCTTCCCTGCAGTCGACAGACCTAACGGTTCCGCATCAAGAGTGTCACTGGCAGGTCACCAGCACTGGGAAGATTGACTTCCTAGAACTCTACGGTGGATCTCCCCGTATGAGTCACAAGGCTGCCCTGTCAGGTCTGCGAGTAGGTCAGCCAGTCGACTTGCGTAGTGGTCTAGATCTTGAGCAACCGCAAGGTCGCTCCAATCTTCTTAGGATCATCAAGGAACAAGAACCTACTATTATTGTTATGTCACCCGATCACTCTCAGTGGTCTAGCTGGTACTCACAGTGGAAGAAAGGCTCTGCCAAGAGACTTTCTGTTTTAAAATTCTGTGAATCGGTCGCAGACCACCAAATGAAGCTCGGACGTTACTTTGTTCTTGAGAACCCATACTACAGCAGGCTCTGGTCTTCACCAGAAGCAAAACGCCTGTTTTCCAACCGCAAGATCAGCTATGAGGTCTGTAACCTACAAGCCTATGGCATGAAAGATCCAAAAGGATACTATGAATCGAAATCCTCGATTTTCATGCACAACCTGCCACCGCAGGTTCTAACTCCTCTCCAGAGGCATTCTGCCAAAACGAAATCTCCAACATCTCCACCAGGAGACGAAAAGGGTATTCAAGGCTACGGTCTTAAAACGAAACTCGCACAAGTGTATCCTTATGAATTCTGTGAGACCTTTGCCTCGTGTTTGGCAAGATTCCTGAAGAGAGATACATATGCATCTCATCTTTCTTTAGTCACAGACATACTAGGATACTCTGGAGATGAATGCCTCCAGGGACTTTCGGAACTTCTTGACCAAGAGTATTCACTTTTGACAGCAAATCCTCTCAAGGATTCCAAACTCCTGCAAGATCCGAAAATCAGATCACTTGTTGCTAGAGTAAATTCCTTATCGAGTAAAACTGAATTACCATTGCATCATTCCAAACCATCACCGTCCCTTGATGCCTTGGTGTCAGACATTACTCGCCTTAGATCAAGACTCTTACCAGGGTCTGGTTTCGAACAGTGTACTCTATACAGAGGTACATTTGGAACAGTCAAAGCACTCACCAGTGTAACTGATGGCGTTCTTGTCTTCTGGAACAAGAAGAAGCCCAATTCGACTATGACGTGTTGCTTGCCGCACCAGGTTTCCTGGAATAAAGTACACCCATCAACCTTCTCGGGGGTGCTCTTCCAGATGACAGGCGGCAAGACTTCACCGTCCGTGCGAACACCGCCGGATGTTATCATGTCGGACGAAGAGGTTTCGCCGTCAGACCCGTCAGAACCCATGAGCACTAATCGCTCACGGATCACATCTGACGATGTCTCTATGCCGGAACCAGATCAGCCGATGCCTCCCGGCACGCCGCCGTCGCGTCCTCCTCCTCCCATACCTCCACCGCGACTACCGGCCGTTTCCTCCGATGAGCCCGTGGCTCCTGCTCGGGCTAAGCCTCGCGTGCATCCGCCTCCTCGCGTTCCGTCTCCTCGGCGTCTGGGGGGTGATGTGTCGCCAAGGTCTTCATCGGAAAGGAAAGTTTCGCCGCACAAACAGAAATCACCTTCACAGGTGCCGACACCAAAACCTAAACCGAAGGCACATCCACAGGGACCCATTCTTCCGTTACAACAAGATGAAGAAGATTCTGAAGAAGAACTGGTCCCGGACGACCCCGGACAACCGTCCGCTCCTCCTCACACCTCTGGTTCACCAGAACCGGAGAGCGATGCCGAGTCAGAAGACACAAGGTATTACTCTGATGAGGAAGGTGACCTGGTCGTAGATGAGAAGGACTGGATCCTTCTCACAGAAGAACAGAAACTGTGCAGTAACACAGGTTCTTTCTCCATGCCTCGGTACATGCATGGCGGACCCGTAGACATCAGAGAGGTAACATCAAGAGTGAGGTCAGACCGAACACGGTATAAACCCACCAAAAGGTTCCGATCTGACATCCGTGAAGAGTATGATCTTCTCACGGAAGAGGACAAGGCCTTATCCCTAAGTTCCCCCAGGAACTCAGCAAATCTGACCCAGAAGGCACAACGGAAGGAGGCAACCGCCAAAGAAAAGCGTGAGATGAAGAAACAGTTTGATGAAGCGAAAGCAGCAGAATATCAGAGCTGGCTAGACAATGATGTCTTTGAGCTCGTCGATACACGGAAACTCGGAAACATCCGAAATTATGTCACTGGTCGATGGGTCCTGACTCTAAAAAGAGATAAGGACGGAAACTTCCTTAAGTGCAAGGCCCGATGGGTCCTAAGAGGTTTCCAGGATCGACAAAAGGACATACAGCAAACTGATAGTCCTGCTGCGAGTCGCCCAGGTTTCCGCTTAGCGATTCAACTAGCAGCTAACAAGCTGTGGAATCTGACACACATCGACCTAAAGACTGCTTTTCTGCAGGGTGAAGCCTATGATGAGTCGAGAGACATAATCTGTCAGATTCCTCCTGAAGCAGGTTATCCTCCCTACATTGCAGCGAGGATGAAGAAACCCGCTTATGGACTTAACGATGCACCTCGAAGATGGTGGAACATCGTTGATAAGGCACTCCTGTCTTACGGCCTGGTGCCAACCCGTGCGGATCGCTGTACATATGTTCTGTATGGTAAGAAGTCTGCAACAGCAGATGCTGAGCTCAAGAAGTCTCAGCCAAAGACCATGGAATCAGCGATTGACTATCTCCTAGATCCCATAGCAGGCAACAATGCCAAGGGTAGACAGGTACATGGAGTAGTCTGTTTACATGTAGATGACCTGTGCATGGCCGGTGATGACACCTTTCGTAAGGCCGTGATTGAATCGATCAAAAAGGAGTTTGCAGTCGGTTCTGAAGACACGAACGATATTATGTTTGTAGGACAGAGATTAGTCTGGAAGGATGCTACAGCATCAGTGCCAGCACATATCTCAGTAAATCAGAACCTAGCTGTTGAAGCTCTAGAGGAAATTGTTTTTGATAAGAAGCTCAACAATGAGCAACAATGCACACCACAGCAGCACACTGCTTACAGAAGTGTTTTAGGACAGATCAACTGGCTACAAAGCCGGACTCAAGCTCACATCTGTTATCGCTTCAGTCGGTGTGCGAGTAAGGCTGCCAAGCCTACTATCGGTGATATTCGAGAATTGAACAAGCTTGTTAGGATTTTGAAGTCTACTGAAGTAGAACTGCGTTTTTGGCCGCTGAAAGGAAATCTCAGAATCCTCGGTTACCCTGATGCTTCCTACAGGAACAATGATGACAAATCATCTCAGAGAGCACATGTTATTTTCCTTGCTGAAGATCGAAATCCAAAGCTAAAGGGAATGAAACAATCAGCAGCAGCTGCTTCTTCCAAGAAGAACGATTTCTCTGAATCCTCTATTAAGGAAACATCCTCGAGAGGTAGCCTGGTGGATTATGAGTCTCACAAGATTACGACAACCACAATGTCCACAACAGTGGCAGAGCTTAACGCACTGATGCGTTGCTTTGGTACTTGCCTGTTCCTCAAGGGACTTTGGGCAGATCTCTCATCAGAGACCGTACCCATACATATCAGAACAGATGCGAACAATCTTGTGACAACAGCAGGCACGACACACCTTCCAGAGCAGAAGGAAACTCACCACCTCATTCAGATGCTTCGTAAGGAATCCAACTCTGGATCTTTAGATGACCTAGCTCATGTAAGCTCGAAGTACTGCCTAGCTGATGCATTAACAAAGCACTCGGCGCAACCTGATGAGCTTATCAAGGCTCTGGAAACAGGGAATTTACCAGAAACAGACATTCATCCACCCTTCCGTGAACTTCTTCAACATAAAGCTTTCACTGTTCGGTGGATCATAGACAATCTCAAGAATGCCGCCACAGCGGTAGCCTTCCTTGGAATTGATATCTCAACAGAGATTTACCGATTATTTTACTGCCAAGGAATATGGTGGTAGTCTCGTTTGCTGGTAGCACAACCATGTGCTGGATTTTCTATTTAGACTGTTTTCCGTCTAAAAGAAAATTTGTGTCTGCGAGCTGCGTTTTCATTAAGATCGGACATGTTCATGAGAATTATATGTTCTGTATCATCCGCAGCCGCTTTCAGCCTCGAGCCTCACAGCAATCAGCCTTTCGGGCTAACCAAGCGTTCCTGATCCTGTTTGGTCATTGTGCCGTAATGAGCACACGATCAAACTTCCGTAGCCGTGATGGACACGCCCTACCCAGGGCAGTGCAGGCGTACCATGAGCGACATCCACACATGGATAGCTCGTACCCCGAGTCTCGTCGGGAAGCATCACGTCGAAACACCGAACACGGTGGACACCGAATTCACAAACGTGAGAAAAATCACGAGCCTCAATTCATCATCATGGGTCACCAACAGGTGTTCAATCCGCATCCAAGAGATCTTGCTCAATTGATCTCACGATATGGCCATGCGAGTGGAGCAAGGCTCACTCTAAACTCCAGACATGGAGTCAGGCTCTACGAAGGAGTCCTTCAAGGACCATGGGACAACAGTCCCCTTGTATACTGGGATAACAACGTCGGTAATCACGCTCGTGATCCACGCCAGTTCTGTACGATGCTTGCACATCACCTTCAGACAGGCCTCCCACCGGAGGTAGAACAATGTGTGAGCCTTGATGGATCCGGAGAATATGACTATTCCTCCTCAGTGCCAAAACTGGCAGATGTAACAGGTCTCTCACCAGAGATGTGCTTCCACATTCTTTCCAAGACCAACAGAGTCGGAAGGTGGTTGGCACACTCAACAAGACACCTTCAGAACCAGCGCCCAGATCTCTTTGCTGGCCAACACAATTATCTTCTGGACATGTTCAAGTTGGCCGATGCAGAGCTCGCACAGTATACACCACAAGAGATCGCGCTTGGTGTCCTCCTCAACACTAAGTCTAGGTTTGTGGTCACCATGGTTTATAACAAAGATGGCAAGGCCGAAACCACAGATGCCGCCGTTAACATCCCACCGGATGCAAATGTGTTGACCATGAGCAAAATTTTCCTTTCGGCAGTGGGAGGACACGGTTCACGACGAACTCTACCAAGAGCTGAAGAACCAGATCCTGAAGAAGAGAGACCAAGGTCACACATGACCATCTCAGACTTCATGGCAACGGGGAGCAATCCAGTGCAGTCCCGTGCACAGCGTCTCTCCACTAACGCGCCGAGGCCCGTCGGCATGGAGGATTTTGTTCGACAGAACAACCCTTGTTACATCATGCATGCCACGGACCTACAGGCATTATCCTCAATCCTGAGGCACGGTCTGGTACCATCAAACCTCCTAGCGCAGGTGGTTACAGCACCAGATTTCCAAGCTCTCGTGAATGAAAACAGTCGTTCCAACAGGGACACTGTTCAGTTCTCAACGCTAAACCTGGCGAATCCCAATCCGACCATGTTGCGTGCCAATAAGGCACTGCTTCTGGTATTCGATGCAAATAACGTAGTGAACGAGGTCACAAACCTGTGGCAGTCGCAAGTAGGGATGTTTGCTACACCAGATGTAGTGCATGCCCGTACTCTTAGCGCCGTATTCGCACCCTCTGAAACACTCTGGGTATCATCGCAATACGATGAGCTCAAGAGCATCGGACCATGGTGGGCAGACCATTGCTCCGAACAGATGCCGTCAGCGACTTACGAGTCGAAGAAATGGTGCGCAAATTACGGCCGAGAAATCGAATCGGCACTTCGAAAAGTGGCAAGGCGAAATCTGCCACCAGAGCCTCCCAAGGCTAGATCTTCTCACAAGAAGTCTTTTTCTCTGCCAAAGACAGAGGCTGACACAGCTCCAAACCTGGAGCAAACCGCTTCTGCAGGTGAGGTACCTCCGAAAACGGAGACTACTGCAAAGGAGATCCATCCGAGATCCAAGCTCGCCCGGCAGGCCGAGGCTGACAAGGATCCGGACAGTCTTATGGGACAGCTCTGGAACTCCGACGGCACCAGAAGCGCCACCGAAGTTCTTAAGATAACGACAGGTCACAAACCTCCAGAACCTGTTCAGGATACTTCCGCCAACGTAGTTCCTCCCAAGGAAGAATCTTCTGGAACAGAGACGGAACCTGAGGAACCGGATCCTAACCAGGATCGTGACGAAGAATCAGACGATGAGTCGGCATCAAGCGAAAAGAGCTCAAAATCTTCGTCATCCTCAGAACTCCGAGTTGATGTTAATCCGTCTCACAAGACGAACTCTGCACCTGCAGCGTCGGAGGAGAAGAAAGAATCTCCCACGGAAGAGATCACAGAGAAACTTAAGAAGGTCAAACTTGACCAACCAAAGCCTGAAGCAGAATATGTTCAGAGTTCAGACGAAGAGCCACAGAAACCAAAATCTCCTAAAAAGGAGAAGGAGAAATTCCTAGTTCTCTTCGATCCTGAAACAGAAAGTTATTATCGAGTCAACAGAAGCAAGCTCAACCTCGAATACGAGGAACCTGCTGATGAGGAAGATCTCGTAAGAGAACATGAGCGCATCAGCGCTCGACTTCGAGAAAATCGCAAGCACCGAATCTCGAAGTCATCGTCTAACCCGGCTATGCAACAGGAAATGAAAGAGAGAATCTGGGTTAGTCGATGGAATCGAAAAATCCGAAGTCCACTCATGATCAAGGATTCTGAGGCTCCTGACGAAGAGGAGTGGGACAGACCCAGAGATTCGGCATCTTCCTCCTCTGCACCTCCTACCAAGGAGAGATTTGTAGGAGTACGCAGGACAGCCATGAGTCTTAACCAAAGGATACGGCTGATGACACGACCAGATAATCCTCTCTGCGATCTTTGCAACCAGCCTACAGGCTATTTTTGCTATTCCTGTGGTACGATTGTATGTGCAGACTGTCGACTTACCCCACAGGGTAAACAACAGATGTGCGAGTGCATCTTGCCAATCGATTGCCTCGAGACCTCTAAAGTGTCAGCAGGAATGATCTCAGAAGAGCGTCAGGTTTTATACGAGGCCATCCTCACACATGAGGACGTAGATTTGGCAGTCCAGAAAATCAACATGTATTGCGACCACGCAAGGAATTCGTTCATGAGAGCCCATCCAGGCGTTGATCCATGTAGCTTTGATGATATTAGGAATAATCCTCCTAATACTTACACCAGCTCCACAGAGGCTCCAACCCTGGAGGAATACAAGAGCATCAACAAGGGTCACATCAATATCAAGGACTCCAGAACAAGCCACCCGGCGTCTTTTCTCTCTCTTACTGGCTACGAAGACAAACTGGTGCTCGACGCACATTACGAGATAGTTCGTAATAGGATGGCCGGTGTTAACGAAAAGAGAGAACACATAGAGGGCTCAAACCCAGACAGCGTATCACTAAGCCTAGTGGTATGCAACTGGGGAAATATGGATCGAGCGCCGGTGCCAGCAGGGAATCCCAAAAAGAAACTCAAACCTGAGAAGGGATTCGATTACCACCCTCTTATTGACATGTGCTTCAACAATTCAGCACATATTACCCTCGTACTCGAGGCAGGAGCACTTGCGTCAAAGTATTCGATCGCAACCATGCGACAACATGAATACAGAGGGATGCTAATCCATTCTCCTCCCAAGGAGCCTGAGGCACCCTCAATGTATATTGGAGTCAAGGGTGACCCAACAACAGACATCTCTCTCGTCCACCACTTTTACCGTCACCGAACAATGAAGCCTAAAGCTGGTGGTCCCAAGAAGCAACTGTGGGCATGCCACGGTGCGGTATGCCGCCTCACCTTTGGGTACCACAGTACCATCAAGGAGGCAAAAGAATGGGTCCACCCATATTCCGGCCAGAGGATGACGAGAGATGAGTACATGAAGATTATCGGATATGACCCTCTCAAGGGTAAAAATCCTGACAAGGATGGACCCACTGATGGCTCTTACCTCTCACCAGAGGCGTGTCTGACACTGTCGGACCTCGACCCTTCGCCGGTTCTCTGTGAATGGAACGGCCATGTCGAGGGTGATGAGCCACCAGAGGAAGACTTTGAGTCATACGCAGAGATCTTCTCACAAGAAGCATCAAACGATCTTGACGAGATGTGGTGTACAAAAGGGCCTTACAAGGTCATCACCATCGCGATCGTCCATTTCAACTCATACATGACTCATAAGGAAGAACAGAGGCGCGAACTGGTGAACGCGTTCCTCAACGAGGTTCTCCCTTTCAAACCGGATGTAATTGCGGGGGATCTCAATAATATTGCGTCGAGGCTCACCTTAAAAGGTGGAGACGTTCACCCGCGAAACGGTTTGTTTTCTCTATACCTGGAGAAGAAACTTGCAGCATTCAACAGAATAGCAGGAAGGCACTCACAAGTGCGACACCTCTGCTTGAACAACTCTGACCAGCACAGACTGGCACGTGCAGATCGTCTACCGCCGGACCCGGCGAAGAAAGTTGCTGACCTCGACTGTATCAACAGTTATATCCTTGACTGGAGTAAAACGCCGCACACGGCGTCACCTAGTCCAAGAGATGCTACACCTGCCGCCGAAAGAACATACTGGGAACGAGTCTCAGATATGTGGCAGGACATGAACAGAAACAGGGATATCGATATCCGTCTGTTTGTCTCAGTCAAGCAGTACTATTCAACTTTTTCTAACCTTGACCTGTGGTTGAGTCCCTCTGACAAAGATTGGCACAGCCCTTTGGGCTTCACGATACAACCAATCCTTACAAAAGGGAAACACAACCGGTCAGATGCCCAGGTTCAGAAGATCGCTGACAAGCGACAGGCTTACAAGCAGCGTAATGCTGAATACTGGGATTACAAAGACTCATTTATGTATTCATCTGGCAACAGCTGGTACGACAGACAGCAACCACAAGGTAGCTATCACAGATATGGAAGATTCTGGGAAAGGCCACAGCCTGAACGTCCCAGCGAGCCTGAAGGCTCTCCTCCAAGAAGGAGCCAGGCATCATCGTCCTCTTCACAACAAGATCTACCAAGATCGAGATCCAGACCTCAGAGAGCCAGTCTTGTTGACAAGCTCAACATGTCTTTAGAGGAACTGGACACACTTGAGGAACAACAAGAGGAAGAACATTTGATCCGTGAGATGGAGAGTGTTATTGAAGAGCACGAACGAGAAACATCAAACCTGATGTCGGCTCAAAGAGATGAAGACGAACAGGAGGAAGAATCTTCCAGTCGCAGAAGAAGAAGGAAGTCATCGCGACCGCCGTCTGCTCCGAGCAGCAAGGCACTCCGAACAGCTGCCACAGCAGCAGGGTTGTCGAACTGGTTCGGACACCCTAATCAAGGCGGTGCAAAGGGAGAGTCTATCAAGACTGATGAACCTTCACTTCCAAACTCACTAACCAGTGAGCAAGACTTCTCCGTCTTCAGCATCGCGTGGAATGTGTTTCTGCTGCTAATGGGCCTACACTGGATGTGGAAGCAGCTCACCAGGGCTCCCATCAGATGTATGGACCGCCAACAATCAAATGCAAAAGCAGCAGCGAAACGACCACCACCATTTCTCGAACCCGAGAATGAACCACAGACGCGTGAACCTTTAGGACCCAACAGGGTCAATTCTGGAGAAACAACGGATTTGCGACCTGTGTGGCACACTTCCCGAAGCGAAGTCTACCATCTTTCAGACAGCTGTTACCAGCTCAAGCAAGCAAAAGATGTTTCAAGGAAGGTGCTGTGTAAAACCTGCCTCCAGGCAGTACAAGTTGCGGAGATTCGCAGGAACGATCCTTTTCAAAGAGGTGATACACGATCACGTGGCACCGAAAGGGACATTGAACGGTTTCAAACCTATGACGATGCAAGTACTACTCCTCATATGAGGCAATTATTCAGTGATGCATTGCATTCACAAATGGCCGAAGAAGCCATGCAGATTACCTATACATCAATCCCTAAGGGATCCTCGGCAAGAGCCAGAGGTACATCTGCACTCGCAAGTGCCTCATCGTCGTCAGTGCCCAAGGCAATGCCACCAGTGCCTAACAAGGCAAACATGTCACCTCCACCTAAGACTCCTCCGCCAAAGGCGAAAGGAACAGTACCTTCAGATCCTCCGAGACCAAAAGGTCCTACCAGAAGAGGAGGTCAAAATCGGCGCATTCAACGAAAAGCAGCTAGAGAAGCCCATAACAGTGGACTCTGCAACCATGCAGACGCTGCACTTGGCGAAGCCAATCAAGGCCAGGCCATTAACACTATGTGCCGAAACATGGCAGTAAGACACGTCAGCTCTATCGATGCAACGGTAGAAGCAGCCGAGCAGTTTACACAACGCGTGCAACAGCACGTAGAAACATATGATGAAGAGGAACCGTGGAGCACGGAGTTTCTACCAGTCGTGGAAGTCCTATTCAGGAACTTGAGCAGCGACGAAACAACTGTCATACATGACAATCATACGGTAACTATGCCTATTGAGAAATATCTCGACCTCCTCAGAATCGCACAATCATTGCGAAACTCTATCCAGAGAGACAAGGAGGAAAGAAAGGATCATCTTGACACCATCCAAGATACTCTATCCAGAGTGGAAATCCTTCTAACAGCACTGAAGGACTCAAAAACAGTCTTCAATCAATTGGTCCATTCCTCACTAGAGATAGAGCGAAGACATAAAAACCTCAAAAATGTCCTTGAGACACTTTTTGACGACCAAAGCTCTGAGGAAGACCAGTCAGAATCTGACCATGAAGAAGTCCTAACTCCTTCTGCAGCACAGTACTGGAACAGCCTTCATGCCCACGCCTTATCTCCCTCAGGAGATGAAAGTGAAAGATCATGGGCGTCCTCAGACGGACAGCTTGAAAGAAGAAGGGCCGAACGGGCAAAGGCTAAGCAGCCACAACCGGCTAAAGCCGAGGCAACTCCAATCAGCTCACAAGCTGCACCAAAGGCCGAGCCAAAGGCGACTACATCCAACCATGGATATGACACTGCAGACGCCGCCTTCACCAGGGCTGAGAACAGATTACTCGGAATCTTTTCAAGTTCCGAAGAAGATCACTCAGACCCGGATGAACCACATCCGAACGTCTATGCTCGAGCCTATGATCCAAACCTGGATCCAAATCTGAGATAAGGAAAATCTCAGAGTTTCACAACAGTGACTCACAAGGCTCTAACAAGAGCACAGTGAAGGGCTGCATAATTCGATAGAAGAACATTACCAGACCTGATCCTGTACAGACGATCTCTCTGACCAATGTGCATGAAAGAGTTCAAAAGGAGTGATTTCAAGAGTGACTTCAACAGTGTACTTCAGTGCTATACCTAGCATAAACAATATGCTGTTTTTATCATGAGTCCAAACTCCGCAACTGTGACAGTGGGCATAATAGTATATGTGTGAATGTGCGGCCATGCTTCCGGTAAAAGAAAATTAGTGTCTGTTTGTTTGCGTAAACCTCTAAAGGGGTAGCTCTAACAGGTACCTACAGCAATGGCTGCATGCTCATACATATACATTCCGCTGCCCATTGGCTCACAGTGGTTTTACCATATTGAGACAAGACAAGCTCTCCTTGCGTAGCAAGACAAAACAACTACTGTCCGTGTGCAGGGCGCTGCCCTTTGATCCTTAGGGAATAAACTGGTCATACACCTCCTAACAAGGAGCATTTCCTTGTGGGTGTATCGGCTCACCCCCCCCCCAAAGCTTCTCACCGGCCAAGTGTCGTGCGACAACCAGATCCCCAAAGCAGGAAACCTGCTTCCCGGTCACCTGGCAGTGGCGGCGGGCCACTTCAAGCATCTCGTCGTCCTCAGCGGAGATGTTGCCTTCGCCTCCAAACTCAGCAAGCAAATCCTCGTCCTCGTCTTCTGCAGGATCTCGCTTCCGCTTCTGCTTCTTCGGCCTCTCCTTCCCACTGGGTCCAAAGTCCAAGTCCGCTCCACTCGCGGCTGCGCGTCCAGCACGGTGCTCCACTGCGGGGGCATCTTGCAAAGCACCCAGCGTGCTGTCTTCCGTATCCTCTGCCGCTTCTGTGGCTTCAACCTCAGGCGGCTCTGCATCCTCTGCGAAGGGCGGTGGCGGTGGGGGAGTCTCTTGGACAACCTTCCACCCGGATGCGGGGTCAGCCCGCAAGGTGGCGACAGTCTGCAGGGTGTGCCTGGCTGCGTCCTGGACGCCCGTCGGGCGATGGGTCATCTGCATGTTGCACAGATGGGTGAACCAGTTCTGGCCCTGCTCCATCGTCAGCTGCTCGCGCCTGTCCATGTGCGTTTGCAGGTGCACCGCTTCCATCTTGAAGCTTGTCTTGAGCTTGCGAATGCTATTGTATTCGCTGACGGTCAGACCCTCCAAGGAAATCACATAGCCCGAGCAGGTCCGGCCGTCCTCCACCTGAACGCTGGAGGTCTTCATTTTGAGTGCCTTGGCGGAGGCCTTGGTCAAGCGGAGTACATCTGCATCTCCCAGGAATCCGTACTCAAAGTAGAGCTCTGTTCCTTCGCACACACTCACCGCAGTCGTGGACCCCGAGCCATGCCCCACCGTGGACAAACAACAAAAGCGCACAATCCAACAACCCACCTTGAGCTTTGCTCGTCAGCACGTCTGACTTGGGATGAAACCTGCCGAACTGATCGGCCTGCTCCACCCCACGCAGGTAGATCGCCTTGGCCGAAGAAAGCACCTCCTTCTGCTTCCTATCCGATGCCACCCGCTGCACCACGGCATTCTGCTCCAGGCCCGGCCAAATCATGTCGGCTGTGTCGTTGTCGGAGAGACACAGCAGGCCTCTCGGTCGGCCGTTTTCAGCAGCTGGGAACGGCGTGTCCTCCCAAGGCTGCCAAGTGAGCTCTGAAACAATCACTATCGTCACTATCACTATCACTCTCGGTTGCCGAAAACAAAGTCATGACCTTGCGCAAAATCTCTCCTTGGACGAAGCTCTGCAAACCGCGCAGACCAAGAACGTCTGCCCTGCACGGCCTTCGATCCCCGCCGAGCTCCTGCTTTTGCTCCGCCTGCCATCGGAATACGCATCTGGCTCCCGAAAAAACCAAAGCCTGGCTGGTGCGCTTCGCCGGTGTAGCCACCTGCCAAGAGCAGCAGCCGATTCAGGTCGCATATGCTGATTGTGCACGACACTCGTCCATGGTCACGTGAGTGTTCCAATAATACTAGCACCATGACTCTGATGCTATACACTGACACAAAGGAAACTGTGAAACAATGCCTGCCTGCTCGGGGGGCTTCTTGTCAGCCGACTTCTTCGGAACTCTCTTGGCCATGCTAACAGGGCTAGCGGCTGGCCGCTACCAACACTGAGGAACCTACACAACTGTTGTTGCCTGCCACAAACAACCTTACCCCTTACGCCTTACCACCAGTTACCGGTTATTACCAGCAGCAGGGCAGGGCTTGCTGGCTTGCCAATGTCGAGAAGCGAGCTGCACAGGCTACTTGTGTTGGCAGTCCGTCAAATTTCCACTGCACGCCAACGTCCAGACACTGACGGTACCTTGAAACACAAGCGACACCAGCTCAGCTGATCTTCTGGCTGCAAACTTCTTTGAACGGTTCAGTAGGTACATGGCTCGTCATGACATACATCAGCCCTTCCAGGCTCCACTTCATGCCTTATATTCTGACAGCGTCTGCAGCTGTGAGACAACCAGCCTGTCCTTTCCAGAACGCAGCAGAATCACAGAACTTGGCGACCTCGTCCCTCTATGCATGATACCAACATTAACAGTAACAGAATCATTACCATCACGCTCAAACCGGCCCAACTGCTGCGCGCGGTGCGGTCCTGCTGTTCTGGTCAACAGCAGCTGCTGAGCTGTTGAACGTGCCAGGACGTTGGAAAGTTCAATTAAATTCGTTTAGCTGCTGAGCTACGCCGGGCTGCTTTCACAGGATACAGCATCGGTCACTTGTGCTTGCAAGATGCCTCTGTCTCGGATTCCGAACCCAGGCCATAGCACACCAGCAGGCTCCACACCACGAGCCCCAAACACGGCAAGCCGATGCCCTCGCCTGCGACTTTTCGAACATCGTGCGGGCCGAAAGAATCTGGGATGCGGGTTTGCACATCAAACCCTTGCAGGTACAAGTGCTCCACAGGCTGGAGAAGCCGGTCGTGGGTGGCCATACCAGTAGAGCTGCGAGCTTGTCGTCAAGCACCTGGCCTCTCCATCTAGATTGCTCGAACACTGCCTCTGGTGGGACTGCGAGACACCCAGCAAAAGGCCGGACACGCCCTCTTCGCGTCGATTTCTGTTCACGTCCCTGTAGTCCAAGCCCAGGCTGCAACATCTCTGCATATAGACGCAGTCGATGAGGTCTCTCTTCCTGGCAGAAGCCGGTAGGCCATAGCCGCAGAAGCTTTGCTTGGACCCCCCAACCCTTAGCTTGGCCCTCAGTGCTCTCGACTGCTGCTGCCACTGGCGGTGCGGCTCCTGCGCGAAATGTTCAACATATGACTTGTTCATGATGAACGAGTCGCGTCTCGCGCTTGTGGCGGCGTGGCAACGAGAGGAGCCTGGGAGTTTCTGGAAAGAGCCCTGCAAGCCTGCCTCCCCCTCCCACCCCCCTGCCCGCAGAACTGTTCAAAATCTATGCAAATTCAATTCAAATTCGGCTCAAATTCGGCTCAAATTCGCTTCAAATTCGCTCCAAATTCAGATCAAATTCGGTTCAAATTCAAGACAAATTCCCTAGATTCCCCCCCTCCCCCGCCCCCCCCCCCAGAAGCACCATGTCGTTACGGACACTTGTGGCTCAGTGGTTCCCGCCTCCACCCCTCCCTCCCTGACCCCCTCCTTTTCTTTTTTTCTGGCCCCCCCCTTCCCCCCCCCCTCTTCTTGGCTCCCACCCGCTGTTGGAATGTGGATGCATGTGGGCGGTTTGGTGTTGCTGGAGGGGTGCGAGGGCCTGGCAGGCGCCCCGGCCTGTGTGGGGATGAGTGCTGGGGGCGGGCTCTGCAGGAAGACACAGCAGGAGGCAGCGGCCGGTCCACAGCAGGACGCAAGGGGTCGGGCCACCGACCCAGACGCATCAGGGCCACCGACCCAGAGGCCACGACACAGAGCCATCCACAGCAGGAGGCAGGGGCCGCCACCGACCCAGAGGCATCCACAGCAGGAGGCAGGGGGGGGCCGGGCATTGAATCAGAGGCATCCATAGCAGGAGGGGGGCAGGGGCCGGGCCACCGACCCAGAGGCATCCATAGCAGGCAGGGGCCGGGCCACCGGAGGCGCCGACTTAGAGGCATTCACAGCAGGAGGCAGGGGCGGGGCCACCGACCCAGAGGCATCCACAGCAAGGAGGCAGCCCAGTCCCACCTACACCCACACCCACACACCCCCACACCCCAGCCGGTGGACCTGAAGGATCTTTGGAAATCCTTCAGGGCCCAGCCGGTGGACCTGAAGGATCTTTGGAAGGCAGATGGAAACCGGGGTGTGCAACTTGCATCCTTGTCTTCTGCCTTGGCCAATGGAAACCAGCGACCCCAACTAGCATCCTTGTTGCTGCCTCGGCAGATGGAAACCAGCGTGTACAACTCGCATCCTTGTTTTTGCCTTGGCAAATGGAAACCAGCGCCCCCAACTAGCATCCTTGCTTCTGCCTTGGCAAATGGAAACCAGCGCCCCCAACTAGCATCCTTGTTGCTGCCTCGGCAGATGGAAACCAGCGTGTAGAACTCGCATCCTTGTTTTTTGCCTTAGCCTTGTTAGCAAATGGAAATCAGCGTGTCCAACTCGCATCCCTGTTGTTGCCCTAGCAAATGGAGACCAGCGCCCCCAACTAGCATCCTTGTTGCCGCCTTGGCAGATGGAAACCGCGGTGTCCAACTCGCATCCTTGTTGTTGCCTTTGCAAATGGAAACCAGCGCCCCCAACTAGCATCCTTGTTTCTGCCTTGGCAGATGGAAACCAGCGCCCCCCAACTAGCATCCTTGTTGCAGCCTTGGCAAATGGAAACCAGCACCCCCAACTAGCATCCTTGTTGCTGCCTTGGCAGATGGAAACTTCGGTGTGCAACTTGCATCCTGGTCTTTGCTTGAGCAAATGGAAACCAGCGCCCCCAACTAGCATCCTTGTTTCTGCCTTAGCAAATGGAAACCAGCGCCCCCCAACTAGCTAACTAGCATCCTTGTTGCTGCCTCGGCACTACTACTACTACTACTACTACTACTGCTACGACTACTACTACGACTACTACGACTACTACGACTACTACGACGACTACTACTACTACTACTACGACGACTACTACTACTACTACTACTACTACTAGTACTACTACTACTACTACTACTACTACTACTACTACTACTACTACTACTACTACTACTACTACTACTACTACTCCTACTCCTACTCCTACTCCTACTCCCACTCCGACTCCTACTCCGACTCCTACTGCTACGACTACTACTACTACTACTACTACTACTACTACTACTACTACGACTACTACTACTATTACGACTACTACTCATAGTACTACTCAGTTGTAGTAATTCATTACAAGTACTTCGTACTAGTATCGAATAGAAATAACACTAAATTATTCAACTGACTACGCCTAAACTTGACTACACTCAACGGAATTAACCAAAGCAAATTGAACTTACAAGTGTCCTCTGTCAAACCCACAATCTAGGAATCTAGGAACCTTTCAGCAGCCGCCATACCTTTCACCCCAGCGTTCGGCACCCGAAGCCAGTATCATGAGCGCCAGCCGAGCTACCACCTGACCTCCGACGACCTCACCCCACCCCTCACCACACCACCCCCCCTCCCCCCAACCCCCTCCCACGCCCCCCCCCATGAGATGTAACCTGGACGTGTATCCCCTCGCTAGGCGTACAGGAACACAGGCACTCAGGTGTCTCTTTTGTTACAGGCGCGCAGCTGTAGTACACTGGACTAGAACCTTGAGCAACAGGCATGGATACATGCAAGTGATACGTGAAACAGACAGGCACCTGGATGTGTAACATTCAGTGTTTCAACCAGGCACAAATTTAAAACACGTAGAGCTGCATGGCCGTGGAGTCGGCATTCAACTAGCCTGTTATTGCTCTCGGTCGAATTAGTGGAGTATTGAGCTACATCTGCGACTTGAAGAGAATCTATACATCTCTCACCTGAAGACAGCTTCAATGAAAAGAGCAGAACACGCACGAAAAAGCAAACGGATCTTCAACTGAAAACTTTTGCTTGAAAGTTGCCCACTTGTGTTTCAGTTCCCTCTCCAGGTGGAAAGCATACTGTAACATAAAAGATTGTAGAGCTTAGCTCCACTTGATGCCAGCATGACATCTTGCGACACGGCAAATGTATAAGGGCATTAGAAGTATCTTATCCTGAGATAAGTATCTTCTTTTGAAGAAGAGTTCTTTAGGAAGTACCTTTTCCTGAGAAAAGCATCTCCCTATGAAATGACGAATGCTCAAATGGATACCTTCTTCTGAAAGAAGCATTCCTTGAAACACTCTGCCAGTTCAGTCGATGAACTCTATGTCGCGATCCCAGGTTCTATCACGCCAATGTTCAGTACCATGCCAGCGGTAAATGTCAACCGTGTGGATCGGCGTCACCGGAGCATGGCGGACAGGGTCGTAACCGCGGGGATCAGCAGGGGATCTAGGTAACGAAATCTGTGGATCAGGAGCAACGGCATCATCTTGTTCCAAAGGAACCTCGTCGAGACCATTGTCCATTTCCACATCTGAAGAATCGGAACCTAGTCAGTTTTTCTCCTTGCTCTTGCCCTTGGACTTGTCCTTGGATTTGCCTTTGGACTTGCCCTTGTCGGCGTCCTTGCCTTTTCCTTTGGAGGACTTGCCTCCTTTGCCGCCTTCTTTGCCACCAGGAGGTTGTGCGGGTTCTTGAGGACGTTGAGAACCAGAAGCTTTAGCACCAGAAGCTGCCTCTTCCTGACAAGAGCTTGCTCCCTGTGGTGCGGCTGCAGGACCAGTAGAACCAGAACCACGCGCCTTGTTCAGCTTCTGTCTCTCTTTTCTCCTGTCCGCGGCTTCCTTCACAGTGTCGGGATTGCGGTTGAGCGCCCTCATCCTGCCTCCAGAGTACTGGTTCGCGTGAACCTCGATGAGGAGCGGAGTGTGAGCGTCATAGTCCCGATCGTTGAGAAGGTATGCGGCGCTGGTGGAATTTAACAGCCACTCAGAGACATGGATGTCGAACTCGGTCTTTGAAGACGGAAACTCCGCCCATTGGTCGTCCGACATGCTGTGTCCCCATTCCATGACTGTAGCCATAACAGGATCCAAACCAGGAAAAGTATTCCAGTCTGGTTGCTTAGCTTCCTTGTATGGCATTCCCAGCGTGTCCTCATACTGCTTCAGAAGCCACATGGCGTTTGCTGACACATGTCGAGCACGAGGCGAGCAGAAGTGTGGGCACTTTGGGCTTTCTGACCAGGCCTCCAAGAAGTAGTCGAGAAGGCTTTGGTACATCCCGCCACGAATATCCATTGACTCCTGCTTTCTGCCGGTGGCCCGGTAGAGGGCCATGTTGGCGTCGCCACCGATGAGGTCGACTTGGTAGTGCAAACAGTCAATGAACATGTTGCCCAACACTTCATGAGCCAACGCCACCTTGTCTGCCGCCGCGTCGTTGTGGAGGTGGAAGACACAAACTCTGATCCGGTCGGATCCAGCCCGCTCCAAGACCTTGGTCAGTGACTCATCTGGAACATCACCACGACTGCCCTGGAGGCCGGTCGGTAACGTCATGCCATACACGATTTCCGCGACCATATAGGTTAATGGAAGGGACTCGTGGGCGTATCCACTGAGAGTGGAGCCGGCAAGACGGGTGATCGAAGATCCGACACCATTTGTACGACTTCCCACCATCAGGTCCTTGGACTCGTTGCGCAGGAATTGCCACCCGCGTGACTTGAGGAAGTCCTCCTCGGAGTCATCGATTGTAGCCGCTTCGCAGAGCATAAACAAATGCGTCTTCGACTGTGCAATCGATTTTTATCAAGGCTCCTTTAGATGGTGTAGCATCGTCCCAGTCAATGTGATTAGCAACGGAGCTAGGAGCGGAACGCTTCCTTCCCCTGCTCATGTTGCCGAGATTGAGGATGAGCGCGGCGTACTTGGTCTTGCTGGTGAAGATAGGGACATTTGAGTCCTCTGCCAGACCAAAACGATGAATATAAGGATTCGGCATCTTCTCAAGAGAGAGGTCCCCGATCTCCTCTTCATCGACTCCGGTGCTCAAGAAGTAGTGAAGCATAGCATTCAAGAGTTCTTCTCGAGTTGCCGGATTGCCGCTTGCATCCAGGGACTTCAGCTTATCAAGAAGTGCTTCCATAACCTCCAATGCTGATTCTCGGATGTCAGAGGCCTTGCCCATGAGCTTGTCGTCCAAGGTGCTGCGAACGTCCCCAGAACGAAAGACAACGTCCTTCTTGTCGGGACGACGCTCATAGATGGGAGCCATCTTGTTGAGTTGGTCGAATAGGTCCCCCATAGAGAGAGAGTATTTCTGTCCCTTGTGATTCGGAACATTTACCCTCCAACTCATATGCTGCACCTTGTAGGCGAGAACGGGCTCGTAGTCAGGATCACGAAGTCCTGTATGATACAAGCCTGAATAGCCATATCCATGCAACTGCTTGCAGAGCAGCCGCATAGGGCTTTGTCGTTCGATTTCGGTGAGCTGCGTAAGGAAATGTTTGAACTCTTCGAGATCAACGAGCTCGATCTTTTCCTTTGCCTTGCCCATCTTGTCGAACGCGTTCTCATTCTGGTCCTCTGCATCCTTCGCGGCCTGGTAGTACTCAGGATCCGGAACAGTCTTGCATTTCCCCCAGATGCCTTGATCGTGAAGTTCACTTTCATCATCCTTCTCGGGAGAAATGTCTGGCATGGATTCCTCACCCTGTGGTGAGCCTTCCTCAGCCATCTCGATGTTCTCGGACTTACCTCCTTCCTGACCCATGTGCTCATCAGATTCGACCTTCACCTCGGATGCCTCTCCCTGTGGAGAGCTTTCCGTGGCTTCGGTCTTCTGTTGTGGAACATCCACCCCAGATGCCTCTCCCTGTGGAGAGCTTTCCGGAGCGTCCGTCTCCATTGGCTCGACAGTAGCCCCAGATGCCTCTCCCTGTGGAGAGCTTTCTGGAGCTTCAGTCTCCATTGGCACATCGGTCGGCTCGGTCTTAACCGGATCAACCTTCTTGCCCTGTGGCAAGTCCGTGGATCCAGACGACGGTTCGGAGGTATCCATCTGAGTAGCCGCGGGAGGCTCCTCGATCTCCTCGATCTGTGGACATGGGAGTCGCTCGATGAACTCCTGGATCATAATGTCTTCATATGGTCGAGTGAGGAGCTCATTCAGCTCGGACTCCTTCTTCGCCTTCAAGTCCTCGTAAGCCACCAAGTCCGCTTTGGCTTTACGTGCGAAAGCCGATTTGAAATCTCGGTGCTCAGATTCTGCAAAGACTTTCTCCAGAACGGCCAGAAGGTAGCTGCCGCTGAACGGCTGCTTGAGGGTACTGTCATAGAGACAATAGCCCTCAGGGGTTCGCACCGTGTATTTACGGCGAACCTCCAGATCACTGGCGTGGCGTTGGATGTAGGAGAAGAAGTCCACTCCGTATGCCTCATTGATGACGCGAACGAGCATCTGAAAATCATCTCGCACATTGAAGACCTCGTCGTACACATACCTTTCCCTGAGGAAAGCATTGTGTCCTGCGAGCTTGCGAGAGTAATCAGGATCCTCCGTCTTTGGCATCTTTGCACGAGGATCAGAGTCTCGAGGGCGATCGAATCCGATGTTACCCACGGTGGGCCTGAATTCGTTCTGTGAGGCGAGGGTGACATCCTCCAGCATCGTGGCAAGACCTCCCGGATGACGCTTCATGTTCATCCATGGTGACGAGTAACCGTTGGAGTAAACCTTCGGTTTCTTGTCCAGCTCCACGAGGTAGTTAGTTCCCCTGCAACTTCCCCATCTCGAAAGCCTTGAGGAAGAAGTGCAGGGAGTACCCCGAAAGAGGGTGCTGCAACCAGGATGCCCAGTCGTATTCACCACCCAAAGACTCCCTCATCGAAGTAGTCAAGGTGTGCCAGGGGGTGACCTGAACGAGGGCATCGCCGTAGGTGCTAAGCATCGGCTGGCCAGAAGAGTCCACCATGTGCAACTTGCCATGGGCAAAGAGATGCCATGGATTGGTCCTTGCCTTGCGGAGAACCTCGTTGAGCTCCTCCTGCTGCTGGGACTTGTGCGCATCAACCTTGCCGTGGACGGTGTCCCCAGACTGGTATGCATACTTGGTGTCCCCTTCGGAGGATGTGGCTTGCCGCTCCCGCTCTGCCTTAAGCTCATTTTCGCGAATAAGCTTCTGGAGAGCCGCCGCGTCTAAAGTGGGTACCTTCTCCTGAGAGAAGCTTCCCGTTGACGCTTGGCCTGCATCCTGAGATGTCTTTGGCCTTTTCTTGGGAGCTGGCTTCGAAGGCGTTGGATCCGAACTGCTACCCGGTACCCCTCCATGTGGAGAGCCTCCGGAAGCAGATGCAGAAGCAGACGCTGAGGTTCCCTCTTCCTGAGAAGAGCCTACCCCTGCGCTTTGCTGCCTCTTCTCGTGGCGAATGCCACCCGGATCTTGCTCGTGAGGAGGACGGTAATGATGTGTGAGACACATCGCCGGAATGTCCTTGTACGAGAGCACCACGCCGTTGTCTGTAAGGAACAGATCGTGGCCGTGGTTCAGGTAGCTCTCGTAATCGAGCTTGGCGTAGAAGACGTAGGAGCCGTACTTAATGACGGTCCCAGGCCCAGGAGAAACCACTCCACCCGCATAAACGAGATGGATGGCCTTCCTGTGCCGCTGCCACGCCGCCTTCGTCGCCTCCAGCTTTAGCCGTTTTCCCGGATGCTCTCGTAGTTGGAGTTATCCGAGGCGTGGAAAATCGTTCCCAGCTGGCGGCATCGGTCGATGGTGAGCCTTTCCCCGTAGGCGACATCAGCAACCTGCTCGGGCATCCGCGAGTGGCCCTGGACGGCGGAGACCCCGATGTAGAAGTCGAAGTCAAAGAACCGCTCGAACCGCAGAGCCACTGGGGCCACCCAGATGTTGAAGCGGCCCTTCGAGTTCGCCATCAAGAAGGCGAAGAACTTCTTGGGCGCCCAATCGAAAGGCCTCAGAGGGTGCTTCATCATCGTCTCCAGAGGAATCTCCATGTATCTGCCAGGCGTGACTCTCGTGTCGCGCCGGGTCAGCTGTGACAGCTGCTTGGATGACTTCACCGCCCATCCATTGTGATTGTGTCTCATCTGGGCGATTGTAAAGACTTCCTGATCGAGCTCGATGAGCTCGTCGTTGGTCAAACATCCAAGGAAGCACCGCAAGAAGTCAAACTTCCAGACGAGGTGCCGTGGCAACACATGGTTTCCAGGGTGGCTTTCCTCGTAGCGCAGGACATGCGACAGGAAGGCCAACTGTCCTTCCAGAATGTTCACCGCGGCCATCTCCCCATGAGGGAAGTACGCCGTGGTGTCCTGCTGGCGGAAGAACCGCGGAACACCTTCCGGGATGATCCTGAGGGAAGCCACAGGAGCACCACGAGGATAGGCTCGACGATCCCTTGTAGGATAGCCGGCAATACCGTCGCCATCTCCAACTGTTCGGAGTGCACGACGGTCTGCCCAGGACGCACTTTTCTGGTACAAGGACAGGTCAGGAACACCAGTGCGGACGTCAACCTTGAAGTTGCATCCAGTCTTCGGTGTCCAGTAGACCTGAAATGGTGCCTCCTCATGAGAGGAGCGTCCAGTGTCCATCGAGGGTCCTGCCGCAGCCATGCTGGTAACAGAAGAAGAGGAAGTTGTGGGCTACTTTCTCACTTGAGTTTTGAACCAGCTGATTTGAGCAATGCAGGCACAAATTTAAAAAGAGACCAACAACTCTTCATGAAGCACATGCATTGAATTGCTCCGACAGCTCACACATGAAGCAGACATGACTCACAAACGCTCCTGCATGAACATGACATGTTGCACTGCACTCAAAACCGCGTACTCCTTACGGAGCCAGGCGTTCAAGAAGGCTTTGTGCTCAATCATGGAACGAAAAGGAGGATGTGAATCGATTTCCTTCAACCACCCAGTTTGAACAGAACTCAGGAGGTTTCTAGGATTAGCGCTTCGTTTCGTGAGACAGTCAGAAAGACAATGTTCGGTTCGAACGTGAGAAAGATCAGCAATAGCACCTGAACACGCTTCCTTTCTCAGCATTTGAATCATGTGAATGGTTTCCTGTTGTTCGGGTGAGTGAGTAGTAGAAGCGGTAGACACGAGATTGTTAGCATCGGTGCGAATGTGAATCTCGGCGTCCAGACCACTAATATCCTTCCACAAACCACGAAGCATTTGACAGGTACCAAAACACTTCATCAAAGCGTACAGTTCAGCGACAGTGGTACTGAGGGTCGTTCTCTTAATCTTGGTTGATTCGAAGAAGACCAATGAGCCTCTGGTGTCTCTTCGATTCTTGACCCTCTCATCTGCGATGAAGATAGTCATCGCCCTCTGTGAGGACTTATCGCTGTTGTTACGGAAAGCTGCGTCAGGAATTCCGAGAATCCTCGGAGATCCCTTCACTGGCCACACCCGCAACTCAACCTCTTCACTGCGTATCTGTCGACACAACTTGTTCAACTCCTTGCAGTGACCGACGGTCGGAGCAGCAGATGCTGATGCCAAACGAGAGAACTGGTAACATGCCTGAAATTGCGTCCTTGACTGAAGCCAGTTGATGCTACCAAGCAAAGAGCGATAAGAGGTGTGTAGAGCCTTGTCACACGCGTCTGCATCCTTAAGATGCTTAGGTATGACGATCTCCTCGAGCTCTGAAACGCACAGCTTTTGATCGATCGATATGTATTTCTTCTTCCCTTGTGCATCAAGAACCCAACGAACACGCTGTCCCGTGAACGTAAGGTCATTCCTGTCCTCATGTCCGACAGTGAAATGTTCCTTGATTTTCTTGAGGAACCAAGTGAGGAACTCAGGGGTTCCACTTATGATGAGATCATCAACATGAAGACTCATCACTCCAACTGTCCTGCGACCTTTGCTGGGACTTCCATGCACAGGGTCAACAAAGTGTTCAAGAAGCTGATCAACCAACTCGGGGGAGAGCTCCGATAAGCTCTCGACCTTGTATGAAGCCTTCTCTGGGAGGAACAAGGAGACGAGGACCTCAGCTTCTTCTTCATGGAAGCAGGTCTTATCGCCCTTGTCCAACCTCAGGTCATGGGCCCTTTCGACAATCCACCATGTTCCTTTACGGAGGATCATGGAAACTCGATAAGGGTAGTCCTTGACCTGATAGACAGGTGCAGGAGTACGAAGAGCCTTGGCCCTGTGAGAAACGAGAGCATGCCCGTTCTCATAAGGGAACCAACCTCTTTTCTTACAAGCAACACTGCCCAAGAATCCGAGAAGCTTATCATCAGTCACAGGTCTCCAAGCATAGTCAACCATCTTCTTGGTATCGGTGTTAAAGCACTGAGCGATATCGGGACATGAAAGATAGGATCTCTCCTCCGCACGGTCGGAGGAAGAACGATTTCCTTCATCGTATGCGTAGCATGTCATGGCATGAAGGGCAACCTCCTTGAGGTAGGCAGGTTCCACCTCAAGAGAGGTGCTTCCTGCTTCAGGTTCCTCCTCCTGAGAGGAGCTTCCTGCCGCAAGGTGGCTCTTGCCCTTCTTGCCTTCTATGCCGTCGTATGCGACATAAGTGCATCGGTCAGCTCTGGTCGGTTCCATGCCTACAGACCTGAGGAATTTGTCCAAACGATTCCACCATCTTCTCGGTGCATCGTTCAGACCATAAACCGGTCTGAGACAAAGGCCAACCATCCAGGTAGGCAAACCGATGTCAGGAGGCAACTGAACCACAACCATGCGAGATGACAGATTGTAGTGTTCCCCCTGAAGGAAAGCGGTCTTAAGATCCAAATGAAAAAGATCCCAATAGTGATTGGCAGCGCACTGCGCAACCAAACGGAAACCATACCGAGTAGCCGTAGGGCTGTCCGTTTGTTGATCCCAGGCAAACTTGTCCTGAAACCCACGACAAACCCATCGGGCTTTGAACTTGGAAAAGTAACCGTTCTTGTCAACCTTCACAGTAAGGACCCAACGTCCGGTAAGAAAATTGACATCGTTTTTAAGCTTGCGACGGTCCGTCAGCCGAATTGCATCATTGTCCAAGTAACTCTTGAACTCCTCAAGTTTAGCCTTCCGAATTTCGGCGGCATACTTGCGCTGCATCTCCGGCGTGAGGGTACCTGCCTTGATTTTATTTTGTTTAGTCAACCACGACGCAAAACCATCACCATCCAACGGAACAAAGGACGGAACCTTGAAGTCCGACGGAAGGCGAATCAAAACGTCGTCGTCGCCAATAGCCAAGGCAAGCAAACTCTCATCACGATAGTCAACCGTTGCATCCGAATCAGTATCCTCACCAGCTGCCGGCACCGGCGGTTCCGTAGGAAATTCCCCTTCAGTCACCGGCAAACCAGCCGGATCAGAAGAAGAGGAAGCAGGCTCGTGAAAGCCTGGAAAGTCACCCGACGGATCGGGATCCTTCTTTCCCGCAGATTGCCCAGGCAACAGCACAACCGGAGGTCCCGCTACAGTACGTGACTTTGCCTTTGACACATCGTCAGGATGTGCGCCTCGCGCACGTGTCTGTGACACGTTGCGAGGTGATGGCGGTCGCATACTCTGTGGCACCGGAAAGTGAGGATGCGGCGGAATTGGAACAGGAACAATAGGTGAAGGTGGTGCCGGCCACGGCATCGGTGGACTAAGAACCTGATCCGGGTTCGCAAACTGAGGCGGAGCCCCAGGAGAGTCGGGAGGACCTCCCGCAGGAGGCGACTCCTCGTGAAACTCCATCGGAAGAGGAGGCTCTTCCGGTGAAGGACCATAACCAGGTCCCGGTCCCTGAGGACCGCCTCGTCCGGATCGTGATCCAGGTCGGAATCATCATCTCCCCCTGGTACCGGTACATGAGTACCGCCTCCAGGAGGTTGTGACGGAGGGTCACCACCGACATGCAACTCAACAGGATTATCATCCAAATCCTGCTCCGGATGCTGTAGTGGCATTTCCTCATCATCCACAGGCATATCACCGTGTGGATCATCATATCCTGGATAGTCCACATCGTCGTCCGTGGCTGGCGGTTGCGGTGCAACCGGGGCTGGCGCTGGCTGGTCCGTAAAGTCCAAACCAACATCAGGCCCGCGTCTGGAACTGTTGTTCTGTGACTCGTTCCAGAACACTGTCATGGACCAGTGCGTTGATTGCATATCTTTAAGGCAAGGAAGCAACTGTGCCATCGTTACGAAAAACACATGATTCATATCACCCTTCTGCCACAAAATGACAACAGCATCAGGATGACGATGAACCAAAGGGAGTGTTTTCCCTTGAGTCCCCCTGTAGACGTTACAGTACTCAAACTCCAGATACGGCAGAGTTAGCACGCGCACATTCTTAATCATCGGCCGCAAGGCGACCGCGTCAGACGATGTGGTCGTGTGAACTTCCAACTCAGTACCTGGAAGGAGACTGTCAACATATGACAGAGTCTGGACCAAGGACGATGTAACAAAACGCTGCGGCGCAACAAACCTCAGAGGTGTCGGAAGCTTCCCTTTGTCATTGTTTGAGAGTAATGAGTACTCTGCTTTTGACGGAAGAACCGGTAAAGCCTCTGAATTGCGGTCTGATCGCAAACACAACGCACACAGTGTTCCATCATCGAAATCCTCAAATATATCTTCGAACAAGTAAGATTGTCGGAGATCTGATCGTTCATGACCCACAAGACACTGCGAAAGCAGCACAGCAAACCTTGGATCAAGTGCGTTAGCAGAGTCATAGCCTTCTTCCAACGACTCCAAACGGCCAAATGATCCATCAGGCAGATTAGTCAGAAAAGAAAGCTCACCATGCTGATGCTTACCGTGGTCATCTCCCCCTGAAGGAAGTACACCACGGTTCTTGAAGGTGTAGAATGAAAGTCCTCTTCTCCACTTCAGCGAGCGACTACTCTGCGAAAGCCAAAAACCACAATGGGAAGGATACATGATGGTCACAAAGTATCCATCACCCTTATCATCTTGCCAACGGCAGACTTCGGCACAAAAGTGCCAGAAGGCATTGGTGGCCTTCCTGGTCCAACCGTCAGGAATGACAGGGTGAATAAAAATGTGATTAGGCTCTGCCTTCAAGATCACTCGCCAAGCGGCCTCAATCGAAGATTGGATCGACTTGGCGTTCCATTCCCCAAACAACACAGGTTCACTCGCATCAAGTCCAGAATGGACTGTGCACGCAGTAAGCCCGGTGAGGCGAGGTGTGATCTCAACGAAATCGCTCTTGCCTGAAGTGAGAGTGTGGTAACAGATCTCATGCTCATAGCAGAACCCAGAACCGGCACGATCAAGAATATCGTCGCCGATGCGGTCGAGTGCCTCTTCTTGAGAAGAGCGTCTCGGGACCTCATCTTTCTTCAGAGGAATGGCCACATCATGCCACGGGTCTCCATCACGCCTGACCTTCGACTGATTAACCCGAAGAACGGCACGATGAACTTCAACCAACACCATGGCACCTTCCTGTGACACAACTATGGCTCTGACCCAGGTTCCTTCAGACTTCTTCTTCGACTCATCCTTATGCCAAACGAACACGCGGTCACCCTTCGAATAAGGACCATCAGACGGCATGACTCTTCGTGCAAGGTCCTTCCGAAGGTCGAGTGATTGTCTAGCCTCTTGGTGAGCCCGCATGGCAATCCTCTGGAGTTCCAGAGTGGTTCGATCCTCCTCGGCAGGTTCAGCAGAGAGCTGTTCAGGAGAATTGTTCTCGACGTCAAACAAGTTTGGTGGCCGTCTTCCCGTAGCTATCTCCAAAGAGAATAGCCTGAGACGGTAAGCTGGCAATTTCTTGCCCAAGCCACCTTCTTGACTGCTTGACGAACAGTCACCTTCTCTGCATAACCCTCATCAGCTAAGGCCTTGGCCATGATTGCCCACGTGCGCTTAAAAAGACGCACTGCGGTCTCAGCTCGATTAGGCCAAGGAGTCCGTGGTGCCACATGGATACGGAGTAATGCCATGAAACTTGTAATAAGACATGAACTGTGGCGTGCAAACAGCTTGATCTCCTACGATTCCCTTAGGAACGCAGTTGTTCTCCTCTGTCCATTGTCGAAAAGCTCCCAGAGTCTCTGGCGCTTCCAGGCTTGTGAGAGCCGTAGCCCACAGGAGGTTTGAAGCACCATCAATGATGACCAAAGCCAAGTAGGCTTTAGTACCGAACTTGATTTCTTCGTGATCAACAAAAATGAGATCACCGAAGGATGATGCTCTTAACCCTGCGATTCTGGCTCGCGGGGGCGTAGGCACCGAGGTGCTGCAAACACGACAGCCTTTGACAATGCGGTCGTACTTGTCATAGATCTCTCCTGGCAGACCAAGCATGCTGGTCCTGCGTCGAAACTGAGCAGGACTCATGTGGTAATGCTTCACATGCAACTTGTAAAGCTCAACATCATTGTTCAGCTTTTCCAACATGCGCTGATAATGCGGAGAAGCCCTTGAGACCTCGTGGCCTGGCAACGGAAGCGCGATCCTCCTAGGTTCTAGCGACTGTGGCTCTGGGGCCTGCGGAGGAAGCAAATCTGCATCCCCCCGTTCGGAAGGTTCGTACTCTTGAAGATCCGGATCATCCTCAGGAGCAAGAGGAGGAGGAGCCGATTCCTCGGGTGCCTTTCCCTGTGGAAAGCTTCCCTTGGCTCGAATCCTTCTCTTTGCCGGTGCCTTTCCCTGTGGAAAGCTTCCGGATGCTCCTGTGTTCTTCGAGCTGTCTTCAGGCTTACCTGCGCTAACCATGTCCTCTGGAGATCCTAGCTTCCACGCGTTAGATCCTTGGACTTAGCTGGCACGGAGGTTCTACTCTCGATGCCACCAGGCAGAATCTTGAAAATGGTCGTGCCTTTCCAAGAGTCAGTAGTTCTTGTTGAAGAAAGCTCAGAAGAACGCCAGTCATCTTCTTGAGTAACGCTCTTTCTCTTGGAGAACTCCATGATCGTCTTGCGCTTGGTGTCCAGATACTCCAACGGAATCGGCACAAAACCCGCCTTGGGTTCGTACTTGACTCTTCTCATCTTCTTGTGGATGCGAATCATTTCCATGTCGGCTTCGTTGATCACCCATTCATCTGTCGCCAACACGAGATTGTCGGGTACCTGTTCATGAGAACAGCATCCTCGGTCTTCTGATGGAAGCCGTACTCGTAGTGGGAGACGTAGGTGAGGAAGCTCGACCGGTTCCCTCTCTAAATTCTGGCAAATCCTGCTCTCTAATATTCCTCTAATAAATCACTAAAATAATATTTATGTAAATCCAGTCTTTACCTGCCAGCGCTGGTGTTAATCGTAGCCTTCTTGCTTTGGAACCAGCACCTCTCGTCTTCGGAGTGCATGGCATATCTTGATAACGAGGGTGCACGCTTTGCTTTGATAAAGGGCTACTCTGCTTCATGGGCCATCACCCACATATGCCATATCTTTGCGAAGACTTGTGAGCAGGGCACCCTTTTGCCTTGGTGTGCGCGCGTGCCGTCGTGCAGCAATATTGCAGATGCGCCGAGCCGCAACATCAGTTGCGACATGCTTCCTCAGGTCCGTGCTGCCGATGCATCTGCAGTCAATGCCATTTACCAGGATGTCGTGCAACAGGTCATAACTCTTTCCTAACATCTTTCTTTGAAGTGGGGTAAGGTGAGAGATGACGGATTGCCGTTCATCCTCATGTGCAGTGGCGCATGGTGTATGCTGTGTGTTGGGTGTGTGCACCCTTTGCTTCACGATGCATGCTGTTTCTCACCAGGACATACCCCGCTTGCGTGAAAAGAGAGAGGGTCTGACCGAGTGCCTGAGTCACGACTTTTATTATATATTGGAATTATATTTGATTGGACTTTCCCTTTTGTGAAATACCGCTTTCGTTGGAAATAAATAAGCCTTCTCGCTTGCGAGACAGCATTTTATTTCCCAAACGATTTTCTGAATTGCAGTGCTGCGGTATTTGCCATGTGCTTTTTCTGTCGTGCATTTGTGAGTGCTGGCAACACTTTGTGCGACATGTTCGGTGATGCGATTCCTTTGATCTCTGTAGCATTTGGGCTGTGTGCAGCCGTGAGATCAATTTTGTTCCCGCCCGCCCTGGGGGGTAGGGTGAGAGATGACGGATTGCCGTTCATCCTCATGTGCAGTGGCACATGGTGTATGCTGTGTGTTGGGTGTGTGCACCCTTTGCTTCACGATGCATGCTGTTTCTCACCAGGACATACCCCGCTTGCGTGAAAAGAGAGAGGGTCTGACCGAGTGCCTGAGTCACGACTTTTATTATATATTGGAATTATATTTGATTGGACTTTCCCTTTTGTGAAATACCGCTTTCGTTGGAAATAGAAAGTCTAAGTTTGTCTACGATATTGGAACAACAGGGGCTGTGTTTTTAGGCAGCAGTGGCTGATGCAGGACCTTTGTGTGCAGAGCAACGACGGAACGGTTTCACGGGGGCTGCCGTTATCCGACGGGACTAGAACGGCGGCCGGAGTCTTGATTTCGGACTCCGTCTTTGTGCCGGGTGGACTGGAGCGACGGTTGTTTTCGCTTCTGACCTGCTGCTGAAGCAGACCGTAGTAAGGCTAAGGTAGTGAACTGGACGGCTGTGCCGACAAAGTCCACTCGCTGCAGTTCTAACTTGCTTAGGTAGCTTTCTCGTTTCACCGTTGTCGTGTTTTCGGTTATGTTTCGTTGATTCCGCTTGGGACTGAGCGCAGCAGCCGCTGTCAAAGAAGTCCGCCCAAGCCAAAAAAAAGTTGAGCCGCGCTTTCACCTCCTTTGCACAAGTTGTGATTTCGTGATGTAGTTCGGGACAAAGTGCAGCTGTAGCTGTCGAAAAAGCCCGCCTAAGCCTTAGCCAAAAGAAAGGTTTAAAGTCAGGGTGTAAGTGTCTTCCATTCCTTCCGATCTTTTCCACTTTGACCGTCTGAGTGAGTCTGAAGCTTGGACACTGAACCAGACCAATGTTATGGAAAGTCGACGATTGCGGCATCTTGCAGGCGTGAAAGAGTTTTGTTGCCAAACGTGGGTTACAATAGCACAATCTTGGATCCTGTCAACATTGTGAAGATGGTAGCTGCCACCAACAGGCTGAAATTCTTACCTCCCTTTGTGCTGGGCAGTTGTGGGTGCTGACTCACTTCTGCTTCCTCTTACTGCTGATTCGCTTGCATTTGCGCTCTTCAGCTTTCTTACAGCTTTTTTAGGCTTTGATCCGCTGAGCAGGCTTTCATCAACGTAGTCTACGGTCCTGCAATCTTTGGTTGCTCGGCGTTGACTTGACGGTAGTGGTAGAGCGAGCCTTGTTTCACTTTGTCTTTTGATGTTCACTCTTGCTTCTTGAGAGTTCGGATGACACAGACCCAGTATGTCAGACTCTTCCTAAAGAAAAAGTAAGTCTGGGTTTATCTACGATATTGGTACAACACGGGCTGTGTTTTAAGGGCAGCAATGGCATGCTCTTGAGGATTGGAAGGAACTTCCAGGTGGTGATTTCGGCCTTTACCCCAAGGGAGGTTGTCAAGACAACGAATGATCAGTGATTGGACACAAGGAGCCTTGGAGCTTTTGTACATGGCGCACTTGTGCGCGCTAGACGGAAGCCGTATGGGAGTTTCCGAAAACAGGGGTACCTTATTTTGGGGTCCTTATAATAAGGATCCTACTATTTTGGGTACTATATTGGGGTCCCCTATTTTCGGACACCCCCATATGGATGATGAGAATGGTTTCATCTTAGCTGGAGCCATCATCCAGCCAGCCGGTCGCCAGTGCTGCCATTCGCATTCCGAGAGTTGGTTTCCTTGCACCACACCTTGTCTGGTCGTGTTGTCCGACGGGATCAGAACGACGGCCGGAACTTCTTGGTCTTGGCCGTTCTCCTTTGGCCAGGCAGTCTTGGGTGCCGACCCACTTTTGCCCCTTCTCACCGTTGAGTGGCTTGGTAGGCTTTTGTGAGATACCTCTCCGTACAGTTTTTGGAGATGTAGGCCAAGTTGAACGGGTCTTTGCAGACCGCTGCCTGGTAGCCACTTGCTTCCGAGGTAGTTCTGAACACTTTCTGAGCACACTAGGTTTCATTGCTCTTAGGTTCTTCATTGTTTGTCTTGTTTCTTCGCTTGGACCGAGCGCAGCAGCTGTTGTCACCGAGGCCACTTCACTCAAAAAACAGAGCAGTAGCAATAGCCGTGTTGTAGCGGTAGCGGTAGCGGTTGGAGTAGCGGTAGCGGTAGCAGAAGCAGTAGCAGTAGCAGTAGTAGTAGCAGTAGCCATAGCTGTCGGCAACGAACGCGAAAGCGATGACACTGAGAGGCAGAACAGGGAAACACGATGCGGCAAAATACGCGGCGCATGCGTGTCTGACCCTGGGTTCAAACTTTTCAGGCTTCAAATTCAGTGGTGCGCATGGAGCAGGCATAGTCACACGCAGCTGTAGCTTCCAGACCCTTTCGATTCCATGTAGCTTGGAGTTTCCGATCCGAAAATTCGAGATCGTTGTGCTGCGTCTTTCGATCCCAAAGCTGCCCAACAATCTGGAGCAGTGTAAAGCCTTAAATTCAAGGACAGGCTGCACGCCTGGTTTTGGGGCTGAGAAGACTCCTCGTAGACATCTTGATATCCGAAACCCCAACCATACCAGCCTGAAGCTCTAAAGCTTGATGCAGCGCAAGCCTGTGCCGGCAGCCCAGAGTTGCGATGCAAGGCTGGGGGAGGGCTGGCTTCAAGTTTTCTGGTTTGGGCCCCACTAGTGGTTCAACGAGGATTTAAAGGGCTCTTGGAAGGTTTGAAAAGCGCTTTGTGGGTTTTGCTACGGTGTGGGGTCAGGTCTGAACATCTGGATCTTCATTATAAAAGTTGTTGTAGTCTTTTTGCTGGGGCTTATGTCGCCAGCAAAGTGTATTCGGTTCATCTGCGGACAAACGCAAATGTAGATTGCAATGACAGTTTGGCGGCTGGGATGTAAGCTGAATGGGTTTGTTATCGTTTTCTGTGTTGTCGCACACAAGCATCGGCTTTAGGGCACATCTTTTTCGATATCAACCCGAAAGCCAACTTAGTGGCCAAAAGTCCGTGACGACAACACAATAGCTCAAAAACAACGCCAATTACCCAACGTCCCAACCCCACCCAATACCCAAGAAGACAACATTAAAACATAGCCTTATCGCAGCAACCCCGAACCCCGCAGAACACACAATCCCAAACTTCTTACACTCTCAAGCCCTAAACAACCCTCATTGAACGCACCCCTCTAAAGGAACCCCCAAGAACCCGTAACGGCCCTAGCAGCTTTGGAAGGCAAGCCACCCGAGCCCTCTCTTCACTTGCCCGTGCCGCAGCATGGCAGGTGGATGGTAGGGTTTACTTAAAGGCTCATGGGACTTAGTAAGTAAGGTTATAAGTACCTTAATTGGGGTTATAAGTAGTTATAAGTATAGTTACCTTACTTATAGCCCTAGTTACTAAGTCCAATGATCCTTTAAGTAGGGTTTAGGGTTTAGGGTTTATGGGACCTCGGGTTGCAAGGTCATTAGAAGTGCTGCTATGAGGGCTACTAGAAGGGTGATCTCATATGAAATAGGTCTTCTGGCATGGTATGTAGGGTTCTTGAAAGTTTTCGAGGTGTTGTTATGAGGTTGAGGGTGATACGAAGGTTTAACCCGCACATCTTCCCCGCAATACCTGAATTTTCGTCCAGCCGCTCTTGCCGGCAACCCTCTACGGAGCTAGGTTGCGTGCATTTCACCCACACACGAAGGTTTTAACGAAGGACCTGGTGGCGTGATAGCGAACATGTACCCAGGGTGCCCTATTCGGGAACTTGATAAGAGCAGCCCGACTGCTGCAGGGTTTGGCCCTGTGACTCGTGAGGGCTCAGGGCTGTTGGGCTTTGGAGATCGAGGGTTCGTTGAGCTGCTTGGGGTTGGATGTACTGTGGTCTAGTCGAAGGTTTTGAAGCAAAAAGAGGTTTTGAAGCAAAAGGGAAGATAGTCGAAGGTTTTGAAGCAAAAGGGAAGAAACGAATGATGGGGACGAGTTTCCACTAAAATCTTGAGTTTGACAGCAGCAGCTTAGTCGGAGAAGCGGCCGACTCGTGGCCGAGGTGTTGGAAGGCTTTTTGCACCGGTTTGGGCATGATTAGTCATTGTCATAGTCTACTAGACTTATACGAGTACTTTGTGGTTTCTAAGATTCGTGAAGACTTAGTGATACCATAATATCCTTGTAATCCGTATGGTTCTTGTATAATATGCGACAAAACCCTGTTGCAACTGTCAAGGCATTAGATTACGTGGACCCAACAAAGGTCGGCAGGGCAGACCCGACTTTCGCAGGATTCGAAGCTGAGTGAATAGGTGGCAGTTCGGGAAAGATTCAACTTCCCCTCAGCTCCCTCAAAAACGTCTATCGGATTGACATTAGAACCAGAGGCAGTACTCGGTCGGCACCTGCCCGGAACCCGAAACTCAATGCCTCCTTCCTGGGTTTTAGTGACTTGGGTCTCAAACTCGAAGCCCTTCAAAAATCCGAAACACTTTAGATCCTAAAGGGCCCAAAACCCAACCCTGGAAAAAGACCTGCAGTAGCAATGCACCCCAGAACCTCTAAAAATCCCTCAACGACAAGCTAAACGCAGAGACCCTAAACCTGCAACCCTAAAGTTCTCAAACCTTCAGCCCTTAACCCCATAACCTCAAACCCTTTCAAGCAAGGCCACCTGCAACTCCTGAAGCTTTGACTGGTTGGCCTCGGGCAGGAGTCGCTGAAGTTCCTAAGCTCTTGGGTGCAGCGCCAGCTTCAGCTGAATGCAGGGATCTGAGACAGAATCTTTCAAAACCCTAGGGTACCCTAAAAATGCTGCTGCACGCTGACCTCTCAGGGGATGCTGGGGTTATGAGGACCAGGACTCAGGATTAATCAGGTCTTGCGGCCGCCAAGCTGTGTTAGGGTTGTTCGGGTTCGCGCTGGACCACCAGCAATGAACATCGCAGCTCGGGATCCATGCCCGATTATGGCCCCCACTGTAAGGTAATATTCTCAACCCTAAACCCTTATACTTCCAAGAAAATTATGGCCCATCATATCTAATGAGCTCGCATGTCCATGTGAACCCTAAACCCTAAACCCCTAAACCCCTAAACCCTAAACCCCTAAACCCCTAAACCCTAAACCCCTAAACCCTAAACCCCTAAACCCTAAACCCATGTGAACCCTAAACCCTAAACCCCTAAACCCATTTTGGCTCAAGACTTGGCTCAAGGCCCGGAGGTTAGTCTAGAGTGTGGGGCTGTGGGCCGGCTGTGGGCTGCTGGAGGGCTTCGTGGGTTACCCGATTCGCCGGTTCGAAGGGGGCTGCTGGCGGCCAGTTCTTCGTCTCTGCCTACCTGCTTTTGCACTTTGACATTCCGTCCTCGGCATAGACGCGATGGGTGATAGACTACGGGTGGGGCTGCCGCCGTCGGCCCTTCCAGGACAGCCGCTGCTCAATGCCATGGAGGAAAGTGATCCCGACCTGGATGAGGCCAAAAGCCCTCCCAAGAGGAGCCGGGGGAACAAGCAGCCTGGGAGCTCTTCGGCGGAGCCCGAACAGGCTGTCACTATGGATGGACTCAAGCTCTTGTTCCAGGAGCAGTCCCAGGTGCTGCTTGCCGCTCAGAGGGAGCAGATGCAGCAGACCATGGCGGAGTACGAGAAGAATCAGGCGATCCGTATGGAGTCCATAGAGAGCAGGGTGGAGAAGCAGCAGGCTCAGCACGATGACTTAGCCTCGCAATTCCGTGAGATGGGCGAGAGACTTCAGGCACTTGAAGCTAGAGGCTCCCCGCATGCTGTGGGGCCAGATCGCAAGCTCACCCTGGTCTTTGGTGGTTGGCCCATGCAGACTCGGCGAGAGACCCTCCTGACCCAGTTGCATCAGGCATTGGAGGCCCTTGATCTGGCTTCTTCACTTGATCAAAGGCCTTTCACCACGGGACCCAGGCGCTCAGTTGCCCTCTGCAATTTCATGATCCGACAAGGGGAAGATGCTGGGGGTGCTCGACAACGCATGTTAAAGGTGTTGCAGGCAGTGAATGGGGCCAGGGTTGAAGTGGAAGGGTGTGCGAAGCCTCTTTGGTGCAGCTTCTCGCGCAGTCCAGCTGAGCGCGGACGAGCAGCTGTAGCTGCAATCGTCAAGAAGGTGCTGATGACCCATGCCCCTGGCCGTGCTTGTGACCTTGACGTAGAGTTTGCTTCGGGCATCGCTTGGATTCGTGATGATCAATTGTCAGGAATGGGGGCACCGCCCCCAGAATGCTCCAAAGCCAGGGTTCTTGAAACGAAGGCTGGACCGGCGTGGCTTGACGAATCCACGCTGGCGAAGTGGCTCGGGATTGACAAGTCGGTGGTTGAGTCGATGGTCTCCAGTCACCGCTTCTGAGATCCCCGATCTGATGCTGATGTTGTGGCACCTTCGCCGACAGCTGTCATGGGGTCGACATCTCCACTGAATCCCTCACCCTCACAAGTTGTTCTCAGTGATGCCAGTCAGTGCAAAGCAGGGGACTATAGGGTTGTGGGATGGAACATTGGTGGCTCAGACCTTCACCTGCTGTCTAAGGCAGTCCAGGATGGCACTGGCTCAGGAATGCGACAAAATGACTTGGCTCTCATCCAAGAAGTTCCGCGTGAGGGTGAAGGGTGGTCTTTTGCAACCTTTCAAGGAAGGCGATTGGTTTCTCACAGGGATCCTCAACAGTGGCGTGGTACGGGTCTTTGGTATGATGAAAGGTCCTGGTGTGTTCTCAAGAAGATTGGCACTCTCAAGGGCACCTGGTTTAAGATCCGAAGCCTCGAGACCGACTTTGAGACCTGGGTTGGAACTGCTCACTTCTCTCCGGGATGCACGGTGCAGGTGTACGAAGAGGAGGTTGAAAACCACTTCCGAGGGCTCCCTACTACGGCACACAGGGTTCTTTTCCAGGGTGATGTCAATACCGGTTTCTTGTGGCAGGCTGATGCTACAGGCACCACTGCCATTGCCAAGGAAGGCAAGGGAAACATCCTTCATAAGGTCTGCATGGAACGTGAGCTTTCCTTCCTTCCCCCCAGGCGAGATTGCATGCAATGCCCGACGAGCAGGCCGAGGCAGACTGACCGAGAAGGACAGTGTATTGATGTCTTTGTGGGCAAACGGGTGTCCTGTCGACAAGTCGTCATACATGTTGACTCCTATCTCTGTGCAGGCACGGATCATGAGATCGTGGAAGGGTCTTTTGCCTTTGCGACGCCTAAGGTCCGCACGCGACATGACAGTCAGCCTAGGGTTGTGCACGGGGATCTGCCGCAGTTGGACTACCTCGACCAAAGGGTTTTGGAGGGCCTGGCTCGGGACTACACGAAGCCTAAGCAGGGTCAGGGGTACCGTGATCCTCCGGAAGTCAAGAAGGCATTCAGGGAAGCCAAGCAACCAAGGACAGCCGCTCTTTGGAAAAACGCCCTTAAGCTCCGGAAAGTCGCAAGACAACACTGGGAGAAGGATCGTCTTGCTCGTGCCGCTCGAGGGGATTGGGCTGTGTTCAAATCCTTGAAGCGGCCCAAGCAGGTTGGATGGGACGTCGCCTTTGCCGAGTGCCAGACAGGGGATCCGCACGAGCTCATCCACCAGCACCTCGCCTCAGTCTACGAAGGGGTTGACTTGCCTCAGGAGGAGCCCTGGACAGGGTCGGTAGCTGCTTTCACCGCTCATGAACTGAGGGTCGCAGTAGGCCAGATGAAGAAAGGGAAATCCGTAGGGGTTGATGGCACGTCGGCAGAGCTCATGAGCGCAGTTCTGGAGGCCCCTGGTGGTGAGACTCATCTGTTGGAGTTTTACAACCGTGTACTCGCCACCCAACAGATACCCTCACAGTGGAATGAGGCCCTGCTGATCCTCCTCCCTAAGGTGACCGCGCCAAAGCATGTCAGAGAGCTACGGCCCATTGCTATGTCCAGCGCAGTAGGAAAGGTTTTCAGCCGGCTTCTGCTAAACCGTGCACTCCCTCTGGTTTCTCCATCCACCTATGCCCAATGTGCTGGGCCTCATCGCCAGACATCTGACTATTTGTACGCTGCCTTCAGATCCTTTGAACTCGCACGAGAATGGGGGCATCCCTTCGCCATACTTAAGCTCGATCTCGAAAAAGCTTTTGACAAGTTGGATCGTTCAGCCCTCGTTCGTCAGCTCGAATCCCGCATTGGACCAGGGCCGGAACTCCAGTGTTGGAAAGCCCTGCTTCGTGGAGTGCGAGGGCGCTTGCAGACTCCCTGGGGCTCAAGTACGGTGCGAATGGATCGGGGAATAAAACAGGGCTCGATCGAATCACCTTGCTTCTTCAGCCACGTAACCGAGGTGGTGCTGGCTATGGCAGTGGAGACCAGGGTGTGGCAGGCACAACAGAGGGTTCTAGAAGGGTTGGATGCCGAGGAGATGCTGTTTGTTGACGACGGACTTTTGTGGAGCCGCAGTTGCCGTTCGGTACAACTTAAGGTGGAAATGCTTGTTGATCTCCTGCACGGGTTTGGCCTGAGCATTAATCCAGCCAAGTGCTCTCTCTACGTCACTCACAATGTCGAGGATGGGACATCTGTGACAATAAGAGGGTTCAGGGTTGAGGCATCGGACCACATGGAGATCATGGGGATACGAATGTACGTAGGGATCTCCATCTATGAACTGGTTGCGCCGTTGGCCTCGAGGGCTCGCGCAAAGTTCTGGGAGTACAAACACATTCTCCGGTGCAAGACAGGCATGAAGGCGCGTGCACATGTCATGCAGAGGATTGTGGGGTTCCTGCGCCCTTTGGTGTCTCAGTAGCTTTCCACCGGATGCTGCGGCAATGTCAATGCTGAATTCAACCCAACTCCAGCTTATGACGTGGCTACTGAGATTTGCCAAGAAGTCCTCGGAAACTTGGGTTGAGTACAGGCAAAGGGCCTTCCGGGGAGCCAGCCACGCACTGCACAGTACAGGACTCCAGAGATGGTCAACACTGTGGCTCCGTCGATGGTGGACCTTCGCAGGCCACAGGGTCAGGGGTATGCTTGCGCCGAGTCCGGTAATCAGTTCTCTTCTTGAAGACTTTCGAACTGGTCCATGGTGGCAGCGTGAGAAACTTCGGAAGGATGGACACAAACACTGTCAACACTTTCCCAGGCTGTCCAACATTGAGAAACACATGAACCAAGTGACGGGTGGCCCGTGGAGGGAAAAGGCTCACGACAGAAAGGGTTGGAAACAACTGGAAGAACAGTGGATTCTCAACATGGACCTGCCGTGGGCCTCAGGGCGACAGCACTCGATCAAGGACCTCTAGACTGGGCAGTACTAGTTGCAGGATGTGAGCAATGTACAGTTGGGGATTGGACGCAGGGTTGACGGGGTTGCCGTGTGAAGGTTGATGACCTCGGCCTGATGGCTCAGCACCGGCCGACCATTGTGTCCAGCCTACAGTTAGTGTCTGTGGCCCTTGCAGCCATGACCATGCTCTACGTCCTCCATATCTTCTTTCCTGGCCTCTTCGGTGGCCTTTTGGGAACTTTTCCTCAAGGGAATTCTCACTTCATACCATGGGCAACAGGGACAGGGAGCACCGTTTTGGAGCTGCCCTCACTATGCAATGTTCCAGCCAAGCCCGATCTTGAACTTGTCGGCAAGCCGTGTGTCAACATTGACCCATCCTTTGTGATTGGCTGCCGTGATGCAAGCTTTGAATTCGACCTGAACCTCTCTCGCAGTGGCTGTCTTTTGCCTTTGGGATGGGCATCCAACGCAGGCCCTTTCCAGGTGACTTCTCCAGCTCGACGAGCTCGGCGGGTCATGTACCTACTCCTCGCCTCCGACATGATTCTGAGCAACATCGGCCAAATGCACCCAGGACTTTGGGAACTTGGAAGCCGCACACTGGGAGCAATCCGAGTGGTGCTGTGAGGACCACCAAAGCGTTTTCTCTGCCCAGGGAGGGCAAGCTTTGGGGATCACAGGCACATGTCTTTCTCTGCGTGAGCCCGCGGCTGCGGACCAGGACACTAAGGCCCCTCCTGCCCGTTCTGCGCAAGATGGACAAGCTCGGCGAGTCCAGTACCCAGACTCCCTCCACGATTACCAGCTTCTGCACGAGTTCGTCGCAACGGACCAGGACATTGAGGACCCCCCCTTGGGCGTGTCGCTGTTGAGTACGCGAGTACTATTAGTGCTCGGCGTACCTCTGGGTAGCTGCTTTGATGAGCCCTTTCCCCCGGATCGAGTACCAGGATGGTATGACCGTGCAGTAGATGATGCTCGGTTCCTCCAAGAACGGGGATGCAGCATGTTCGACATCTTCCGAGCGGTGGACGCAGCAATGGCTGAATACCAAGACCCGACCTTCGTTGAGGAAACAGAACTCTATGTGTCTGGCATACGGAGAGCTCTACATCAGCACCAAGGGACAGTGACTACTGACCCGGTCACACTTCAAATGGGGCTGCCTGCTGAAGCTGAAGTGCGTGAATATGCGGTTTGGGTGGCTCGTCTCTTCCGGGACAGGTGGCACTGGACCAGGTGCCCGGTGGCCATGCAGAACATGATGGACGACCTGGGACTGGTGTTGAGCTCGTTGCCATGTGAAAGGTATGCTGACGAGCTCTACGAGAAGCAGAGACTGAGCCGATCCAGGTCCCCCCAGAGACGGACACGGGCACGCCAGCATGAGAAACGGACGGGTGAGAGGGTTGACGAGGGTGAAGAGACAGACAATGTGGCGTTGACCCAGAAGCGAAAGCAGGTGGCCACTCCGGAACATTCCAGGGATGAAAGCAGCAGGAGACGGCGAACGGCCGCGTGGAAGTCAAGGGTTGCTGAAGAACTTCTACTAATGGCACCACTAAACCGTGCACAGGCCAGACGACAACTCCTATATGATCTTGCTCGGCTCCATGGCCATGATGTTGCTGACTTTGCCGAGGCTCTCCTGAACGACATCGACAATGGAGCATTGTTTGAAGTCTGCACAAGAGCCACACCCGAGAGCCACCAGCTGTGAGTACGTGGGTGGCACAGGAAGTGGCTGCTGTTCTGACCATGTGGCAGCAGGGTGATAGGGCACGAAGCGGAGTTTCTGAGAGGGGTGCGTCTTCAACACAGGTTCTACATACTCCACCGCAGGCTACCTTTACTTTGGATCCCCCTGAGGCCGTTCCTTTTGGCATCTTCCATGCTGCACATGTGTGGCCAAGTGGAGGATGGAACACCAGAGCAGAACTCATCCGCATGGGCAGGGCTGACCTGGTGTACGATGTGGAACCTTGGGAGCTGGCCAGTGCTCCCTCATCGGCGCATACACCGGCCACGCACCCTGGAGCCGGCCAGGTCAGGTATGACAACACTGAGACAGAAGAGGTGGAAGAAGAGGATGGCTTCTCCCTCATGCAGACACATGGAGGTTCGGATCGGGGGCACCAGGCTTGGGAAGTCTTGATGTCAGTCCTCTCCGCATGGCTTGCCCGAGATCGACAGGTTGTACCGCTGCTTGACCGAGTGCAAGGCCTGGCCCTTCGTCGTGGGAATGATCTTTATGGATTTTGGATCCGGGGACCTATGGCTACGATGAGGTTAAGTTCGACGGAAGGGAGACCAGGACCAGTGGGTGATGTACCGGATGGAGAGGAGGCCAATTCATGGGTGGTGCAAGTTGAGCGATTTCTCTGGGAAGCCTTCCTCCGGGACTATGAGCACACTGCGGCGGAACCGGCGGTGAACTTGCCGGAGGATGAGCAGGTGAACCTGATGGAAAGGCAGCGGCGTGCCAAGGACGATCATCTCCATCGACGCCGCCGGGACAGGAGGCACAGCCGCACGCCAAGGAGTTCACAACAAGAATGGGTCACCGAGAGCACCCGAAATTTGCTTGAGCCTACGAGGTGTTCAGCTCCGAGCAGCTCCACTGCAGGACGGGGGCGGCCTTCTGAAGGTGGTGGTGAACACACGCGCCCTCCTCGACCAAGAAGTGACAGAAGTGACACCGCCACGTATGGCAGAAGTGGCACACCCAGACCGTCTGCAGGCACTACGCCTGGAGCGGGCAGTTCGACAGACATGCCTCGATCTCGGTGGGTCGATCTTCAGCAACCTCTTACCAGGGACCAAGCTGGAGACCTTTGGCGATGGCTACTGGGGGTGGACCGTTACTCATGGCCACGTGGACGGGCGGTTCTGGGTGAAGGCTACGCATTCTTGCCACTTGAGCGGCAGGAGCACATCATGCAGCACTTCCGGGAGATGTCTGATGCGAATCGGGCAATGATGACAGTTGCTTTCACCCAAGTCCTCCGCTACATCATGGCTGAATGCAGTAACTTGATGCATATGGGGGATCTACAGGGACGTGAAGACACTGGTGATCTTGTGACAGTGACCCTCGATCCCACGGACGAAGAAGGCCCCGCAGAGGATGACACCGACCGTGACCGAAATGAGGATGTCGACCTCATGCAGCGCTTCACCCTGACGGGAGGCCGTGGCTCTATGGAAGATAGATGGGCACGCAACCTGGCGCGCATGCAGAAAGAGCTTGGGGCCCAGAACAAAATGGTTCGGTGCGCGAACATCAGGCGCATCCGTTCCAGCCTTCCAGCCTGCGAACCCTGGAGCATCTTCGAGAGTCGACGGGAACAACTTCGTGCGTTGCTGGTGGCGATGATGGAAGAAGTTGAGGGAGAATGCGACCGGATTATGCCTGGTTAGCAAATTGGGCTAATGCGCTGGAGGCATGCCTGCCGGGTAGCTCGTTCAACCTTGGAGTGTTGCCAGTGGAGCAACTAGCAGAGGTGGTGGATGATTCGCCTCCTCCACCTCTGCCGGTGGCTGGCCTGGGTGGCGGGCATCTGCAACCGGACTGTCCTCAACCTGCTCTTCACACACAAGCGGCAGATCTCTACGCGCAACAGGAGCTCAACGTGGTCAGGCAGCAGGCGGCTGAATACCAGGCCTGGGAACGCGACTTGATGTCGAATGAACTCCGTCGGGCGCCTGGCCGGAAACGCAGCCTTACATGCTGCACCTTGGAGGTGGAGGCTGCTTCTGGCAGCGGGGACCGGCCGAGAGTCTCCCACACCTACCAGCTGACGGTGCCGGAGTCAGGGGATGAAGTTCGACTGACCATCCGTGCCAGGATGACCCAGGCCCCTGAAGAGGTCACTACGGAGGAGATCTTCAGTGAGGGAGAAAATGCTCAGGAGCCTCAGCACACGCAAAGGGCCACTTGTGCCACGGCCAGGAACGTGCTTGAGCTGCTGGAGTTTGGCGATTTTGCCAAGGTGTATGCACAGTGGAAGGCAGGCACGCTCAATTTGGAGCAGGTCGTGGCGGAGTACGGCAACGAAGTGGCTGAGATGCTCATGACCCATGATGCGATTGAAATGGATGACACTGACACGCTCACTGGGATGAAGAAGCTTCCGAAGGATGATGATGTTGCACGTGAAGACACAGGGATAGGTGGAGATCAAGGTGATGAGGGACCTGGCAGTCTTCATGGGGCTTCCAGTGGTATCACAGACGCACCCACACTGCCGATGATCCCGCAGCAGACCCAAGTGGAGGAGAACTCGCCGGACGTGATGCAGGTCGCCGACAATGGGGCAGAACTCGATTGGGACACGTCTGGTCAGCAGAATGATGCATCACAGGGGCATACGGAGTGAAGCTCGCGAAGATCTGAGAGAGCCAAGGGTTCAGGTTACCACCTCCCACAACTGGGTTCTGCCGACCTTGACTGCTAGGTGGAAAAAGGTGCTCAAAAAAAAAAAAACCCCTAAACCCCTAAACCCTAAACCCCTAAACCCTAAACCCCTAAACCCCTAAACCCCTAAACCCTAAGACCAGACAGATTCTGGTTGGCCCCGAGGACAATCCCAGGGCTAAGCTGCAGTTGAAAGGGCCTTATATTACGGTTTAGGGTTTAGGGTTTAGGGTTTAGGGTTTAGGGTTTAGGGTTTAGGGTTCACATGACATGCTAGAGTTGAACGTCGCTTTCACATTGGGAATCGTTCACCTCATCCCATCGGTCGTCTGGGAAGGGGTTGCGGGGGGCCCCTCGGCCCAAAGAAGACCCGGTCTAGGCTTTAGGGTGGTCTCTGCCGGTCTGGATTGAGGATTCACGCATTCAGGGTTTGCGTGCCCTTAGGCCCCTGCTGGGGTCTGCGCCTAGGTTATTCACTGCAGCTCCGCCCTTACCGCCTGCGAGACTCGGCTGTAAGGCTTCAACAGTGCCCTGGATCATGTCTCTACGGTTCCCGAGTAGATGTCATGCAATTGTCTTTTTTTCGCTTTGGGTTCAGGTTCAGCATGTAGTTATCAGTTCGCGCTCGGGTTGAAGGCTCTCCTTAGATCGTTTCTTGATGCGTGCGCACTTTTTCCGGATCCTTTTGTCGCGGCTCGCAGGACTTGGTCGGTTGTAGGGTTTCTGGCTTCAGGCTTGTGGCTGAGGGCTCGTGCTTGATGCAATGCTGTTTCAAGTTTTGGGGCTGGGCTCGCAGTCTGCTCGAGCATTTTCGAATGTGTCGGTGTTTTGTAAGAGGAAGCAAGACCATGGAGTTCGAGGGTCTCGGACTTAGGATGCAGCTTGATCCCCTAGAAGCCTCCACACAAGGTCCTGAATGACCCCGATGGGGGCCACAAAAATCGCTATATGCAGAGTTTCAAATCTCACAGGTGCGGGTGTGAACTTCGCACGTTCAAGCGCGGGTTAGTTCTTTGTTGCCCAAGCTGGGACTTCGTCCTGCCCTTTCATTGCTTCATAAGGGACGATACGGCTTAGATGATCGGAGTACCATCTATCCAGCTCCACAGAGATGTGATACATCCACCCCTGCCGAGTTTGGTTCCTCCGCCCCAAAGCACCGAATTTGCCGTAGGTTCCTGGTGTCGAGTTGTTTGTTGTCGGGTTTGGATTTAGAATTTGGGTAACCTTAACCCCGAAGTGGGAAACCTTAAACCCTGAACCCCATTCCCTGCGACCCTAAGCCATCCTAAGCCCTTAACCCCAGCCCTTCAAAACCCCAAGCTTCAAGACTATGAGCTCTCCGGCAGGCCTTATGACCTCGGCAGGGGGGGAGGTCCATGATGTAGAAACCTTAGACCCTTAGCCTCAAACCCAACTGTAAGCCCTTATAAGTCCGAATCCCCAACCCTCATCCCTATTGAGCCTACAGCCCCAGAGCCCTACAGCCCCAAACCTCAAACCCCTAAACCCTAAACCCAAAGCCCTAAACCCTAAACCCAAAGCCCTAAACCCTAAACCCTAAACCCCCAACCCAGATCCCTAAGCCGAGGAGCGTGCTGGAGAGTGGCCAGCGGCCCTGCAGCTTCTCGACGAAGCCCTGGGCCGAAGGTTCTCGTTTTTTTTTATAAGCTGGGTTTTTTGGGGTTCGGCGTAAATAGGGGACCTTATATAGGGGTTTAGGGTTTAGGGGTTTAGGGTTTGGGGGTGTAGGGGATTAAGGTAATATGGTACCTAAAATAATAGGATCCCTATTAAAAAGAAACTCCCATATCTAGGTCTTCAGAAAGATCAGATGGGTTTATGGGGTTCGTGGGGTCTACAGGGTCTTATTGCCAAGGGTTTCACAAGGGCGTCCAGGCCTTGTTGACGAGCATGGTTTCTGGAATGCCTTAAGCTTGAGATCCCTGTTGTATTCCTCGTTGAGGATATGGGTTGATTGACCAGGGGTGGGTCTTCATTAGTCGAGAACCTGTCTGTGCCGCCACATGCAACTTCAAATGACTCCGTTTCCGACAGGACGATAGTGGACAGCCGAACCCTAAACCTTAAACCCCTGAACCTCTGAACCCTTAAGCCAAGAGTGGGATATCTCTGTTTCTGACCTAAACCCTAAACCCTAAGCCCCTTTCTAGCCTCTTCGCAGACCGCAGGGGATTGGGAGAAAAGGAGCTCAAAAACAAACCCTAAGCCCCTAAGCCCCTAGACTCTAAACCCCGAATTACCACTTAGCCCTCTACGTGGGATCTGCCGCTGTACCCGCACAAGACCGTGCCCCAAGCCCCATGTCCCCAAACACTAAACCTCACGGCCTAAAAGCCCTCAACCCCCCAAAAGCCCCCGCAGAACGACGCCCTAAACCTCAAGCCCCGAACCCTCTACTTAAAGGCTCATGGGACTTAGTAACTAGGGTTATAAGTAAGGTAACTATACTTATAATTACTTATAACCCCAAGTAGGGGACTTATAACCTTACTTACTAAGTCCCATGATCCTCTAAGTAGAGCCCAAAACCCTCAACCTTGTAGATCCCTTTTAAGGAACCCCTATAGATCCCAAAACCCTAAACCCTAAACCCTAAACCCTAAACCCTAGAGCCCTTTGCCAGGCTCCGGGTTGACGCGCCGTGCTTCAATGCAGCGATCAGCGCCGCTGCGCGTGGCGCGCACCTTGCTCCTCTTGCTCCTGGCTTGGGCTCAGAGTTTGGGGGCTTTTTGGGCTTTTTCCTTTACATCTAGCACTTATGAGGCTTGGTAAGGAGGAAGTCAGGCGCAGAAGCACTTCTGTTGTAACACCTGCTTAGTCCTTAAGGCGAGAGATCCTCTTGACCCCTTCCCTGCGCATTGCATATCGCAGTGCTTACGCGTTTCTCGACAAAAGAAGGTAAAGTACAATGCCACAGCTCAACTACTTTCGATCCGTATCTGTCCCGCATGCGTTCTGTCGAGTTGTCGTAGAGTCGAACATGCATGGCCGAAACCGCAGAGTTGGGCTTCAAGACCCAGAGGCCAACAGCCTATTTTGGCTGTTTGGGCTTCAAACTCCTTAGCCCGGACTCTGCAGCACGATGAGACCCCCCCAAACCCAACGAGATCCGTGAACCTTGAGCTGGGAAGAAGTCTTCTAGCCTTACTGGCAACGGTAAGTTACTGAGATACTCAAGCCGCTTTGTTTTGCGACCAAACACAATGGTATTTTCAGTAGCCGTTATGCCAAAATTCCGAGACGGGACCCCTCTGTGCGGGTCTGTGGATTTATGACTTTGTGGCATTTGGGAGTTTCGGAAAATTAGGGGTACCTTATTTTGGGGTCCTTTTAATGGGGATCCTACTATTGGGAGTACTATATTAGGGTCCCCTACTTTCGGAAACTCCCATTTAGGTGTGGAGCTGGAGGATGTCCCGACCGTTTGCCCATCAGCTTGGGAACTGCTTTTTGGTGGGGATGGGGGTGTGCGGGGGGTGGGACGTGGGCGTGGAATAACTAGAAGTACTACGGTTGATGATATAAATCCTGCATGACCTTAAGGACCCTAAACTATGGGAATTATGGTATATTACTTAATATGGGTAATGCAGGATTTATATCATCAACGGTAGTTCCTGAGGTTGCCGTGATCGTGGCTGTGGTAATTTGGCAACAGCACTGCTGCTAGGTGCATTGAACAACCAGACCAGGGACGTTATCCTAGCAATCAATCTTCATCACCATCATCAACAACATTGACCACCATCGACATCGTCATCATGATCTGAACTGCCTGAGTTGTCAAACGGACTAGGCTGTAATCAGATTATTCACACGTTTCATAGTTTAACAGAGCAAACAGTACATTCATACCAGAACTCCTAGTTAAGATCGCGCACGAACCCGAAGAAACCCACTCCTAACACAGATAGCCCTTGTAGGAATTACGAAGAAGTGCAGCTGTTGACAAAGTGAGGCAGCTGTCCCATGCGCTGCAACTCCTCCAGCAAATGGACCTTCTCCAGGCGGACCTTTGAAACGAAGTGATAAGGCTACAATCAGGGTATGATAGGGGTGTTACGTGGGTGAGCAGAGTCTTTGGGGTTGGGGCCCTAAACCCTAAACCCTAAACCCTAAACCTGGGGCTGTCTGGAGACTCAAAGTCCCCACCAGATCCCTCAATCCCGTGTGCCCCAAGTCCAAACCCCGACACGAAAAGTCCAAGCCTCAGACTCAAACCCCAAAGTCCAGAGCTATTTGGAAACACACATAGCGGGATCCGAATTAGCAGGACTTTGTTGATGGAGTTGATTTTGAAGGCTACCACCGCTTAAGACTCTGAATCGATAAAGTTATCAGTTTCTTTGATCGTTGCATACTATAAAGCCAAGAGAAGATTGAGTTACTAGGATCCCAAACCAACGGTAGCTGTAGAAAGCTTAGACAATTGGTTTTAGGATTCGGGCCCTTGCCTTTGAATTGGGTGCTATAGGATTTTATAGGGTTCTAATGTGGTTTCATAGGGTTTATAGGAGTTTATTGGGGTGGCGAGGTGGCAAAGACGGTGGTCACGTACGGGGCGATCATCAGCGCCTGCGAGAGAAATGGTCGTTGGCAGGCAGGCGCCGGTAGCCATAGCCACCACCAAGTCCAGCACATTTGTGGTCAGACCAGTTGTTTTCGTGTTGCTTTTGACGCAGCATAGATAGTTTCGTACCAACAGTGGTGTTCCTTATACCTCGTATACTTTTATACTGTACCACTACCCCAAGCCTTATTGCAAATTGCGAAGCTCGCCTAGACCAAACCCTGTAAAGCACCTAACATCCGCATGAAACGCATCGGCAACCCTATGAACCCTTTTTCCAAAGTTTCGAAAGGACTCGCATGAAACCCATGGGAAGTTCAGATGCCTTGACAAAGACCTGCCATGCCTCAGTTGGCCCTTGAGTTCCTCGTGGGCATGGAGTTGGAGCGCCTTTCCAGGTCTCGCCTGCAGGGCATTTGGCAGAGGGGTTCCATCACAGGCTTCTGTAGGGGCCTTGCAGGGTATTGAGCATATAAGTCATGAGTAGACTGCCCCGTGAATCCCTAGAGTCTTGTACTACACCACAACATCAGAGGCTTCGGGTCCCAAAGCATGCGGCGTGCCACCACGAACTTTGGGGGCTTTGGGGGTCCGCTACCCTGTAGCGCAGGAGCTTCGTGGGTGGTTCTCTAAATCTGTGAGGACCCTAACGACCCTCAGAAGAGAACCACAGATAACCCTAATCCGTTTCAGCCCTCAGAACAATGCCCCGAGATGGTTCAGGAACACGGTGACCTGTAGCTCTGCGATCTCAGCCTGCGAAAAGGCGCGCGGGGAAGAACCCTTTCGCCTTACAAGAAGAAGGTATTGGTGTTCAGGGTTCAGGGTGTAGGGTGTGGAGTCTTTAGGTCTAGCGAACCTGAAACCTTGAGCCTTGTGAAGTTAAAGCCCCGAAGCCTTAAAGCCTACACTCCATAGGTGTCTAAACCCTAAACCCTAAACCCTTTCCTGGGACACCTCTTCGAGGCTGGGAACTGGACGGCCATGCTTCTGCTTCTGGAGGAGATGCTCCCTGGGCCGAATCGATAGGCCCAAAACCCAAAACCCCACGTAACCTACCTTTTTACGGACTTATATAAAGAAATCATATTAGGGAACCCTAAAAAAGGTAGGTTCCGTAGGGTCCAGGTAAACCCAAAACCCAGGATCCCTTTAACTTCCTCTTTTCTGAACCCGAACCCGAACCCCCCTTCCCCTCCAGTTCTAAACCTCCGCACATCTCCGAACCACGGAGCCCCCTCCCCCCCGTTTGAACAAAAGGCGCATGGCTGCCACACCCGTGCCGGAACCTCTACATCCCCAGCCCTCGGAACCTCGGAACCTCCGGACCCCGCCCGGTCCCAAAAAAGAATCAGACGACTCAACCCGAACTGGAACCGAACCCCGAATTTCGGAACCTCCGAACCGCCGGTTCCGGGTTGGGTTGGGCACTTACCGGTCTCTGGGGCTGTCGTAGTTCAAAGAGAGTTTCCGTGTGTAGGGCTTGAGATAGAAAAAAGCCTGAGTGAACCCTAAACCCTAAACCCTAAACCCTAAACCCTAACCGGCATGACGGTACCTCAAGGCTTCTGCTAGTCGGAACCCGGCCTTAAACCCTAACTCGTGGCTTTCGTGTCCGTGCTTTCTCAGCGGATCATGAGGTTATGAGAGGGCTGGGCCGCGGCGGGTGCGGTGGGGGGGGGTCGATCTTCAGCTGCTCGTTCCCAGAATTGTGATACATATGGGAGTTTCGAAAATTGGGAGTTACCTTAGTATGGGTCCTTATAATAAGGATCCTACTATTCAGGGTACTACATTAGGGTCCCCTTTTTTCGGAAACTCCCATATGAGCTCTGTCCAAGCACCAGACCGACGTCAGAGCAAACTTGAGGAAATGTGCAACTCCGCAGTCGCGTCGTCGGCATGCTGTAATCCACTTAAGCTCGACGCCATCATACTGATGCAACTTACACCAAAACCCTAAACCGCCTAAACCCTAAACCCCAAAAGCCTTTCTCAGGCTTTGCCAAGGCATCGAATGCAACGCCGTCACCTGCAGCGCCTGCATCAGCGCTTGTGAGAAGGGCCGAGAGCCTTCGGCCGAGAGCCTTTAAGGGTTTGTTGGTCTTGTCTTTGTAACGATTTCTGCTTTCTTTTTGCGATTACTATTGCTGCTGTATGACATTGGTGATGAAAACAAGAACAGTTCTTATCAGTATAATTCTCTAGTATATTGCTATTGAGTACTCTTCTTATGACTTGCTCTTACCATTTCAATCACTACTCAAGGACCTTGAATGGACATAACATGGACCCTTATGTGAAGCCACCCAGATCCTCATCCCGAAGAGGGTTTGCCGGCCGCTTCAGGAGTGGGCTCTGGCTCTGCATCTATTGCGGTCGATGGCCTCGTTGCAGGTGTCTTGTGTTTAGGACGTAGGTCTCTACACGGGTTCCTTTACGGGATCTAGAATCTAGAAGGGTTCCTATAAGCCTTCCTTTAAAGGGGATATATTGTGGCGCGCAGATTATGAGGTTTAATGGGGGCACCGGTAACGCAATGACGTTCGTTCAGGGTTCCATAAATGGGCCTGGATGATGATAAAAGGATTTGGGTTGTGTTATCGTCGTTTACCAGTTATCCAGGCCCCTAAAGATCCTACAGGGAACTCCAGAAAGTTGGAATATGGTTTCATGGTAGGATACCCTATAATTTGCCATAGAAGGGTTAGGATAATCATATTCCAACTTTCTGGCTTCTACCTTAAAGTATATAGGGATTTAGGGTGTTTAGGGCGTGGGCCTAGAGGTCCTGTCCTGCCTGGAGAACACCAACTAAAGACTATTTTTGAAATTTTCGTGGAACCCCAAAACCACTTGTGAGGGTGTCCTTCGGGTTTCCACGTCGTATCAAGGAGAGTATTGATGCTTGGGGTACGGCGGAAACCGGTATCTGAAAGCTTCGGACATGACGCTGCAGAATCTGCCTTGGCTTCTGTCAAACCTCTTCGTAGAGGCTTACATCGGTTGTGGATGTAGGGCTCACGGACTTTCCGGATTTCTGGTAAACCTCCACAACCTCAAATACCTTGCTGCAATCTTGGCGTTAAAACCCTCACCTTCAAAACCTGAACTGAAGAGCTCGAACATCCGAGACCTTCAATCCTGAACTCCGAATCTCGACAGAATTGTCAAAGACAAGAGCCCTGAACCCTACATCCGGCGCAGAGGAGCGTGCAACTGTGCTGAAAACTGCGTTTCGAGCAGGGAAAAACTCTGTAATCCCTTGCCTTTGAGAACCCACTTTGCAGGAGCGGGTTGTTAAAAACGAAGTACTAAAGCCCTAACCCATGAAACGCCATAACCCGAACCCCGAATCAGAGGCCCCAAAGCCCGAATGAGTCATTCCCTAATGTGAATCCGAGAACCTGAAGGAACTGAACCCCACGAATCCACGACCCGCTGTGCTCATGAAACACATAAGTACAATGCCGCAAAATATTTCTCAAGGTGGATACACTATGGCGCCGGTCCCCCCAAAAAAATGTGGAGGCCAACAGTCAAACCCTATATGCGCCAGGAACACCCTGTAAAAGCGATACAAAGACCCAATCAAAACCCTACACCCTGAGCACCAAGTCGCAATTTCTGGATCCTACAGGGAAAAAGCACCACACAAAACCATCAAGAAGGAGCCTACAAATAAAATTCAGGTCGAAGCTAACAGCTTCTCCTACAACGCGGCCGTGACGGCCTGCGAGCGGGGCTCGCAACTGCCGGCAGCGCTTTCGCTTCTCCAGGCTTCCTGGGTTTAGGGTTTAGGGTTTAGGGTTTAGGCTTTCGAGGTTTGGGGTTTGGAGTGTATGCTTTGGATGTACTTGGATGTGGGAGCTTTTAGGTTTGAGGGTGTTGTCTTCTTGGTTCTTTGGGGATGGGGCTTTCGGGGTTTAGCGTGTAGGTGTGTCGGATTCAGGGCCTTGCGCGAGCATTTCTTTATGTGTGTGTGTGTGTGTGCGTGCAACGTTACGTGGTCAACCCGGCACTAAGGCTCAGTCAGGAGTAGTTAGTTGTCGGCATCAAATTTTTCGAAAACACACAACTTTGGAAATCTAAATCTAAGTCGGTGGGTCTGCCTGCTTGTCGCGGTGAGCATATTTATGCATCTCTAGCTCGAGCTGCCGTATACCACAGTACATATCTCTCTACATATCTTGACTATGTTGACATGTATGTACATAGACAGAAGGACGAATGCAGCAAAGTACAAAATAGCATACGTATGCAGAGGTCACAAACTTGTACATGAATGTATGCAGGTATGCCAGTGCATGAGAGAGAGAGAGAGAGAGAGAGAGAGAGAGAGAGAGAGAGATCGCGAGGTTGGAAGGTTGGGGGGGGTTCTGAAATCTAGACCTCAAACCTTCGTCCCTTGAAGCCTATACCCGAAAGCCCTAAGCTTCGAAGGAGATGGAAGAGGTGGCCGTTCCCAAGGAGAACCGCGAGGGTCTGCATTTGCGGACTTGGGTGCTGTGAGAAGACGCTTTTCGTGTTTAGGATGTAAGGTTCACGGTTTTAAGCCCTAAAGTCCCTAAGCCCTGAGGTTTGAGGGGGCAGTCATGGTTCGCGGAAGATTCTGTACGCACCTGAGACACTCCCGGTAAAGGGAACCCATGAATCACATCAACGTCTCTGCATGGGTTTTTGTGGTGAAGGGGTTCGACGAGTTGTGTTGGGCCTGCAAACCTTCAATCGAAGCATTCAACCCAAAGCTAGGCCCAGGCTATACTTGAGCTTCTAGGCCCCTTAGCCATTGAGCCGTTTGGACCGACATGTGTCGGTTTGGCTAGGGCCCTTCCACGCCTGGCGCTGTAAGCCCTAAATCCCAAGTTTGAAGCATGATGCTCCACTTCAAGCCTGGACATTCTGAATCTTATACTCATGAATCATGAAGGACACGATCACCTACAGCACGGCCATCTTCGCTTGTGAAGCTGGTGGCCACTGGCAGATCGCTTTGGCCCTCTTGGAGGAGGGTGGCCAAAACGGTTGGTTTGGGTTGATATTATACAAATGGATTTGTATATACATATGTATATGCGTGTCATATATATATATATATATATATGATATTTTTGCCATTTGCATGCTGTCAGTGGGGTCCGCTGCCTAATTAACACGTGCAATCGTCCCGGAAGGGCTTGAACGGTTCAGCCACCGGGTGCTCCCAGAACGAAGTCGGAGCTTGTAGCTTTGGGGCTCCTCCTTTGAGGAATTCCTGCCACAGGGCTCTTAGCGGCTTCGGGAGCAACAGACCAGGGTCTTTGACCACGGCCGTGTTTAGCACCTCATCCCTATCCTGCCGCCACACGGCTTCCCAGCCGGCAGGTAGCGAGTACAATGAGGTGGTTTGGGTCCCGTTGTCCCCCTGGAATTTGTGGTGGATTTTCCACCAGTCGAGGGAGTCAAGCATCGATTGGAAGGATGCAAAACTACTCAGAGCTCGAAGTTCGCGCTGATCTTCGGCTCCATCCCCTCGTTTGTCACCGTGTAGTGCTGCCAGCACTTTTTTGATCTCCTCGTACTCCGCCTGGCTCCATTGTTGGATGTCACCGTCTCGGTTGACAGTTTCCACTTCAGAGCATATCCTATCCAGTACATCCCGGATCTCATCTGGATATAGCGGGTGCCTGTAGAGTTTGCCACGCAGCACTGGTAGTAGTGGTTCCGGAAGGGGTCGACGAAGGAGCTCATCGCACATCTCTTCATGGCATGCTGTCTGTAACTGGCTCCACTGTTGGTCGTCCTCCTCCTTGGGAGCACCCTCACCTTGGCATGGGGGTGCCGGGGTGAAGTGCTCAATGGCATCTTGTCGCCTACGCCGGCTGCCGTATCCGGGCTGGACCTCTTCACGGGGTCGTTGTCGTCGACGTAGGTTCCTCACACACTTTTTGCTGGCTCGTAGGTGGTCCTCAAGCCTCCCTGTCGTCCAATATTCGGTGCCGCAGCTGGCACATTTAGTGCCACAGAGATATTTTCTGTACTCTGCACACCGGTTGTGGACGCTGAAGAAGTGTACACTGAGCGCCGCCTTGGTACGAAAACCTTTGTCGCAGACTCTGCACCACCATGTCTGGTCCTCCTGGATCTCCGCGACATTAACCGGAAGGCTCCTGTGCAGGTGCCATAGGCATACATGGGTCGCTGCCGTCTCCTTGTAGGTCCGGAAGTCCTCCACAATTTGCCTATGCGCTCGTCTTTTGACACGTTGCGGCTGCTGCCGCAAGACATGCCACCATTGTGGCCAGGACACCTCCTGGACCTCCGGCCACTTGCTCTCTTCTCCCGCAACCAGCCAACGGAGGTCTTCGCAGAGTTGCTGACTCCATTGACTCTCATGTTGGACCATGGCCCACAGGACCTCTGGTCCTTTCATCACCAGGGATATCAGAGCAGAGATCCGGCTCCGCCTCGCGTACATAGCCAGAGGCCAGCAGCCAGTGGCCCAATGTGCCAGGACCAGGGGGACCTTAAAGAGGTCCTCTCCCGGGACGTCTCTACACAGAAGTTTCCTCACCAAGCGCGAGAAATCGTCGCTCAGTTTTTGCCACTGTTTGCCTTCCACAATCCATATCTCCAGGTTGTGGTAGGTGCTGACGACGACCGTGTTGAAGAGCATTGTCCTGGTGGTAAGGGCCAGATCTCTGTTCTGAAGTAGCAGGTCCTTGGCTTGCTGGTAGGCATCTGAAGCAAGAGCCGCCCTATGCCTCACCTCCTGTGCGAGCTTCATGCATGGGTCCACTACACATCCAAGGTGTTTGTAGTGCGGGACAATCTGGAGCGATTCACCCAGGTCGGCGAGGTGTAGCTCGGGCTTTCCCGATGAGAAACATTGTTGGCGTACTTTGGTTGCTCCTCTCCCTGTCAGCCGCAGTATCGCACTCGTTTTGTGGCGTTTCAGGTTCGGCGATAGGCCGTGGGAGCGAAAAGCCGATATGATCATCGATCCCAATCGGGTTGTTCGGTAGACGACCTCGTCCGGGGTATCTCCAGTCAGGGCATACGCACTGTCATCCGCCCACGTGGTATCCCAAGCCGCCTGCGGGTTGCCCACCGGATGCGAAGTGAAGGGCCCCGCTTCTGGGGAGTAGTCCAAGCTGAAATTCAGGGACTCCCCCTCCATTTGCTCGTGTACTCGATAGAGAATGCGAGCATAGATCACCGAGAAGATACAGTCCGCCCAGGCCGCTCCTGGTCGCGAGCCCGCCGTTGAGCGGCAAACCTGTTCCCCTTTCGTGAATCTCGTGGTGAACCATGATTCCCGAAGGAAGTCCCACGCTGCCGTGCGGATGGGTCCAGGCACCTCTGCCTCCCCAAGCATCCCTCCATGTAGGATGACTTCGCGCAGTTCTGCCACATCGCTACCATCCAAGCCAAATGAATGGAAGAGGGCTTCCACATTTCGATCAACCGTCAGATCTCCTGTGGCTATTTGCCGCACCAACCGGTAGTAGGCCGACTTCGTGTCCACAAAGATCACCGCTGCACTCTTGTGGCTCTGAAAGCACCATCGGAGGTGCTGGATGATGAAGAGCGACGGGAATAAAACGGGCAGCCCTTTCCGGGAGCCACAATGTAGCGGATGGAGGAAGGTGTCGAGGTGACCATTGATTTTTGTTCGCATCGTCTTGTGTAGGGCCTTGCCGACGAAGCTCGATATGTAGAGGCTGCGGTGGTTGTTGGCATCCCATTGCACCCCCGCGCCCTTGAATGCTTCGTAGAGGATGCCCCCTCGCCACTGTACTGGTTGTCTCCCTCGGAGGAGGGATTTCAGATACAGTGGTTGTACTGCTCGAGCAAACTCGCTCGGACATGCCGAAACCAGGTCACTGGGGATTTGGTCGAGGCCGGCAGTCTTGTTTTTCGGGGTGTTCCTGAGCACTTTCTCGATGTCCCCCAGACTGGGCAACAAGTCCCAGCTCCAATCATCGTGGATTCTGTCCTTCGTCTGTCCAACCTCAACCAGGAACTTCTCCGTCTCCACAATGTCTCCTGCCTCCTGTGTGCCGAAGTACTTCATCCATATGGCATCACGGTCATCTCTGGTTTCGGCTTCGATCTGCGTTTCGGGGTCCAGCAGCTTGGGAAGGGCTCGACGTGGCGGTCTTCTCGTCTTGGAGCCCAAGCCCGCCTGTTTGGCTCGTCGCAGGATGGAGGATGCCGATTGTGGCCCATTGGCCGCAAGGCCTCTCAAGTAGGTGTCCTTGGCTTTTGCGATCAGACTTCGGCTGGTCTGGGTCGCAAACTTCACAGCACTGGCCACCAGATCGTACATCATCGCATGCTTGGCCACTCGCAAGCCGATTTCGGGGTCCTGGCCATTTTGCCAATGCGCCAGAACCTGGCGCTGGAGGCTGCCTCGTTGTCGTAGACGGCCGCGCGTCCTCCACTTCAGCTGATTTTTCTTCTGGCGTATCTGCCAGACCGCTTCAGGGATGTAGGACGCGCCATGTGGTCGCTGCGGGAGTGCAAAATTGTTTCGTAAGGCTTCCACCATGTGTTCCTGGAAATGTTGGCAGTGTTCGTCCGGATGCACATTCCAGGATGGTTGTGTGAAGCTCCGGCAAGCTTCAGCCACGATGGCCCGTCCTTCCTCCGTGTGCATTTTCTGGACATCAAATCGTTCACGTAGTAGTCGGGGGCGAGCGGATGGCTCGGGCATCTCGCCTTTTAGGCTGAGCTCCACCGCCCAGTGATCTAGGTTGGGACTGCCGTTGTCGATCTCATAGTTGACAGCCGAGCGGACTTGTCGGATCACAGCTCTCCCCCCCAGGAGGATATAATCAATTCTACTTTCAGCTCCCGTGTGGTGGCAATGTGTGGGGCAATCCCCAACATGGACATGGTCGTATGTGCTTGGAGCCCATAGTCCACACTCTTCCATGATCGCCACCATGAGCTTGCCTGTTGTGTCCGGCTCGTCGAACTCGAGGCTGCCAGTAGCTCCTTCGATGTCCAGCGGCAGTCTGCCGTTTAGATCCACACCGCATACTAGGAGGCTGGACTTTTTCAACTCATGGAGCACTTTCTTGATCTCCTTGAGGAAGGTTTCCCGTTCCTCTCGTTTGGAATCATGGGGGCAGTGGGCTGAGAGGATGCCCACTTTGTTGGTCCCCACTGTGACAGCAACTGCAAGGAGACGCGGGCTTGATACCAACACTCGGATGTCGGCTTCTTGTGGCATCATTGCTGTTCCTTTGATCGTCATCAAGCCATGCTTCTTGCTGATCCACACCGCGGTTCCCCAATGCCGATCGGCTGGGGTCTCCAATCGGTAGTAGCGGGCGCTTTCGCATTGTCCTCCTCCTGTTTTGGTCTCCTGGAGCAGGATCAGATTGTAGTCGTGGAATGCCATCTGCTCCTCCATGTACCGATACTGCTTGCCAATTCCTTGCACGTTGAACGAGCAAATTGACATGCTAAAGTCCTCGGCCCCAACACAGCCTGCGGATCGCGACCCATCCAGATGGCAGGTTGGCACCAGTTTGCCTGCAGGTAGCTGGTAACTCCGGGGCCTCTGTTCGCTCCAGAGCAAACCACCGCCCTCAACATGAAGGGCGCCTGTTTTGATGGCAGCCATTTCTGTGCTGACCCAGTCCAAATTCATGGTCATCAGCGCGGTTGTGGCCTCCATTGGCGGTTGTGCATACACATGTGTTCCAGCTGCGGCACTCTTTGCAATGCTGTCTGCAACTTCGTTCCAACCGTGGCCCACATGGCTTTTCACGTGGGCCATGGTGAGCTCGACGCCATTCATTTCTCGAATGATCATCTCTAGGCCGTGTATCCTCTCTGATAGCTCATCGACCGGCGCCCACTGGCCTTGGGCAGCCTTTCCCGCTGCCATACAGTCGTAGTGGATACTGCACTCTATCCAGGGGATGGTCGCTCGAGCTTGGATGATCCAGAGGAGGGCTGCCGCCAATGCGACCTGTTCTGAAGTCAGAGCCGCAGGTCCCGTTTTTGGCCACATCGAGGCCGGGTCTCCCAGGATCTGACCCCCAAGGATGCTTACGATCGCGACCGCAGCTCCTATATGCACCAGGATCACCGCTGCATATCCACTGCGGCCATCTGCCTCATTGGCCGATCCATCAGTAAAGATGCGGATCTTCGGGTGCGAAGTGTAGGCCACACTGAGGATCTCCTCACTGGAGACCGCAGTGTTCATCACCTCCTTGGCCGCCTCGTTGAATTTCACCCCCTCAACAGTCCAGCTCCTCCATGTGGCCGGCCAGGGTTTGAACAAGTTCCACAATTGATCATAGGTGTGCGGGAAGGGCAGCCGCACTTGTGTCAAGTCAAACTGCTGGGTCGAGAGGAAGTCAGAGAGCTTCAGTTCCTTCTTTTCCTCCATTGTTTCCAGCGGCCTTTGTTGCCGTCTCCTCGGGGATCGGCTTCGGGGCATATTCACGGGCCTTGGCGGTGGTGGCCCCCGAGGTTCTCCTGTAGGATCATAGTCCGCCGGTGGCCCGTCGCTAGAGCTGCCATTGAGGTAGTCGCTCGTATTGGAACTGCTGTCCTCTTCATCATCTGAGGAGGAATCGTCATTGTCCTGCATTTGGACATCCTCGTCGGCGTCATCCTCCTTGTGCAGGTACATGACAAGCATGTCCCCCATGGTGACATCGATGTGGGCTCCATCATCACGGGGTTGTCCACCTTGGACCATCAGGGTCCATCCCGGCACATCCGGCATCTCCAGCTCTTCATAGTACTCCATCGGTTTGAATACCGTACCCTGTAGCTGGGTCCATTGCGGGAAGAGGGCAAGTCCACGTAGGTCCAAGAAGATAACCGGCTCATCGTCCCTGGCATATTGTGTCATGCCATCCAACACCGCAATCTGCCCCCAGACTCTCCGCCCGCGGTGGGCAAGATGAGGGATTCTCTCTCCGGGGGCCTGTACCCGTGCTCTATCCGGAGGGCCTCTTCAGCAGAGACTTCTAAGGTCCTCTCATCATCCGAGTGGATCTCTTCAAGCACTTGGTCATCGGTGCTCTGGTAGACAGTGTGGAGCCCATTGATTGGATACGGGAGCGGGGCATCAGGATTCCATCGCTGTGGGTCTCCCACACGAGCCGCCAACTCATCTTTCCATCGCGGTCTTGCACCCTCACGTAAGACTTTGACAACCCCACCGTGGAAAGCTTCATAGGCCTGGCCTGTCCGCATAGGCCTGTCGCTGCCGAATGCGTAGGCCTGCAATCCGGCTGGCCAGCCTTCCACCATGTTCATGAGGATGCCTTCCCTCGTGATGGGGCTTTCAAAGTACGCACCAAAGATGCTTCCCCCGACCTCAGTCGTGTCAATGATGAGGGCGACCTTGTCTGTCTCCTGGATCCACGGGGGGTAGGCGATGAAACTCCCATATTCGCCTCCAATCTGCGGGGTCGCAGGGGCATACAAGGAGAAGTACTCTGGGATCACAACGCATGTGTCCTTGAGGATCTTTGATAACTTCTCCACCGTGGTTGGGAATGGGACCTCTGCATCCACGACCTCCGCCTCATAGTACGGGGCCGTTACCCAGAGGGTCACATGCACCGTTGCCACTTCCATTCGCGGCTCGCCCGGCTCGGTGTCTTCTGCCCTTATCTCGTACACTGGTATCCGAGCATCACCTGTGCCATGTTCCAATGGTCGATTGTGCACTACCTCGTCCATGGCCCGCAGTGCCTGCTCTCTTGCCGTAAGTTGTCCCGAGGTCCACATCTCCAAGTCAGTCTGACGAGGGACACCCAGGGCCGTGTGGCTGCGAGGTCTATCCGGGGCCGCTTTCACCTCATTGATCACAGAAAGTGTCATCAATACCAGACATATTCTGCCAGGGATTGGTCCTGCCGCTCTGCGCGTCCTCCGCGTCATGGTCGGACTGGCCATCACAACGAGCAGGGAAATCATAATGATGGACATCATCGTCAATGTCCCAGACACCAGGGCCCTGCTCACCAGCTCCAGGTACTCCCCGATCCTTTGCCAGATCATTGTTCCGGCAATTTCCATCATGTCCATGACATCATAGACCCGTCTGTTCTTCACCGGTGGGTCGTGGCCTCCCGCAGGGCCGTGCCCAAATTCGGCTGCATGCCATCGTCTCGAGGGCATTCCAGCATAGCATCCGTGGGGATTGTAGCACCGAAACTCGTACGGCTTCAGTACCTGAGGGTGCTCCCAAGACGAGCATCCTCCAGGAGATTCATACGTTGGATTGGTGCAGGGCCCTATGCGGTTGGCACCTGCAGTCCAAGCCCCAGGCATAAGGCCTCCAGGGCTGCTCACAGTCAAGCACATAGCAGACGAACCGAAAAAGCTGCTGTGCTGCCATTCCACTCTTTCCCCAATCGTTACTCCACGCCAAGCGGGTCCTCCGGGATGGTACTGCCGAGGGAGCCGACCAGGTCGTTCTCTTCGTCGTCCGTGACCTCCATAACGCCGACCTGCTCCGCCTCGGCCCTGGCCTTTGCCCGCTTCTCCTCCAACTTCTCCGATAGCACACCCGGCTTGGTGGTCTGCACCGGTCCCATCACCGTTGTCTTCACTGGTACCCGGGGACCATGTGCATGGGACCGCGACCTCGATCTCACCGTTGGCAAGGCGCCTCTCGTAGAGGGGGACGCCTGGTAAGGCTCCCTGGAGGTCGCCGGAGGTTCTCCACTGTAGGTTGCCTGGCCTTCGGGTGCCGAGGCACTTGGCCGCTCTCCCTGTTTGGAGTGGCCCCTCTTGTCCATTGGTGTGGATGCCGAGGGCGGTGCATTCCGTCGGCGTGGTGTTGTTGGGGCTGGTTCCTCCTCCGTCATTCCCAAGAGGCCCAAAAGCTGCCTTCTTGCCGCCGCTGTCAGTTGGTGGGGCTGTGTTGTACCTCCCATCAATCCCGTGAGTCCGGCCCAGGGATCCTCTGTCTCCGCCATCAAGTCGTCCCAGTCCTGAGCGGCTTCTTTCGGGATCTCCTCCTGCATCATCGTGGCGAGGGCCTCCGGCTGCGTGAAGATCTTCCGGAGGTTCGTCATAGCCTCCTCCTTCTGCTGGGCCATCTCTTCCTGCTCTTGCCTGATGTGGGCTACACGGTCGTAGTATCGCTGCCTCTCCTGGACAAACGATTTCTTGAGCTTCTTCTGGTACTCGGCCCACTTGTTCTCCGCTTCTGCACGCTCCGAGTCGCCCTTTCTCATTTTTCCATCCGATCGACGGATGGTGTTGACCCATTTTTGCACCAATCGTGCAAGGTCTCCGGAGTCCTTCTTGCCATTCTCGGTCTCCGGTTGATCTTCTCGTCCAGCACCCTTGGCAGCCTTCCGTCCACCTGTCGGCATAGCATCGTAGCTGGGGAAGCTCGTCGGTGGCACATCGCCTTTGGCTCTCGCCGGCTTTCCATAGCCTTTGCCCGCCTGGTCCTGCCATTCCTGCCAGTCCCCATTGTATGCAGAATGCCGATAGTATGGCTGCTCCTGCCATGCGCCTTTCCATTCCGGCTTTCGTCCCATCGGGGGGTCGAGCTCAGAATATCTCGGGGCACTGTGGTGCCGGTGCAGAAAGATCAGGTCCTCGTTCCGCGGAGTTCGCCCGTCTTCCCGGGCCTTGTGGATATTTGATCTCGCCTTCGAACGCTTCCTGCGTAAGCGCCGGTGCCAGGTCGGAGATCCTTTATGCAGTCCTATGGCTGCGCGTTGTGCTATTCGCACGTGGGGTTCGGCAATGCGTCAACTACGGGCGCTCGATCCAAAACCCTATATATGATATGTTTACATATTTTTTATCTATATGTAAATGTATATGTGTGTTCATTCTGTTTCCGTTCGGGATGTTGGTGTATCCTACGGCTAATCATAAGACTTGCCATAAGAACAGGGGCTATGGGCAGGAGGAGGAGCAGGAGGAGCAGTAGGAGAGGATGAGAAAACAAACGACGATCACAAGAGCGCAAAGAAGGCCCCCACCTTCGAGGAGCATCCCCAGCAGCGGCGGCGGTGGGAGGGGGAGGAACAAATGATGAACACATGGAAGAAACAGTTTTGCTGAGTAGCCTCCATCGTCGCGTCATCATCGCCACCACCATGATGCTAATCTTCCTGCCCGAACCAGTTGGCCCAATACTCCTCAATTAAGCAATACTCAATACTCATCATTGAAGGTTTCTGAGAAAGAGTAAGGTTAGTGCTGTTTTGGTATTGGGCTGCATTGCGACCGTTCTTCGGCAGTGCCCCGAAGGAGATGGCGGGCTCCTCTGTGCCCAAGAATGCTATTACCTTCAATTCAGCCGTGAGCACCTGCGGGTAGCCCTCGCGCACTTGGCAGGGGGTCCGGGAAGTGTCTACCACTGGGGCCTTATGTAATCATTACCTCTACTATTTTGAGGGTTCCTTATTGTAATGAAAGTATAATGGGCCCCAAGACCCTATTCTAATGAAAAGAGTAAGGCCGCCTACATTAGGAGGGTATGCTTCTGCAGAGGTCAGGGGAGGTTTAGGGTTTCAGCAGCAGAGATACTTTCTGCGGCCTCTTGCAAGGAGCCTTTCACTAATGGCTCATACCGTGGGGTATTGGCACTTAGAGGATCAGGGGAGAGGGGACTTAGTCATAAGTAAGGTAGGCATAGCTATACTCACCCATATTCCCAATCAAGGTACTTACAACCTACTTACTAAAGGCAATGACTCTTTCAGTATGCCTGAGCTGCAGCTCCGGAACCACTCAGCACCCGAACCACGCAACACATGGGCCTCGCATCAATCGCGCAGCTTACACCCTCAAGCCTGCGAATGGGATTTAGGGTTAGAGTTAAGGGAGTAGGGTTCAGGGCAGCAGAGCCCTAGAATTACAAGTCCACATAATCCGCTGACGCCCAGCATTGAACACCACACCCCAACGAGTCCTCAAGCCCTGACACACCGAAACCGGTGCAGCTCAAGCTGCAAACCAAGCCGTCTGGGGTTTTGGATTCAGGATATTCGTCCTGTTTGAATTTTGGTTGATTAAGCATTGATGTTCTAGGATTTGTGGGTTGTGGGGATAGAGTGTGTCGGGTTTTGGATTTTTGACGGTGTGTGGCATTCAATGAAGGCTGTAGACTCTGAACCTTAATGCAGGGGCCTTAACAATTCGAATAGGGCCTTAACAATTCGAATAGGGTTTGGGGATATTTTATTCTATAGTCATAACGAGGAACCCTCAAAACCCTATTCTGATTATCAAGGCCCCTGCATTATTTCCTCCCTGTATCCTTGCCTTGATACTATTTGGGCACATCGATGCAACTGAGATCTTTTCCCGGGGCTGGAGGCAGTCCCATGATCCTCTAAGTAGAACCTAGAACAGCTAGAGAATCAGGGCCCATGCCCCGAAGTACATGTGCTGCCACATGGACTGCCTGCAAGACGGAAAGTCCAGAAATCGAGTTCAACCCTAGACCCTAAGTGCTTAAACCCCAAACCCCAAGTCTAAAATAACCTCAGACCCCCCAATCTCAAGCCAAAACCCCACACCGTACTTTAAGGCTCATGGGACTTAGTAAGTAAGGTTATAAGTAGGTTATAATTAGGATAACCCCACTTAGGGGACTTATAACCCCAGTTATAACCTACTTACTAAGTCCCATGATCCTCTAAGTACATGTCATACACCCGGAACCGAGATTCCCACACCTTGAGTCCCAAGTCTTGAACGTGGAGGACCCGAAAGCAAGGCCATGCACAGCCCTAATGGCAGTTTCCCGCTTTAGAACCGCCCCTTAAAGGTTAGCAGTATAGTAGTAGTAGTAGTACCCTTCTAGAGCCTCCTGTATAGAACCCTTACAAACCCCCTAACCCGTCCAGAAGCTGTGGATTCTAGAATCGCAATGAGCAGGACCGGGGGTCAACATACTTAAAACGCAGGTTTATGTTTGGGGTCTAGATTGGCGTCTAATTCCAACACATCTTCACGTCAAAAAGCAGATGTATGTTTTTTTTTTCAGTTTGGCGTCTAATCACAGCATATTTTCACCTTCCAGGGCGTCGGCGCAGTGGAAGGCTGCATTGGCCCTCTTCAGGGAGATGCAGGCGCTCCGGCCCTCAGCAACCCATGTACGGTCTTTGGGGTTTGTGTTGGCGTTTTGTTGGAGTTTGTAGAAGTGACGTATATATTAAAGTGAATACATACAGACACATACGGTTTATGTGGGTCTTTGGGGTTTGGACAGGGTGCTATTTTGTTTCATCAATGTTTGGTAAAGTCATGCCATAATGCAGGCTCCTGACTAGTCAATCCTCTTTGTTCAATATGGTTTTCAAGGTTCGGATCCTTGTAGTGGTTTGGTCTGTCCAGGGTTGTCAACTTGTCCACATTGCGTCACCCTCCCCTCAACTAAGCCCAATGAGCATTCTTTCAAGGGGAAAATCGTCTGCGTTTTTTCGGGGCGCCATATTAGTGCCAAGGCTGGCAGACCGAACAGTGTTCCTGCAGCCAAGCCGTCGGCAAAGCACCACATGCAGAGCCCGAGGAACACAAAGCACCCGAAAGCCGGACCCCAAACCCCTTGGCATTATCAACTCCAGAATACGCATCCCGATATAAGCAGGTGCTGCCATTAGGGTCACGGCTCCAGGTCTGAAATGTGAGCTTCTAAGGCTTGAGGTAGAGGAAACCCTGAATCCCGAGCCCAAAATTCTTCGCCCTGAAATCCGAAGCCCTGAACCAGAGAGCCCAAAGCCCGAAAGCTGGAAACTTTATTCTCAAAGCGCTGCAACCACAATTCCTTCAACCTAACTCCGTCTAAATCCTAGAGCCCTGAAGCCCTACATCCCAAAAACAACTAAACCCGAAAATAACACATCAAACCCTTCAGCAACGTTTGAAACCGTCTCCCCTGGCGAGGCTTCGGCCGTCCCCGCAACTGCCGTGTCCTTTGCGGCCGTGATCGCCAGCTGTGCTGGAGGCAGACCCAACAGTTTAAGGTAAAAGCCAGAAAGTTGGAATATGATTATCCTAAACCCTTTATGGTAAATTATAAGGTATCCTGCCCTGAAACCATATTCCAACTTTCTGGAGTTCCCTTTAAGGTGCAGGAGTTCAGGGTTGAAAGAATTACAAGAATTGCGACTGGTTGCTCCGGGTTCTTGGTCTGTTTGTAGTAGAAGGAACCCTAAACCCTAACCCCGAAGCCCTAAACCCTAAACCCTATATCCTAAACCCTAAACCCTAAACCCTAAACCCTATACCCTATACCCTAAACCCTATACCCTAAACAGGATCCTGGCAGCGATCGCTGGCCCTGCTGGCAGAGATGGTCCTGGCACAGGCGCAGGGCCTTCGATCGATTCTGCGAGGGCTTTTGTTTAAGACCCCAAAAATTCCAAAACCTGGCACCTTACACCGACGGTTTCGCAGGATGGAATTTTTTGAGAAGCTTGTGGTGATTTCGCTAAGCGGGTGTTAGAGTCTTGGTCTTACCTTTCTTTTTTTTGAGCTTTTTGGGCTCTTCTGTTTCGGGTGGGAAAGTCGGGTCTCGTGGTTTGAGTTCTTGCTTTGTGGGATTGAGGTTTCGTGATGCGATGCTAGGTCTACTAAGGCTGGTTGAGCAAAGCAGCCTTGAGGAATCACCTCAGGCCGTGAAGCCTAAACAGACCTAAACCCGAATCCTTAACCTCCTAAACCGTCCTAAGCCCTAACCCCTAAACGCCCTGAACCCTAAAAGCCCTAAAGCCTAAAAGCCCTAAACCCTAAACAGGCCTAAACCCTAAACAGTCCTAAACCCTAAAAGCCCTAAAAGCCCAAAACAGTCCTAAGCCCTACCTAGACCCTAAGGAACCTACCTTTTTTAAGGTTCCCTTGGTATGATTTCTTTACATAAGTCCTAAAAAAGGTAGGTTATTTGGGGTTAAGGTATAGGAGTTTCCGAAAATCCTTAAACCGTAAACCCCTAAACCCTAAACCCTATAGATCCCTATAGATCCCTTAAAGGATCCCTTCAAAGGAACCTATAACTACCCTAAAAGGGGTAATGCCCGAACAAGACCAGGCCGCGAGCACCTTGGCCTATGCGGCAGTCATTGCGGCTTGCACAGCGGAAGAGCGTTGGCTGAATGCCTCTCGGTTGATTCCCAGAGACTCCAATATCCCTTAATTAAGGAATATACCTTAAATTATAGGAGTTGGCTGAACGCGTCTCGGTTTAGGGCTTAGGGTTTAGGACTGTTTAGGGTTTAGGGTTTAGTTGATTTATGAAGGTTGGCTGAATGCGTCTCGGTTGCGTTCTCCGGAAAGCACGGTTCATTGTATATTACACTATATGGGCTTCATTTTGGCTGCGAAACTTCTGAATCCCGCCAGCGAATTGGGGGAAACATTTGGGGCACGCCCTACAGTCGCTGGTGCAGCTGGGGAAGGATTGCCGGCCGTTCTCCTGCATCACGTGAGTATCTGGAAGAATCATCTTGACGGTGGTGTCCTCGTGCTGTTTAGGATACTAGATTAGGGTCCCTACTTTCAGTCAGAAGCCGTTCTTCTAGTTTGTTCTCGCGGTCGGTGGTTTCTTGGAATCTCCTAGTGCTCTGCTGGTGGTCTCTTGGTGGTCTCCTGGTCTGATAAATCTCCGGGTGGTCCGGAGCTGGTCCTCGGTGGTTTCACCGTGGTCGCGGTGGTCGTGGTCTTTAAAGGGTTTTGGAGGTGTTTTGAAGGATTTATTCATTTCCTTTGAGGTGTTTTGAAGGATTTATTCCTTTCTTACGTTTTTGAAAGGTTTGTGAGGGTTCAGTTTAAGGGTCTCGGTATTTTTTGCAGCAAGCGCCTGCCCATGCTCAGCTTCGCGTCTTGCCTGCTCCTGGTGTCAGGTGAATGCTCTTTTGGCTGAGATGGCTGCAGACTGCTTGCTGCAGAAAAGTAAAGGAACCGATCCTCCAGTTTCGGTTTTGGGGTTTAGGGGCTTGGGGGTTAAGGGTTTAGGGGTTTAGGGTTTAAGGTTTAGGGTGAACCCCAAAGCCTGAAGCTTGAACCTCTGCGCCTCAGGGTTTCGGGTAAGTCGCAAGCTCTTCGAAGCGGGTCTGTAGCTCCTTGACGAAAGCAGGCACCAAAATACACCCTAAACCCTAAACCCTAAACCCTAAACCCTAAACCCAAAACCCCAAAACCCTAAACCCTAAACCCACCGGCGTCTCAACAACACGCGGGTTGCAGCTTTGGGGTGGGGTTTGGGGGGTCGGTCTTCGGGTTTCCTTCAGGTCTTACGGTTTGGGTCTTGGGGTTTAGGGCTTGGAAGCCTTAGGATTATAGTGTACTACCAAAATACTATAGTATACTACGATATACTATGATATACTATAGTATACTATCATTTGCAGGGCTGTTGGGAGTTGCTCCACGCCCAGGGCCCAAGTCCACAGCGACTCTGAACCCCACACTCCAAACTCTCTGAGCTGTGAACCCGAACCGAAAGCCTCAGCCCCAAACCCCACAGCAATTGCCGTGTTCAAGCAAGAGGTTTGTATGGCAAGTGCATTGTTCCCTTGTAAAAGCGTCCAGAAGTTGACAAGGGCGCAAGAAAGAGTGGATGTCCTTTAGAGGTCTGGTTCACTAGCAAGAGTATCCTTTGATAGTCGGTACAGTCATGCCTCGGCTCGGATGACACCCAAACCCTTTTTCATCATAAGGCCCCTATATCAACCCAAGCCCGAATCCCTGTGACTTAAACCCGACATTTAGCATCTCTGCCGATGCGCGCTGCATCGGTTTGTGTGTCACTGCTCGCATGGATCTGCTACAGCGGGGCCGTCGAAAAGGTGCTGAATGTGCCGAGCAACTCGACTTAGTAAGGGTGGCGCTGGATTGAAAGCCGCGATGTCCCTGACCTATTCAGGCCTCAACCCTGAGCATTTAAGCCTAACCTTACACCCGAAACCCTAAACCCTAAACCCTAAACCCTAAACCCTAAACCCTAAACCCTAACCTTACACCCGAAACCCTCAAACACTGAGGGTCTCCCTGGAAAGCACTGCTAAGGGTTCCAAGGCTGCTCTCCTGGGGCCCTACAGGGGTTCCTATAACAGGCTTCCTTTAAGGGTTAGGGTTTAGGGTTTAGGGGTTTAGGGGTTTAGGGTTTAGGGTTTAGGGTTTAGGGTTTAGGGTTAAGCCTTAAGCCTAAAGCCCTGGCCTTAGGATCCTGAAAAGCAGAAGCGTGAAACCCAGGCGCCCACGCTTGCTGCGAGCTTTGCTACGCAAAGAGCAGCGCGGGACCCTGTGAATGTCGGGGTATTTCACAAAGTTGCGGCTGCTGGAGCCTTACTTAGCCCATTCTCTCAAGTTGTGACCTTTGGGTTTAGGGTTTTTGTGACAGGAGATTTTTCAAGTGTCATAAGTCATAAGGCTTCATTCTTTTAAGTTTTTTGGGTTGATAGGGGTTTTGGACCTTTAGAGGCCTCAGTGGCTAGAATAGAGTTGTGAGTCAGGGATGGTTCTATCATCGTAGTGCCATGAGGATCTACTGTTGCTCTTTTCCAGAGCCTAAACTCGACGAGCCAAGCCCGAAATCCCTAAACCCGCATAAGTCCTTAGTCCCTAAAGCCCTGAGCCGTAGACCCCCAAACCCGGGACCCTAGACTCGGAGGCCGTACCCCATCGAGTAGCATAGAAGTCTGAAGAATCGAGAATCGTGTCTATCATATTCCCTACTCGTATACTTTCAGTACAGAACGCACCACAGCCCTGTTCCTAAAACCCTAAACGCAAACCCCGAGCCATCGGCTTTCCCTTGTGGGTTAGTCGCGTTTTCATGCGAACACCCAGCAAAACCCAAACCCCTAAGCCGCAAAACTTGAGAACTCTCAACCCACGCCCTAAAGGATCAACTCCAAAGCCAAACCCAAAGCCAAGCCCTATATCTTCCACCTCAACCACCGCGAACAAACGCAAAGATAAGCAGCATCAAAAGCTCAAGAAATACTTCTGTAGTATCCTGAGCAGTAGTAAAATAGTATCCTCACAACAACAACAGCAACAGCAGCAACAACAACAACAACACTATGGTAGTCTTAAAAGGAACCATAGTTCCCATTTGTTCTTCCTTCCCTGGCAACCAGAAAAGACAGGGCTACCCAGTATACCATAATGTACTATAATACACGATGATATACTATAATACACTATGATATACTATAAAAATATACTTTAATACACTATGATATACTATAATAATAGACTAGAATACACGATGATATACTATATTATAATACACTATGATAAACTATAATAATATACTATAATACACGATGATATACTATAATATACTATAATACACTATGATATACTATAACATACTATCATATACTGTGACAAGGCTGCCAGGCGGCCCTCTACGAAGAGGCCGAGCAGCTTTGCCGGCTCGGGGGTCCTCGGATGCCCATCACAGGCCCTTGCGGTGATCGAGGGCCTTTTCGGGTTCCGTCATCTGGGTTTACGGTTTAGGGTTTAGGGTTTAGGGTTTAGGGTTTAGGGGCATCGTTGAAGGATGTGTCTTGGGTTCAGAACTGGAGGGTTTATGGTGTGTTTTTTTTCCGCATTTGGGTGCTTGTATGTCGTTCAAAGCCGTTTGCAACACTATCCTGAACCTGAAAGCCCAAAACCCTGAGTCCACAATCTAAACCCCGAGCCCCCTAGGCCCTGAGCCCTAAACGCCCTCGACCCAATCCCCTGCATCCCCAAGCCCTGCAAAGCTTCAAACCCGGGCCGTGCACCCGTTAAAGCAGGCCCGGAAAAGAAGCACACGCAGCTGCAACACCATCGCAAAGCCGACGACAAGCATCCCAACCCCAAAACCACAACTCCAAACCTCAGAGCCGAAACCTCCTAAGCCTTAAATAAAGCCCTAGGCCCGGAACTGTTCTGAACCTGAAGCCATGCAGCCCGAAGCCTTAAACATGAAAAGCCCTTAGAGCAGAGTATAGTATGTTATAGTATATGACAGGATATTATAGTATATCATAGTGTATTATGGTATATTATACTACATGATAGTATACTATAGTACCTCATAGTATATTGTAGTATACTCAGTATACTAGAGTATTGTACCTCACAATATATTCTATTATTTTCTAGTACGTTACAGTCTTTTCCATCACTTTTCTGGCATAGTAAGGCGTAAACCCTAAACCCTAAGCCCCAAACCCTAAACCCCTAAACCCCTAAACCCTCAGCCCAAAACCCCAAAACCCTAAACCCTAAGCCCCAAACCCTAAACCCCTAAACCCCTAAACCCGAAGCCGCAAACCCTAAAACCCTAAACCCTGAGCCCCAAACCCTAAACCCGAAACCCCTAAACCCTAAGCCCCAAACCCCTAAACCCTAAACCCCTAAACCCCTAAACCCCTAAACCCCTAAACCCTAAGCCCCAAACCCTGAACCCGAAACCCCTAAACCCCTAAACTAACCCCTAAACCCCTAAACCCCTAAACCCTAAACCCTAAACCCTAAGCCCCAAACCCCTAAACCCCAAACCCCTAAACCCTAAGCCCCAAACCCCTAAACCCCAAACCCCTAAACCCCTAAACCCCTAAACCCCTAAACCCCAAACCCCTAAACCCCTAAACCCCTAAACCCCTAAACCCCTAAACCCCAAAACCCCTAACCCCTAAACCCCTAAACCCCTAAACCCTAAACCCTAAGCCCAAAACCCCAAACCCCTAAACTAACCCCTAAACCCCTAAACCCTAAACCCTAAGCCCAAAACCCCAAACCCCTAAACCCTAACCCCTAAACCCCTAAACCCCTAAACTAACCCCTAAACCCCTAAACCCCTAAACTAACCCCTAAACCCCTAAACCCCTAAACCCTAACCCCTAAGCCCTAAACCCCTAAACCCCTAAACCCCTAAGCCCCTCAACCCTAAACCCGAAGCCCAAAAGGCCTGGCAGCTCTCGCCTGCGTGCCGAGAGGAAGGGCCTCCGCCGCCTGCGACTTCGAGCGAGGCGCGCCGTCCGCGGAGACCCTTCCTTCAGGGACCCAAAAAGCACATAGGCACGAGCACTTTATGGGGATATCCCTACAAAACCCCTATTCTTAATTTTTGCTTACTTTGAGGGTTTGGGGGTTTGGGGGTTTAGGGGTTTAGGGGTTTGGGGTTTAGGGGTTTAGGGGTTTACGGGTTTACGGGTTTAGGGTTTGGGGGTTTGGGGGTTTAGGGGTTCAGGGTTTAGTGTGTGGGGTTTGGGGGTTTGGGGGTTTAGGGGTTTAGGGTTTAGGGTTGAGGGGTTTGGGGGTTTAGGGATTGGCGGTTTAGCGGCTTAGGGGCTCCCTCTGAGTGGCAAGAGTTTCCAAGATCCCTTACTTAAGGAATAGTTATATGCCTTAACTCTGATTTACGCTACATTCCGTATTCAAAAGACTTTGGAACGTCTCAGTTCCTTCCTTCCAGCGGTCTTATGAAAAGGAGGGGTCTACAAAGGCCACTGTAAGTTTGTTTGCAGAAGAGTCGGCATGAGAGAGAAGATCATGTGTTCCTTTCATGCGAACGGAAACCTTCTTGCAGCACTGCCTTCTTACAGCCTTACGCGGACCTTGAGCATCTATGCCAATACATGTGTGCGTGTGTGCGCGATTTCCATGCTCCGAATGGTGAAAGATAGCTTTGGTCTGGTTTGAGAGCGCGCAAAGCCCAAGCCCAACCTTCAACCCAGAACCCTTTACACGAAAGTCTTACCTGAACCTTGCTGAACAGCTCCGGCGCAGAGGTCTTGCTCCTTACAGTCGCTGTCTGTCTGTACGGACGTGTATCTTAGCCGTGTTTTCATTATCACGTCCCGAGGCCTGGACTATGAGGCCACACGCGGCCTCACCCTTCAGCGTGGCGGCCTCGGTTCGGAGGTTGAGAGTTTTAACTTCAGGGGTCTTCACGTTCGTGGTTGTAGGGTTCGGGGCTTCAGGAGTTTAGGGTTTGCAGGTTTATGGATTTTGGGTCTTAATTAAGGTTTGTGCTTTTGGGTTTTTGGGCTTTTAGTGTTTCAGCTGAAGACTGTGTACTGACAAAAGATGCCACGGGGATGATGACGGAAAGTAGTGTGCCAGCCACGGCGGTTCGTGTGTTCACCACGGAAGCTCGTGCACTAAGATGGGCGGTTGTCAAAATTATTGTCCTTTTTGGGTCCCATTATAATTCGGCACCTATTATTTAGGGTACCCAAAAAGGGAGCCTAATTTTGACAACCACCCATATAGGGGCCTTAATAGTTACCGACTCTATTCTGGGGTTCCGTAGTTTATTTATAGTATAATGGGTACCTATATTAGTCACGGTAGCAGTGTACTAATCAGTAACACTGCCATAAGCTTGTTGGCCCACCTTGGCTGCCGTCGAGGGGTTTCTCAAGCACAGTCTTTTGACGAGTCCTCTGGCCCAAGAGAGAGTGATCAGCCATGCCCCAAAAAACTGAAACCCTAAACCCTAAACCCCAAACAACAAAACACAACCCAAACAATAAAACCCCTAAACTCCCCTAAGCCCTATGCGCGGGGGGGCGCCCTTTCACCTCAGCCCGGCTAGCGGCTGGGCTGGCTCCGCTGGATCGCACAAGTGCGCCACTTTGCGAGGGCATCGCATCGCACAGAGATGGGAATGGTTTAGGGTTTTACAGTTCTAGAGTCTTAGGGTTTTAGGGTTGCAGGGATTTATGGTTTCAGGGTTTCAGGGTCTTAGGGTTTTTAGGGTTGCGGGGTTCTCGGGTTATTTTAGGGTTAGGGTTTAGGGTTGTAGGGTGTTAGGGTTTTCGGGTTTTAGGGTTTAGGGTTGCAGTGTTTACGGACAGGTTTCGGGTTCCAGGTTTTGTAGGGTTGTGGGGTGTCATCCAGCTCTGCCCTCCAGCTCTGGACGTGCAGCAGGCTGGACACTCGTGGGGGCACACTCCTCAGGAGCCGATGGGCGATGTGCTTCTGAAAAGGTTCCGGACCCCAAACCCTAAAACCGAAACCCTAAACCCCAAACCCTAAAACCGAAACCCTAAACCCCAAACCCTAAAACCGAAGCCCTAAACCCTAAACCGTTGAGTTGTGGGGAGCAGCAGTCAGCACTTTGATGAATTCTCTGGTCTCTTCTCGGCTCTCAAAGCTCGCAAGATGCGCGACTGAGTGGAGGAAGCAATCAAAAAACAGAGGCAAGATTGATTTGTTTCTTGGACGTGTGCTCCCTTGTCAAAGCGGTTTCCAAAAAATTCTCTTTGAGAGGAGTAGAGTTCATTGGGCTTAGGGTGCAAGAAAACTGCTGAGTTTGCGGCTTAGAGCTTCGGCTCAGTTTCTAGCGTCCCAAGCCGTACACCCTAAAGCCCGGAGCCGACTGCGCCCAAACTCGAAACTCAAAAGCGGAAAAGGAGGGACCCTTAATGGGGACCCCTACCCTACAATGGGCTATATAATGGGTATATAATAGCTGTATCAAGGGTATATACCTAGGGGTCCTTATTAAGGGTCCCTCCTTTTGAAACTCCTAACCCTCAACCCTGGTACCGGCAGTTCCCAGTTGGTGGACACCTTGAGGGTGTTGAGGGTCCTCATGGTCCTAGAAGTTGAGTTACTGAAGTCCGACCCCAAACCCTTGCATCCACCCTTACCCCTATAGATGTCTTCAACCCATACAGAACCCTTGTGGATCCCTGCTAAATCCTTTTGGAACCCTTTGGATCCCTTGTAGAGTTGTATACACCAACAGATGCCTTGTCGAGCCCTTATAGAAGCCGTACAGATCTCTTATTTAGCTGTTGTAGAACCTTCAGACAACCCTTACTGAGCCCTTTGAAACAGAAGCCCCCCCCTGCAGAAACCTATGGATCCCTGTAGAAAAGCTACGGTTCCCTTTTATAACCCTTGTTTGTCCCCTAAACCCCGAACCCTAGACCCTGAACCCCAAACCTTAACCCGAAGAAAGAATCAGGTGTGGAGACGGCGGAGCAGTGTTGCACCGCCTGCGAGTCGTGGGAGGACTGCAAGGTCCACCAATGGGAGCTTTCTTGCCAGTGGCGTTGCACTTTGTACGGAGCTTCAGCATTTTTTTATGTGGTCCTTGCAGGGATGTACGGAATTTGGTAGGGTTTCGAGAAGCTTCATAGACTTCGAAGTATGCGAGGATTTGGGGTTTACGGCTTTAGGGGTTCAGGGTTCCAGGGTTCAAGGATTTTTGGCAGTGTTGTAGGGGCAGGAATAATTACCAATGCAGTTTCATAGACTTAGAGTTTTTCCTTCAAGCTATGCTACAATTCACCGAAGGCCGATTCTAATTGCTAAGACCCCTATGTTTAGGGTTCCTAAAGGCTTGTGTGGTTCTGGGGTGCCGGGGCTGGATCTCCAACTCAAGAGGCCACCCATCCGCCCCCACCCAGCCCCCAGGATTTCGGCCGAAAGTTCTGAACTCCTAAACCCCTAAAGCCCGAAACCCCTAAACCCTAAGCCCTAAACCCTAAACCGTCTTGGGCCTATACGACCCTAAACGGGTTGAGGGGTTTAAGGTTTAGGGTTTAACCCTAAATCTCATCCCTAAACCTAGTTCCGCAAAAAGGCCAACGATCCCCCAGTTCCTGAGAGCCTGAAGTACGTAGTATAGGGGCCTAGATAATTACCGACACTCTTTTTTTTGGGGGGGCGGGGTTCCTGATCATACTTACAGTATCATGGGCCCCAAAAGCGTGTTCTAATTATTAAGGCGCCTAAAGTAGTTACCTCGTTCCGCAAAAAGCCCCAGAGATAATTACCAATGCTATTTTGGGGGTTCCTGATTATAATCACAGTATCATGGCCCCACAACCGTATTTTTAAGGCCCCTAGAGCAATTATCTTTGTGTTTGGAGCTTCGGGTTGCCCCCCCTTGACCCCCCAACCTAGCTTTGGACCAAAGAACCCCGAAACCCCAAACCCTGACACTCGAAACACAAAGCCTCAAATCCTTAAAGCCCAAACCCTGAAACTTTAATACTAAACACTAAACCTGAAGCATTAAGACTAAACCCTACATGCCCTAAACCTACACACGAACCCTAAGCCCCAGAAGCCTTTTACCTCGCACCCTAGAGCCCTTCAACGTTCCTGGCGGAGCCCCTAGGCCTGGATTCTGAAAAGTATAGTTAGACTAGAGGTTTTGGGGGGCATACTCTACCGTAATTGTAGGGGTTTTGCGGGTATGTTATGCCATCGTGATAGGGGTTGTTGTCACGAGCCTGAGAGGTTGGCGTCTGGGACGAGTATTGGCACGAGCGGCTTGGACTTTTGCCTCAGGAACCTACGGCTTTCGGTGTAGCATTAGGTCAGGGGCCTGATGGACACACCTTTCCGCGTTTGTAAGCTTACAATGGTTTAACTGTGCAGACCCTTCTTGGAAGGGGTTTGGGTGGAGGGACTCCTAAGGGTTCTCTATCAAGGATGTTTGCTGTACGCAAGCTGTGGTTTCCCCCTCGTTATGGACAATGCAGGATCTTGTCCATCAGCAGTATCGGAGCTTTGGCTGTTGAGCTTGACAGTGTGTACGCATGGTTGCAAGGGCTGGCTTGCTTGGAGACATTTTGCGGTTGGGGGTGGTCGAGCTTCCGGTGCATGGGGTCACCACCGCCACCACCCCCATCAACACCGCCCCCCAATTCAACGCCGCCACCACCACCACCACCACCACCACCACCACCACCACCACCACCACCACCACCACCACCACCACCACCACCACCACAACGTCAAGTACAATACACCGGTGGCCATGGCAGCAGCAGTTCGGAAAAGTGCAACCATCGGTGCTATTGTCTTCTGGGACGGGAGCTTCTGCAGCGCCTCAGCCAAAGCCAAGGTGCTATTTGAAGTCTGGCTTCGTTTCACGCCGGATCAGCACCAAGCCGCCTCTTAGCTGCTGATAGCCTTAAAGCCGAACGCCCAAGGTCCTGAACCCGCAATCCAGCATTTTTCATTGGGCGTTTCATCTGACTCGCAGCGCTAAGGCCTGCAAAATCCGAAACGCAGTATCGAGAAGAGCCCGCGGGGCGTACTGAACTCCCAAAGTTAGTGCGTTTGTTTGTCTGTTCATCTTCCTATCTACCTATCTATCCCCATCTCTGTCTCCATCTCCATCTCCACTGTCTCCCTCCATCTCCATATATGTGTCTGTCTCTATGTGTCTATTCGTATCCCTATCTCTTTATCTCCCTATTTATCTACCCACCGACCGACCTATCCATCTGTCTATCTACTTACCTATCTATCTTTCTATACATCTTTCTGTCCGTGCCATGCCTCCGTTTATCCATGGTTCCATCTATATCTGTATGTATCTGCGTAGCCATCTGACATGTTTATCAATTCTGTTTGGATATGTATGTATGTATGTGTGTATATATATATATATACAAACACACCTATGTATATATGTACATATATATATATATATATATCTAGCATACATCTCTCTCTCTCTCTATATATATATATATACACATACACCTAACAGCTACATGTATATATATATATATATGTATGTATGATCATGCGACATGTACTTGCACCTTTTTTTTACACATATCTTCTCTGCGTGGCCGCCTCGCAAGCCCCTCCTAGCCCTGTCACTATGTCCTGGCGGCTCTGTGTTGTACTTCAGACCTTACGTCATTGTGTAGGGTTTGCAGGGTTTAGGGTTTGGGGTTTTAGGGTTTAGGTGTGGGGTGCCGAGTTTAGTGGCGGTGTTCGAGGGGAACCGTTCTCGGGTCCTAAAACCTCCAAACCACATCCCAAAGCCCAAAGCCCAACATCCTGAACACCCAGACTTTTCTGTAAAAAGGGCTCAATCAAAAGCAAACCCAAAACCCCAAACCCAGACCTTCCAGTATCCTTTGAACTAGAGTAGGATGCCTAATATGATCCAAGGTATATTCCTGAATTAAGGGATTCTGGAAGGTCTGGGCTTGTCCCAATGCCCTAAACCCAACCTTGAAGCCTAAACCCAACCTTGAAGCCTAAACTGTCTCAATCCCATTTGGAAATTTAAAGCCCGTATCCCTACTAAACCCTAAACCCTAAACCCTAAACCCTAAACCCTAAACCCCAAAACCCCGATTGGGAATTACAAGCCCTTCTCACGTGAGGGGTTTGGGATTTGGGAACCTCACAGCTGCGGAAGGGAACCCTTAAAGGAACCTCTAAAGGATCCCTTAAAGGTGCCCTTACAGGAACCCTGAAAGGAACTCTTAAAGGAACTCTTAAAGGAACACTTACAGGAACCTTGAAAGGAACTCTTAAAGGAACTCTTAAAGGAGCACTTAAAGGAACCCTTAGAGGAACTCTTAGAGGAACACTTAAAGGAACTCTTAAAGGAACACTTAAAGGAACCCTGAAAGGAACTCTTAAAGGAACTCTTAAAGAAACACTTCAAGGAACCCTTAGAGGAACTCTTACAGGAACTCTTAAAGGAACTCTTAAAGGAACTCTTAAAGAAACACTTCAAGGAACCCTTAGAGGAACTCTTACAGGAATTCTTAAAGGAACTCTTAGAGGAACACTTAAAGGAACTCTTAAAGGAACACTTAAAGGAACCCTGAAAGGAACTCTTAAAAGAACTCTTAAAGGAACTCTTAAAGAAACACTTCAAGGAACCCTTAGAGGAACTCTTACAGGAATTCTTAAAGGAACTCTTAGAGGAACTCTTAAAGAAACACTTCAAGGAACCTTTAGAGAAACTCTTACAGGAATTCTTAAAGGAACTCTTAGAGGAACACTTAAAGGAACTCTTAAAGGAACACTTAAAGGAACCCTGAAAGGAACTCTTAAAGGAACTCTTAAAGGAACACTTAGAGGAACTCTTACAGGAATTCTTAAAGGAACTCTTAGAGGAACACTTAAAGGAACCCTTAAAGGAACACTTAAAGGAACCCTGAAAGGAACTCTTAAAGGAACTCTTAAAGGAACACTTAGAGGAACTCTGACAGGAATTCTTAAAGGAACTCTTAGAGGAACACTTAAAGGAACCCTTAAAGGAACACTTAAAGGAACCCTGAAAGGAACTCTTAAAGGAACTCTTAAAGGAACACTTAGAGGAACTGGAATTCTTAAAGGAACTCTTAGAGGAACACTTAAAGGAACCCTTAAGGAACACTTAAAGGAACCCTGAAAGGAACTCGTAAAGGAACTCTTAAAGGAACACTTAGAGGAACTCTTACAGGAATTCTTAAAGGAACTCTTAGAGGAACACTTAAAGGAACCCTTAAAGGAACACTTAAAGGAACCCTGAAAGGAACTCTTAAAGGAACTCTTAAAGGAACACTTAGAGGAACTCTTACAGGAATTCTTAAAGGAACTCTTAGAGGAACACTTAAAGGAACCCTTAAAGGAACACTTAAAGGAACCCTGAAAGGAACTCTTAAAGGAACTCTTAAAGGAACACTTAGAGGAACTCTTACAGGAATTCTTAAAGGAACTCTTAGAGGAACACTTAAAGGAACCCTTAGAGGAACACTTAAAGGAACCCTGAAAGGAACTCGTAAAGGAACTCTTAAAGGAACACTTAGAGGAACTCTTACAGGAATTCTTAAAGGAACTCTTCGAGGAACACTTAAAGGAACCCTTAAAGGAACACTTAAAGGAACCCTGAAAGGAACTCTTAAATGAACTCTTAAAGGAACACTTAGAGGAACTCTTACAGGAATTCTTAAAGGAACTCTTAGAGGAACACTTAAAGGAACCCAAAAGGAGCCCGGAGCCCTTTAAAGGAACCCTCATGAGGCTGGTCGGCTGCCTGGCGAGGGCGAGCAACCCCGAGGCGTCTTCGAGGAGTAGGGTTTAGGGTTGAGTGTTAGGGTTTGAGGAGTAGTCCGGGTCTAGGATTTGAGGGTTGAGGAGGGTTTGAGGGTTAGAGTTTGGGGTTTAGGGCTTCGGAGGTCTGCTTTTTCAGGGGTTATAGTCACTATAATCATTCTGCCGTGAGGTTGCCAAGTTCCCTTAAAGCTCTAATTACTCTAACTCAACTGTGTGATCATAGCCCCCAAAATCATAGAATGAGGGTGTCGGCTGTAGCCTACAATCGTCACAAGTCTCGTTTCTATAGAGTCTTTGCAGAGTGTTTTTAGGATACAGGCTTTAGGGTTTAGGATTTACAGACCTCCGCACTAGAAGCCAGCCGCCGCGACGGTCTTTTTGGAGCCTCAAGCCACAGTCCAGAATTGCAGGAATCGGCCTTATGGTTAGTTTAGAAGCCAGAATAGTTGGTAAGACAATTCCTTTGGCCAGCTGAGTTCAACTTTACTATAACAAGCCCCCCAACCCCTGCTCGAATTCCGCCGCAATGTCGGGTCTTGTGTGATTCTTTGGTAGCTCTGCAGCCTACCCTGGCTTCACTACTTCTCGGAAGGTATGACGGACGCATTCACCCGCAGAGCTCTATGAACAAGACATACCTAGAGCTTTGCTATACTTAGATGTACCGCTCGATGTGCTGCTCTCGTAAAGCAGAAGAGTACCAGCATGGCGGTGATAATTAGAAAAAGGAAGATGAGGCAGATTGTGCAGATTATGCGGTGATGATGATGCAGATGCTTATGCTGACGCTGATGATGATGGTTCTGATGTTGGTCATATATCCTGCCCACAAAATAGCGAGTGTATGGCTCCTAACGTCGCCTGCAAAGCCAGGCAGGACCTTCGCAGCCGATTGCAGCAAGTGACCTCAAGCCCTTCCTCCAGCTGATCCGTGCCTCGACATCATGCCTTCCACCGCCACCAACGTTGCCATGGCTGGCGTCGGTGCCTTCGCGGCAGCGGGTGCCTTGAGCGGTGCCTTCGTGGCGCCCGCTGGCTCGGTCCAGCACAGCGAGCCCCAGATGCAGAGGACCAACCTTCGCGCGTCCGGCTATGGCTCCTCGCAGGCTGCTGGTGTTGGTGCCATGGCTGGGCTTGGTGCCGTGGCCGGTCTGGCGGCGGCAGGTGTGGCTGGCAAGCGTGCCAGCAAGGGACGCACCTCCATGCAGGCCGTGGGCGTCGGCATCAACGGCTTCGGCCGCATCGGCAGGCAGGTGGCCCGCATCGCCATGAAGGACCCGGAGACCGAGCTTAAGCTCATCAACGCCAGCTACGATGCCGACTACCTGGCATACATGATGAAATATGATACTATTCATGGTAAGTATGATGGAACCGTCGAGGTGGATGGCGACTCCCTGGTCATTGACGGCCAGAAGGTGGCCTTGTCCCACACCCGCGACCCTGCTGAGATCCCTTTTGGCGAGCACGGTGCAGAGTACGTCTGCGAGTCCACCGGCGTGTTCCTGACCACCGAGAAGGTGCAGCCCCACTTGAAGGCCGGTGCCAAGAAGGTGATCTTCTCCGCGCCCGCAAAGGATGACTCCCACACCATCGTTATGGGCGTGAACGAGGACACTTACGACCCGTCCATGGAGGCCGTGTCCTGCGCCTCTTGCACTACCAACGGCCTGGCCCCTGCCGTGCGTGTCCTGCAGGAGAAGTTCGGCATCAAGCGTGGCCTGATGACGACTTGCCACGCCATGACCGCCTCTCAGCCCACTGTGGATGGCACCTCCAAGAAGGACTGGCGCGGTGGCCGTGCCGGCCCTGGCAACATCATTCCCAGCTCCACCGGCGCTGCCAAGGCAGTGGCCAAGGTCATTCCGGACGTGAAGGGCAAGCTGACCGGCATGGCTTTGCGTGTGCCGACCATCGACGTGTCCGTGGTCGACCTGACCGTGGAGTTGGAGAAGGAGACCACCTACGAGGAGATCTGCGCCGAGATGAAGAAGCGCTCCGAGGGAGACATGAAGGGCTACCTGGGCTACACGGACGAGGCCCTGGTGTCCACCGATTTCGAGACCAACCCGATCTCTTGCACTTTCGACTCCAAGGCTGGCATCATGCTGGACCCTACCTTCGTCAAGGTCGTGTGCTGGTATGATAACGATTCTACGGCTTTCCTGGAACACTTTCGGTATCGTGAAGTTTTAAGAAAGCAACATAACGCAGGTGATACTTTGTATAGAGCCACGAAGTAAAAGCATCTCAGGAGTGGGGCTACAGCTGCCGAGTTGTCGATTTGATCAAGCACATGGCCGCGGAGGATGCCAAGGCATAAGCTGTCCACCCGAGGCTGCAACTGTTTAAGGAATTAGAAGAAAGGGTTGATGAAATCAACCTACTCTGGCTCCTACCGGACTCTCCGAGGTCAGTTTTCCTTAACGCTGCCGAACACAATGGCACGCCCTTAGCAAAAAGAAGTTTTCCCGTCGGCGAGTGCTCTGAAGTGTGCTTGTCTACACGTAAAAGGAAGAGTGCATAAGCGGGTACACAAGAAGCAGCCATCAAGCAGGTTCGAAAGCCCTTCGTTGTGCAGATCCTCGACATCATGCCTTCCACCGCCACCAACGTTGCCATGGCTGGCGTCGGTGCCTTCGCGGCAGCGGGTGCCTTGAGCGGTGCCTTCGTGGCGCCCGCTGGCACGGTCCAGCACAGCGAGCCCCAGATGCAGAGGACCAACCTTCGCGCGTCCGGCTATGGCTCCTCGCAGGCTGCTGGTGTTGGTGCCATGGCTGGGCTTGGTGCCGTGGCCGGTCTGGCGGCGGCAGGTGTGGCTGGCAAGCGTGCCAGCAAGGGACGCACCTCCATGCAGGCCGTGGGCGTCGGCATCAACGGCTTCGGCCGCATCGGCAGGCAGGTGGCCCGCATCGCCATGAAGGACCCGGAGACCGAGCTTAAGCTCATCAACGCCAGCTACGATGCCGACTACCTGGCATACATGATGAAATATGATACTATTCATGGTAAGTATGATGGAACCGTCGAGGTGGATGGCGACTCCCTGGTCATTGACGGCCAGAAGGTGGCCTTGTCCCACACCCGCGACCCTGCTGAGATCCCTTTTGGCGAGCACGGTGCAGAGTACGTCTGCGAGTCCACCGGCGTGTTCCTGACCACCGAGAAGGTGCAGCCCCACTTGAAGGCCGGTGCCAAGAAGGTGATCTTCTCCGCGCCCGCAAAGGATGACTCCCACACCATCGTTATGGGCGTGAACGAGGACACTTACGACCCGTCCATGGAGGCCGTGTCCTGCGCCTCTTGCACTACCAACGGCCTGGCCCCAGCCGTGCGTGTCCTGCAGGAGAAGTTCGGCATCAAGCGTGGCCTGATGACCACTTGCCACGCCATGACCGCCTCTCAGCCCACTGTGGATGGCACCTCCAAGAAGGACTGGCGCGGTGGCCGTGCCGGCCCTGGCAACATCATTCCCAGCTCCACTGGCGCCGCCAAGGCAGTGGCCAAGGTCATTCCGGACGTGAAGGGCAAGCTGACCGGCATGGCTTTGCGTGTGCCGACCATCGACGTGTCCGTGGTCGACCTGACCGTGGAGTTGGAGAAGGAGACCACCTACGAGGAGATCTGCGCCGAGATGAAGAAGCGCTCCGAGGGAGACATGAAGGGCTACCTGGGCTACACGGACGAGGCCCTGGTGTCCACCGATTTCGAGACCAACCCGATCTCTTGCACTTTCGACTCCAAGGCTGGCATCATGCTGGACCCTACCTTCGTCAAGGTCGTGTGCTGGTATGATAACGATTCTACGGCTTTCCTGGAACACTTTCGGTATCGTGAAGTTTTAAGAAAGCAACATAAGGCTGGTGATACTTTGTATAGAGCCACGAAGTAAAAGCATCTCAGGAGTGGGGCTACAGCTGCCGAGTTGTCGACTTGATCAAGCACATGGCCGCGGAGGATGCCAAGGCATAAGCTGTCCACCCGAGGCTGCAACTGTTTAAGGAATTAGAAGAAAGGGTTGATGAAATCAACCTACTCTGGCTCCTACCGGACTCTCCGAGGTCAGTTTTCCTTAACGCTGCCGAACACAATGGCACGCCCTTAGCAAAAAGAAGTTTTCCCGTCGGCGAGTGCTCTGAAGTGTGCTTGTCTGCATGTAAAAGTAAGAGTGCATAAGCGGGTACACAAGAAGCAGCCATCAAGCAGGTTCGAAAGCCCTTCGTTGTGCAGATCCTCGACATCATGCCTTCCACCGCCACCAACGTTGCCATGGCTGGCGTCGGTGCCTTCGCGGCAGCGGGTGCCTTGAGCGGTGCCTTCGTGGCGCCCGCTGGCACGGTCCAGCACAGCGAGCCCCAGATGCAGAGGACCAACCTTCGCGCGTCCGGCTATGGCTCCTCGCAGGCTGCTGGTGTTGGTGCCATGGCTGGGCTTGGTGCCGTGGCCGGTCTGGCGGCGGCAGGTGTGGCTGGCAAGCGTGCCAGCAAGGGACGCACCTCCATGCAGGCCGTGGGCGTCGGCATCAACGGCTTCGGCCGCATCGGCAGGCAGGTGGCCCGCATCGCCATGAAGGACCCGGAGACCGAGCTTAAGCTCATCAACGCCAGCTACGATGCCGACTACCTGGCATACATGATGAAATATGATACTATTCATGGTAAGTATGATGGAACCGTCGAGGTGGATGGCGACTCCCTGGTCATTGACGGCCAGAAGGTGGCCTTGTCCCACACCCGCGACCCTGCTGAGATCCCTTTCGGGGAGCACGGTGCAGAGTACGTCTGCGAGTCCACTGGCGTGTTCCTGACCACCGAGAAGGTGCAGCCCCACTTGAAGGCCGGTGCCAAGAAGGTGATCTTCTCCGCGCCCGCAAAGGATGACTCCCACACCATCGTCATGGGCGTGAACGAGGACACTTACGACCCGTCCATGGAGGCCGTGTCCTGCGCCTCTTGCACTACCAACGGCCTGGCCCCTGCCGTGCGTGTCCTGCAGGAGAAGTTCGGCATCAAGCGCGGCCTCATGACCACTTGCCACGCCATGACCGCCTCTCAGCCCACTGTGGATGGCACCTCCAAGAAGGACTGGCGCGGTGGCCGTGCCGGCCCTGGCAACATCATTCCCAGCTCCACTGGCGCCGCCAAGGCAGTGGCCAAGGTCATTCCGGACGTGAAGGGCAAGCTGACCGGCATGGCTTTGCGTGTGCCGACCATCGACGTGTCCGTGGTCGACCTGACCGTGGAGTTGGAGAAGGAGACCACCTACGAGGAGATCTGCGCCGAGATGAAGAAGCGCTCCGAGGGAGACATGAAGGGCTACCTGGGCTACACGGACGAGGCCCTGGTGTCCACCGATTTCGAGACCAACCCGATCTCTTGCACTTTCGACTCCAAGGCTGGCATCATGCTGGACCCTACCTTCGTCAAGGTCGTGTGCTGGTATGATAACGATTCTACGGCTTTCCTGGAACACTTTCGGTATCGTTTATTCTGAGGAAGGAACATAATGATATAACACAACTGTTAATTTGTATAGGGCCACGGTGTAACAGCATCTCAGGAGTGGGGCTACAGCTGCCGAGTTGTCGATTTGATCAAGCACATGGCCGCGGAGGATGCCAAGGCATAAGCTGTCCGCCCGAGGCTGCAACTGTTTAAGGAATTAGAAGAAAGGGTTGATGAAATCAACCTACTCTGGCTCCTACCGGACTCTCCGAGGTCAGTTTTCCTTAACGCTGCCGAACACAATGGCACGCCCTTAGCAAAAAGAAGTTTTCCCGTCGGCGAGTGCTCTGAAGTGTGCTTGTCTGCATGTAAAAGTAAGAGTGCATAAGCGGGTACACAAGAAGCAGCCATCAAGCAGGTTCGAAAGCCCTTCGTTGTGCAGATCCTCGACATCATGCCTTCCACCGCCACCAACGTTGCCATGGCTGGCGTCGGTGCCTTCGCGGCAGCGGGTGCCTTGAGCGGTGCCTTCGTGGCGCCCGCTGGCACGGTCCAGCACAGCGAGCCCCAGATGCAGAGGACCAACCTTCGCGCGTCCGGCTATGGCTCCTCGCAGGCTGCTGGTGTTGGTGCCATGGCTGGGCTTGGTGCCGTGGCCGGTCTGGCGGCGGCAGGTGTGGCTGGCAAGCGTGCCAGCAAGGGACGCACCTCCATGCAGGCCGTGGGCGTCGGCATCAACGGCTTCGGCCGCATCGGCAGGCAGGTGGCCCGCATCGCCATGAAGGACCCGGAGACCGAGCTTAAGCTCATCAACGCCAGCTACGATGCCGACTACCTGGCATACATGATGAAATATGATACTATTCATGGTAAGTATGATGGAACCGTCGAGGTGGATGGCGACTCCCTGGTCATTGACGGCCAGAAGGTGGCCTTGTCCCACACCCGCGACCCTGCTGAGATCCCTTTTGGCGAGCACGGTGCAGAGTACGTCTGCGAGTCCACCGGCGTGTTCCTGACCACTGAGAAGGTGCAGCCCCACTTGAAGGCCGGTGCCAAGAAGGTGATCTTCTCCGCGCCCGCAAAGGATGACTCCCACACCATCGTCATGGGTGTGAACGAGGACACTTACGACCCGTCCATGGAGGCCGTGTCCTGCGCCTCCTGCACTACCAACGGCCTGGCCCCTGCCGTGCGTGTCCTGCAGGAGAAGTTCGGCATCAAGCGCGGCCTGATGACCACTTGCCACGCCATGACCGCCTCTCAGCCCACTGTGGATGGCACCTCCAAGAAGGACTGGCGCGGTGGCCGTGCCGGCCCTGGCAACATCATTCCCAGTTCCACTGGCGCCGCCAAGGCAGTGGCCAAGGTCATTCCGGACGTGAAGGGCAAGCTGACCGGCATGGCTTTGCGTGTGCCGACCATCGACGTGTCCGTGGTCGACCTGACCGTGGAGTTGGAGAAGGAGACCACCTACGAGGAGATCTGCGCCGAGATGAAGAAGCGCTCCGAGGGAGACATGAAGGGCTACCTGGGCTACACGGACGAGGCCCTGGTGTCCACCGATTTCGAGACCAACCCGATCTCTTGCACTTTCGACTCCAAGGCTGGCATCATGCTGGACCCTACCTTCGTCAAGGTCGTGTGCTGGTATGATAACGATTCTACGGCTTTCCTGGAACACTTTCGGTATCGTGTATTCTGAGGAAGGAACATAATGATGTATCACAACTGCTAATTTGTATAGGGCCACGAAGTAAAAGCATCTCAGGAGTGGGGCTACAGCTGCCGAGTTGTCGATTTGATCAAGCACATGGCCGCGGAGGATGCCAAGGCATAAGCTGTCCACCCGAGGCTGCAACTGTTTAAGGAATTAGAAGAAAGGGTTGATGAAATCAACCTACTCTGGCTCCTACCGGACTCTCCGAGGTCAGTTTTCCTTAACGCTGCCGAACACAATGGCACGCCCTTAGCAAAAAGAAGTTTTCCCGTCGGCGAGTGCTCTGAAGTGTGCTTGTCTACACGTAAAAGGAAGAGTGCATAAGCGGGTACACAAGAAGCAGCCATCAAGCAGGTTCGAAAGCCCTTCGTTGTGCAGATCCTCGACATCATGCCTTCCACCGCCACCAACGTTGCCATGGCTGGCGTCGGTGCCTTCGCGGCAGCGGGTGCCTTGAGCGGTGCCTTCGTGGCGCCCGCTGGCACGGTCCAGCACAGCGAGCCCCAGATGCAGAGGACCAACCTTCGCGCGTCCGGCTATGGCTCCTCGCAGGCTGCTGGTGTTGGTGCCATGGCTGGGCTTGGTGCCGTGGCCGGTCTGGCGGCGGCAGGTGTGGCTGGCAAGCGTGCCAGCAAGGGACGCACCTCCATGCAGGCCGTGGGCGTCGGCATCAACGGCTTCGGCCGCATCGGCAGGCAGGTGGCCCGCATCGCCATGAAGGACCCGGAGACCGAGCTTAAGCTCATCAATGCCAGCTACGATGCCGACTACCTGGCATACATGATGAAATATGATACTATTCATGGTAAGTATGATGGAACCGTCGAGGTGGATGGCGACTCCCTGGTCATTGACGGCCAGAAGGTGGCCTTGTCCCACACCCGCGACCCTGCTGAGATCCCTTTTGGCGAGCACGGTGCAGAGTACGTCTGCGAGTCCACCGGCGTGTTCCTGACCACCGAGAAGGTGCAGCCCCACTTGAAGGCCGGTGCCAAGAAGGTGATCTTCTCCGCGCCCGCAAAGGATGACTCCCACACCATCGTCATGGGCGTGAACGAGGACACTTACGACCCGTCCATGGAGGCCGTGTCCTGCGCCTCTTGCACTACCAACGGCCTGGCCCCTGCCGTGCGTGTCCTGCAGGAGAAATTCGGCATCAAGCGTGGCCTCATGACCACTTGCCACGCCATGACCGCCTCTCAGCCCACTGTGGATGGCACCTCCAAGAAGGACTGGCGCGGTGGCCGTGCCGGCCCTGGCAACATCATTCCCAGTTCCACTGGCGCCGCCAAGGCAGTGGCCAAGGTCATTCCGGACGTGAAGGGCAAGCTGACCGGCATGGCTTTGCGTGTGCCGACCATCGACGTGTCCGTGGTTGACCTGACCGTGGAGTTGGAGAAGGAGACCACCTACGAGGAGATCTGCGCCGAGATGAAGAAGCGCTCCGAGGGAGACATGAAGGGCTACCTGGGCTACACGGACGAGGCCCTGGTGTCCACCGATTTCGAGACCAACCCGATCTCTTGCACTTTCGACTCCAAGGCTGGCATCATGCTGGACCCTACCTTCGTCAAGGTCGTGTGCTGGTATGATAACGATTCTACGGCTTTCTTGGAACACTTTCGGTATCGTAAGGTTTTAAGAAAGGAACATAACGCAACTGATACTTCGCATGGGGGCACGAAGTAAAAGCATCTCAGGAGTGGGGCTACAGCTGCCGAGTTGTCGATTTGATCAAGCACATGGCCGCGGAGGATGCCAAGGCATAAGCTGTCCACCTGAGGCTGCAACTGTTTAAGGAATTAGAAGAAGGGGTTGATGAAATCAACCTACTCTGGCTCCTACCGGACTCTCCGAGGTCAGTTTTCCTTAACACTGCCGAACACAATGGCATGCCAATAGCAAAAAGAAGTTTTGCCTTCTGCGAGTGCTGCGAAGTGCGCTTGTCTACATGTAACACGAACCGTGCGTAAGAAGCAGCCATCAAGCAGGTTCGAAAGCCCTTCGTTGTGCAGATCCTCGACATTATGCCTTCCACCGCCACCAACGTTGCCATGGCTGGCGTCGGTGCCTTCGCGGCAGCGGGTGCCTTGAGCGGCGCCTTCGTGGCGCCTGCTGGCACGGTCCAGCACAGCGAGCCCCAGATGCAGAGGACCAACCTTCGCGCGTCCGGCTATGGCTCCTCGCAGGCTGCTGGTGTTGGTGCCATGGCTGGGCTTGGTGCCGTGGCCGGTCTGGCGGCGGCAGGTGTGGCTGGCAAGCGTGCCAGCAAGGGACGCACCTCCATGCAGGCCGTGGGCGTCGGCATCAACGGCTTCGGCCGCATCGGCAGGCAGGTGGCCCGCATCGCCATGAAGGACCCGGAGACCGAGCTTAAGCTCATCAACGCCAGCTACGATGCCGACTACCTGGCATACATGATGAAATATGATACTATTCATGGTAAGTATGATGGAACCGTCGAGGTGGATGGCGACTCCCTGGTCATTGACGGCCAGAAGGTGGCCTTGTCTCACACCCGCGACCCTGCTGAGATCCCTTTCGGCGAGCACGGTGCAGAGTACGTCTGCGAGTCCACCGGCGTGTTCCTTACCACCGAGAAGGTGCAGCCCCACTTGAAGGCCGGTGCCAAGAAGGTGATCTTCTCCGCGCCCGCAAAGGATGACTCCCACACCATCGTCATGGGCGTGAACGAGGACACTTACGACCCGTCCATGGAGGCCGTGTCCTGCGCCTCTTGCACTACCAACGGCCTGGCCCCTGCCGTGCGTGTCCTGCAGGAGAAATTCGGCATCAAGCGTGGCCTCATGACCACTTGCCACGCCATGACCGCGTCGCAGCCCACTGTGGATGGCACCTCCAAGAAGGACTGGCGCGGTGGCCGTGCCGGCCCTGGCAACATCATCCCCAGCTCCACCGGCGCTGCCAAGGCAGTGGCCAAGGTCATTCCGGACGTGAAGGGCAAGCTGACCGGCATGGCTTTGCGCGTGCCGACCATCGACGTGTCTGTGGTTGACCTGACCGTGGAGTTGGAGAAGGAGACCACCTACGAGGAGATCTGCGCCGAGATGAAGAAGCGCTCCGAGGGAGACATGAAGGGCTACCTGGGCTACACGGACGAGGCCCTGGTGTCCACCGATTTCGAGACCAACCCGATCTCTTGCACTTTCGACTCCAAGGCTGGCATCATGCTGGACCCTACCTTCGTCAAGGTCGTGTGCTGGTATGATAACGATTCTACGGCTTTCTTGGAACACTTTCGGTATCGTAAGGTTTTAAGAAAGGAACATAACGCAACTGATACTTCGCATGGGGGCACGAAGTAAAAGCATCTCAGGAGTGGGGCTACAGCTGCCGAGTTGTCGATTTGATCAAGCACATGGCCGCGGAGGATGCCAAGGCATAAGCTGTCCACCTGAGGCTGCAACTGTTTAAGGAATTAGAAGAAACGGTTGATGAAATCAACCTACTCTGGCTCCTACCGGACTCTCCGAGGTCAGTTTTCCTTAACGCTGCCGAACACAATGGCATGCCAATAGCAAAAAGAAGTTTTGCCTTCTGCGAGTGCTGTGAAGTGCGCTTGTGTGCGTTAGCGGGTGCACAAGAAGCAGCCATCAAGCAGGTTCGAAAGCCCTTCGTTGTGCAGATCCTCGACATCATGCCTTCCACCGCCACCAACGTTGCCATGGCTGGCGTCGGTGCCTTCGCGGCAGCGGGTGCCTTGAGCGGTGCGTTCGTGGCGCCTGCTGGCACGGTCCAGCACAGCGAGCCGCAGATGCAGAGGACCAACCTTCGCGCGTCCGGCTATGGCTCCTCGCAGTCTGCTGGTGTTGGTGCCATGGCTGGGCTTGGTGCCGTGGCCGGTCTGGCGGCGGCAGGTGTGGCTGGCAAGCGTGCCAGCAAGGGACGCACCTCCATGCAGGCCGTGGGCGTCGGCATCAACGGCTTCGGCCGCATCGGCAGGCAGGTGGCCCGCATCGCCATGAAGGACCCGGAGACCGAGCTTAAGCTCATCAACGCCAGCTACGATGCCGACTACCTGGCATACATGATGAAATATGATACTATTCATGGTAAGTATGATGGAACCGTCGAGGTGGATGGCGACTCCCTGGTCATTGACGGCCAGAAGGTGGCCTTGTCTCACACCCGCGACCCTGCTGAGATCCCTTTCGGCGAGCACGGTGCAGAGTACGTCTGCGAGTCCACCGGCGTGTTCCTTACCACCGAGAAGGTGCAGCCCCACTTGAAGGCCGGTGCCAAGAAGGTGATCTTCTCCGCGCCCGCAAAGGATGACTCCCACACCATCGTCATGGGCGTGAACGAGGACACTTACGACCCGTCCATGGAGGCCGTGTCCTGCGCCTCTTGCACTACCAACGGCCTGGCCCCTGCCGTGCGTGTCCTGCAGGAGAAATTCGGCATCAAGCGTGGCCTCATGACCACTTGCCACGCCATGACCGCGTCGCAGCCCACTGTGGATGGCACCTCCAAGAAGGACTGGCGCGGTGGCCGTGCCGGCCCTGGCAACATCATCCCCAGCTCCACTGGCGCTGCCAAGGCAGTGGCCAAGGTCATTCCGGACGTGAAGGGCAAGCTGACCGGCATGGCTTTGCGCGTGCCGACCATCGACGTGTCTGTGGTCGACCTGACCGTGGAGTTGGAGAAGGAGACCACCTACGAGGAGATCTGCGCCGAGATGAAGAAGCGCTCCGAGGGAGACATGAAGGGCTACCTGGGCTACACGGACGAGGCCCTGGTGTCCACCGATTTCGAGACCAACCCGATCTCTTGCACTTTCGACTCCAAGGCTGGCATCATGCTGGACCCTACCTTCGTCAAGGTCGTGTGCTGGTATGATAACGATTCTACGGCTTTCTTGGAACACTTTCGGTATCGTAAGGTTTTAAGAAAGGAACATAACGCAACTGATGCTTCGCATGGGGCCACGAAGTAAAAGCATCTCAGGAGTGGGGCTACAGCTGCCGAGTTGTCGATTTGATCAAGCACATGGCCGCGGAGGATGCCAAGGCATAAGCTGTCCACCCGAGGCTGCAACTGTTTAAGGAATTAGAAGAAAGGGTTGATGAAATCAACCTACTCTGGCTCCTACCGGACTCTCCGAGGTCAGTTTTCCGTGTCGCTTTGCAAAGGTAAAACGTATGCCACATCGTCAGGCCGCGGGAAGCCACCAAGGGACCGTTCCTCTCGACTGCATTGTTGCCTTTCAATGCTAAAGCCTAAAGCCCCAATAGTGCGCCCTGGCAGGGACTATATAATTGGAGTAGGGTGTAACTTGAAACATGAAGATATCCGGCTAATGATTGGCTAATGCTTTCCGAGCTCGTGTCATTGGCCGTGAGGTACAGGCGCAACCTGCTCTGATTCAGTTTGCGGTTAAAGTTCAAACAAAGCCCTAAGCCTCAAGCCATAAACACCGCACCCTACATACCCCCTAAACCCTAAACCCTAAACCCTAAACCCTAAACCCTAAATTCCACAAACATTATCCTACACCCTAAACCTGAAAGCCGGTATCCTGCAGCATAATTCGTCGGCCCAAACGCTAAAGCCCTAAACCGCAAGGAACGAGCCCCAAGAGTCACTTAGAGGAACTGTTGGAGGAACTCGTAAAGAATGCTTATTAAGGAACCCTTAGAAGGAATCCTAAACCCCATACCCTAAACCCTAAACCCCATACCTTAAACCCTAAACCCCATACCCTAAACCCTAAACCCTAAACCCCTTACCCTAAACCCTGAACCCTGAACCCGGAGCCCCCAGCAGGCTCAGGAGTTCGACTGTTCGGCGACCGGTGCAATGCTTGGTGCAGGGGCATCCAAACCCTGAACCCCAAAACCCTAAAGGGGAGAGATTTAGTTTCGGGGTTCTAGTGTAGTGTTAGGGGCAATTGGGTTTTGAGGTTTTGAGGGCGCCTTCTTGAAGTTTGTTTTAGGGCTCTGGGGGTTTTAGGTTTTTGGGCCTACAGGGTCAGCTTTCTGGGCCTCCAGATAGTCAGGGCCCTGTACTAGACAAAGACCTCAGAAGCTGCCCCCACCCTGTAATAGTGGTATAATAGGAATATAATAGGGCCCTAATATAATATTAATATAATCCTTATGCTCACTATTACAGGGTGGGGGCAGCTTCTAACAAAGACCTTATAATCCTGATTTTTCAGGGCCCCTTCACGAGTTTCTCGCGACCGTCCGATGTGTCACACGCTTCAATCGAAGACTCCGCGTCTAAACCCTTACCCCTAAACCCCAATCGGCGAACGGAGAAGGCACGTCCCAAAAGAAGGCCCTAACCCCTGAACCCCGACGCCCCTAAACATTCATCCTACTCCTGAACCCTCCAGGCTTCCCAGTTGAGCAACCAGGGGCCTGGAATGAAGATGTAAGCCGGAGCTAGCCAAACGATTCCTAGCGTTCCTGAGCATAACTGCAGTAGAATATACCCCAAGCCTATTCTACTTACCACTCTTGGAGTTACCTAGAATAACTACAGTAGAGTAGATCCCCAACCCCGAACCTACTTACTCAGGCCCTATCCCTTATGCTTCTTGTAGCCAGGACCAGTGGCCCAACCCAAAACTTCTTTGACCGTATCTCCAAACGCTGCAGGCCCTGTAAACCGCATGAATACCCCACAGCTTGACCATGTCCTTATCAGGTAACCCCCATACCTTCACCATTTAGATACCCTAAACCCTAAACCCTAAACCCTAAAACCCTTAGCCCTGAAAGCCCTAAACCCTAATTCCTAAACTCTCAAAACCTCTAGACCCTAAACCCTAAAAACCCTAAACCTTAAACCCTAAACCCTAAAAGCCCTTAACCCTAAAGCCCTAAACCCTAAAGCCTAAAGTCTCAAAACCCCTAGACCCTAAACCCTAAAAACCCTAAACCTTAAAGCCCAAACCCTAAAAAACCCTAGGCTTCTTGTGTTGAGGTTGCGCTCATCGCTTGGGCGCTGTTCACTGGGCCCCGTGCTATGGCAGCTCTTTGGCCCGAATAAGTGCTGTTGCTTTCATAAATGATGACCGCTTTCTTGGGATTAGGGTCTTGAGGGTGAGGTTTGAAAGTTTGGTGGGTCCAAAGATTTTCGATTTGCCGCAAAATACGCCAGGTGTTGTCGTTGTTGCTGTTGGTGCTGCCGGTTCTAGCCCCAATCCTGAAGCATGAGCCCAAAGCCCGCACCCCAGTAAGGCAACCCTGCCGTTGGCATTGGCTGCAGATGTGATTTTTAGTGTCATCGTTACTGGTACTGCCATCGAGAGCAGTGGGAGTAGGAGAAGGAGTAGGAGTCGGAGCAGCAGTGGGAGTAGGAGCAGGGCAATTGTCTACGTAGCTGACATTCGTGAAGAAGATACTACCATAGCGTCGATGGGTGTGATGATGCTGTTGACGGTGATGAGACCGGTACCCTTCCGGTAAGGCTGAAAGAGCCCTGGACCCAAACCTCAACCTCAATGCCGAACCTCGACCCTAAACTCTATCAAACTCATGGTCATGGAGACCCTGCAAGACTCTCTAGATCCCTATGCTCAGAACCCGAACCTATGCAAATCGTCAAATACCCATAGCAACTTCACAAAAGCCGTATCCCTGTTGCTAAACGCGGCTGTGGCCCTCTCCATCTCGTGTACGTGTTCCTGTACAGTTAAAGCGTCGTTCGAGTTCAGCTGCCGTTCACAGCTTGAGCAGCTACCTGAGTTGATTCCCAGCGCTTGCTAAGCAGGGTCACTTGCTTTTGAGTGGGTGCGAACTGAAGAGCTGTAGAAGCTTCAAACGTCGCTAGACTGCCCGTAGAAGTTTTAAGAAACCTTACACAGACTTCAGAACACCTGTGGAGACCTTATAAAGCCCGATGGCGGGTCTAAAGAACTTTACAGAAACCTACAAAAGCCGAGGGGATTCTTCGATTCCGGTGCTGTTGGATGGTGCTCGCACCTTGCGTTCCCTGGGCAGCACCGTCATCAAGGCAGGAGAAGGGTTTCTCTTAGGTCTAGGTGTTTCGGGGTTTACAGTAGGGTTTAGGGTTCAGGGTTCAGGGTTCAGCATTTAAGGTTGGGCATTGTGGTTTCAGGATTCAGGGTTTAGGGCTCAGGACTTAGTGCTCAGGTTCAGGGTCTAGGGCTTCCGGTTTAGGGTTATGGGTGTAGGGCTGAGTGTTCAGGTTTCATCTATGAGCCTTAAACGGGGTTCAAAGGCTGGTTTATTGGGCATTGTTGAGTTGCGTATGGGCACCGTCTTGGAATTTTCCGATCACTTACGGGATCGGGTTTAAGGTTTCGAGGTGCAGGGTTGAGGAGATTGGTTTTGGGATTGGGGCTTAAGGCTTCATGGGGCTCACGATGCTGGGTCTGGTTTAGGACTTTGGGTTCAGATGCAAGGTTCTGCAGATCAAACGTGCTGGAGTTTCAATTATAAGGTGCCGGGTCTTTGCTGAAATTTGTTGTCGTGTCGGGATCCCGTCGTGTGGGTCGGGGTTTCACCACGTTTCAACTAACTCATCCACAGGGTACTAAAGCGGCATATACGGCAAGATGGATATAATATGGCATATGGCATGCAATCTTGTTTGGTTTGCTGCGGGTTTGTTTCGGCCATGCACTCCCTTTGTTTGGGTCAGAAGCCTGTAATTCCTAAAAGGACCCCGATTATAGAACCCAATGGTACCCTTAAGGGATTCATACACCCCACAACCCTCCACCTCAATCTAGATCGTGGAACTGAAAGGGGCCCTGTAAAGGAAACCATATTAATGAGAAAAGCCCAGAAAAGCTCGTACTTAAAGGCTCATGGGACTTAGTAAGTAAGGTTATAAGTAGGTTATAATTAGGATAACCCCACTTAGGGGACTTATAACCCCAATTATAACCTACTTACTAAGTCCCATGATCCTCTAAGTAGCACCCTCAAAGCCTGCCCGATAATGATGGAACCCCATGGGGCCCTTTGAAGGGTTTAGGGTTTAGGGTTTAGGGTTTAGGGTTTAGGGTACCTCCCCCGGATCAGGCTCAAGATGTACCACCAGCAAGCCGAACGGCCAACGCCACACATCAGCTCTGAGCCCGAAAGCCCCAAACCCCAAACCCTAAATAACTCATGGTAACCCTTAGACATAGTAGCGCTTGTAACCCCAGTAACCTTATACTTGATCATACTAGCCCTAAAGCTCTAAACACTTAGACCCTAAACCCTAAAACCCTCAGCACTAAAACGCTGAACCCCTGAAGACTCGAAGCTGCTAGGTGGCTCTCTTCCGGCCGGGTTGGAACTATGCGATCAACTCGTTCCATGCCAGCAGCCCTGACTGTCATTCCCTGCTTTCACCACGGGTTGAGTTCAGGAGGGTTGGGCTTCAGGATTTTGGGTTTAAGGTTTGAGTTCAGCATTTGGGCTCACGCGCTTTGGTTCTCAGAGCCCGCCTCGTCTTATGAAGCTTCTTATGATTGGCTATGAGAGCCCTTCCTCTAGCAAGCTGAGTGGGGCCGAGAGAAATATAGGGGTAGGAACAATTGGTAATAGTGCTCCTTCGGGTTCCTTATGAGGGTGGTTGCCAAAATTAGGGTCCCGTTTTGGGTCCCTAATATAGTACGGCACCTAATATTTAGGGTACCCAAAAAGCGACCCTAATTTTGACAACCACCCATGTATAGTTCTACTATTGTACCCCCCCCCCAATACAGTAGTCCAATTATTAAGGCCCCTACATGATCTCGAAGACACTTCCAAATAATGGATCACAAACAGCAAGTATTGAACAACGAATGGCGGTTAAGCGTTTAGGGTTCAAAAAGGGTTACGGCAAGGGTTACGGTTGCTGTATCAGGGTTAAAACAAGGAAACTACAAAAGGGCTACTGCAAGTGTTTTCGGGTTTTAGGCTTCACGGTTTCGGGTTTTAGGGCTGTTAGGGGGTTGGGTTTGGCTCTGGATGCTGAAGGCTTGAACATAGAGAACTTCCTAGAAAGCCCTAAGCTCCTAACCTAAAAGGCTTCTTCCGGTTCAAGCGGTCCGACTTGAAAGGCTTCACTGCCTTCATTGGTTCTGGTGAGTAACACTCTGCGGCAGTGTCGGTCATGACATGGCACGGTGATTTGCAGCTGATGCTCATGAAGATGGTTGTGGCTAAAGGCATCATTCCCTGACCATGACCCATGATGTTAGCCACTCACCGTCGGCTCTGACACACTGTGCGACCTTTGCCTAGACATCTTCACCCTACGCGCTAAGCCATAGCGAGACCCTGAGCTTTTTGCCCTTGTAGTCAAACACAGAAGAAGCCTGAGTGCTTATGCACCAACCCCAAACCATAGTGTGAACACAAACCCTAAGCATCCGACCTCAAACCCTGAACCCTGAAGCCCAAACCCCTGGCACTACACCTTAAGCCCTAAGCCCTTCAACCTTAAGCATTTAGCCCGAAGACACTTGAAGCCCCAAGCCCTTAACCCCTTAAGCTTATACCCCGAAGCCCTCCACCCGTAGCACCTAGCCCCCTGAGCTTCGAATGTAACCCTTGCAGCAGCAACCCTTATAGTAACCCTCATAGCAATCCCTCCCTTATCGTAACCATTACAGTAGCAAGCATAGTATAGTAACCCATATATAATAACCCTCATAGAAACCATTATAGTAGCCCGCATCGTATAGAGCCTTCGAAACTGGGGAAAAGCCAAGGCACTGGCCGCCCGAGGACGCCTTCCCGACGCTGCGCAGCGTCGCGGAGCATCCGCAGTTCCGAGCCCTCTGGGCTCCTTGCAACCGGATTTGCTTCAGAGGTTGAGCTTGGGTTCAGGGTCGAGGGTTGGGTTTAAGGGTTTAAGGTTTAGGGTTCAAGATTTAGGGTTTAAGGCTCAGGGTTTAGGGTCTAAGATTTAGGGTTTAAGGTTTAGGGTTTAGGATTGTTGGGATTAGGTTCAGGCTTCTACCAATAGGGTTGAGGAGGGATGGTCTAGGCCTTCCTCTAGGATTGCTCTAAGGGTTCTTATTTAGGGACCCAAAAAGCACATAAGCATAAGCTTTTCTATGGGGATATTCCTACCTTATTGGGCTTCATTATGCCTACTTATGTGCTTTTCTGGGGCCTAACTTATGGGAGCTTCTGGGAAGGGTTTTGGAGGTTCCGAGCCTTCTGAATCCCGGCCTCGAGGATGGAGTCGAGCATGGGGGGTTTGCATGAAGGCCGGTTTAGGGTTTAGGGGTTGTAGGGGTATAGGGTTTAGGGGTTCAGGGGTTTAGGGGTTTAGGGGTATAGGGTTTAGGGGTTCAGGGGTTTAGGGGTTTAGGGGTATAGGGTTTAGGGGTTCAGGGGTTTAGGGCCAAAGTTTAGGGGTTTAGGGGTATAGGGTTTAGGGTTTAGGGGTTCAGGGGTTTAGGGGTTTAGGGGTATAGGGTTTAGGGGTTCAGGGGTTTAGGGGTTTAGGGGTATAGGGGTTCAGGGGTTTAGGGGTTTAGGGGTTAGGGGTTTAGGGTTTAGGGGCCGATGAATGGAAGGTTCGTGAGCTTTTGGAAACCTTCGGGTTTCTATAGCGGCCTGTAGGATAATGTCTCAACTTCTCTAGTTTGGTGCATGGAAGGAGGCGGGTGCAGGCTGTATTGTGCTTTTTTATGTTACCAGGCACCTCGTTCGAATCGGGAGAGGGTGCGGGCGTCCATTCGCGGCCCCAGACGGAAGCCCGAAACCCCCACCCGTCAACCCTGAGCACACATGCGGTTTAAACCCTGCTCACCGAAGCCCTGAAGCTTCAGGGCCCCCAACTTTTGAAGCCTCAAAGCTCAGACCGCCTCACGCAAAAGATAGGATGCCTTCTTGGTCTGTAGATTTGATATGTGTGGTTGTCAAAATTAAGGTCCCTTTTTGGGAACCCGAAAAAAAGGGTGCCGTACTATATTAGGGACCCAAAAAGGGACCCTAATTTAGACAACCACCCATATGTTTCTGCCGTCTCTGGGACCTTGATCCCTTGAGCCCCTATGCCTCTATGAACACCCCCCAAGCCCGAACTAGGGCAGCTAGGGGCTTCGATACCATACTGTAGCTACAGGGGCTCTATCTATCTATCTATCTACATATATGTAGGAGGGGGAGCCGTCACTTTTTATTCAGACCCGTAGACAGAGCCCAAAGCGTGAAGCCCAAACCCGCAACACAACCGCCTACAGGGCTTTCAGACAATGGAGTTCCCCAACGTCATCTGGCTTTTGTAGCGCCGGTTGCACAAAAACCAACCTCTTCTAAGATTCTAGGGAGTATTCAACGAACCCATATTAGGGAAGCCAACAAATACGTAGGTTTTGGGGCTGCAGATGGGCTCTCTTGGCTTTCTTCCAGTTGCTTGACACCGACCCTGAAACTCAAAGGAGATGGACTTCACCACGTACGTCTTGGTGGCCTACAGCACAGCAGGCACGGGAAGATGTGACCCAACAAAAACACTTCGATAAAGGATTTCGCAATAAGTATGTCTCCACACTGACTAATCCTTTCAATCGCAAGCACGGGGTGAGGTACGGAATTTGTTTACGGTTCGACTTCCGGGTAAGGTGGGCGTGCTGAACAAGATATGGCGCACAGTTCGTCTCGCAGAACTCCGATATTCGAGCTGCTCCCCCGAAGCCCTTAACCGCCAAACCCTAAATCCCTGAACCGCCAAACCCAAAACCCCTCAACGCGAGGTTACACCCGAAACTTTAATCTCTGATCTAGGGCCCCATGAGCTTTCCTAGAGTATCGGGTGCGGGGTCTCCGGATGTAGTGTGGGTGTTATGGCTAATGGGAGTTTCCGAAAATTAGGGGCACCCTATTTTGGGGTCCTTATAATGAGGAGCCTACTATTTGGGGTACTACATTAGGGTCCCCTATTTTCGGAAACTCCTATTCAGGGGTCAACAGAGTTTACTGGTGTCAGGTGAAAGATTTGGAACCCCAAACCCTTAACCCCTAGGCGTTCTGAGAATGAAAAATCATTTGTCGCCATGCCTCTATCTTGAGTACGGCCCCCGCTCAGTATCAGTTGGATAATATTCGTAATATAGATATATAATAAGGCCCTAAATAGTAGCCCTATTATAGACTGTTACTGTATGGGTGCCGTACCCAACCTCTATCTTCGAAAGCGCTAGACCCACAGTCTGGGATTTGGAAAGTGGGGTCTGGGAGGTTCCTTTAAGGTCCTTTATTAAGTCATTCAACAGTTAAGCGCTTTCTTGGTGAAGGTTGGGGTGGCTAGAAGATCAGGGGACTTATGAAGGAGGGCGGTGAGTAAGGTAACCATGGTCACACCTACTTGCAATTCCAATTGAGGAACCTATACTCCTACTTAATAAGCTCCTTGATCCTTTAAGTAGAGAAGTTAGCCCTAAACCCTAAGCCCCCTGATCCTTGAAGTAGTGCAGTTAACCTCCGTGCGCCTCCGTGCCAGGCGGTGTCTCGGAGAGTGGCTCGGCTGGATCGGTTCGTGCGCTTTCAGAGTCTGAGGTTTAAGGCCTGGAACAGGATGTCGGGTAGAATATGTACTATGTTTGATGATATGAACCCTGCATTACCTTAATGGCCCTAAACTATGGGAATTATGGTATATTCCTTATTGTTAATGCCGGATTTATATCATCAGCCGTATGTTTACCATGTTGCGGACAAGGTGGATTTTGAGCGGGACTATGTCTGCGTTCCATCTTTGGAGCTCCCCAAATCGGGTCAGGATTTGCCTTCAGCGGAAGTTCAGCCCTTGGTGTGAGGAGGGTGAGGGTGCAAGCATAAGGCCCAAAGCCAAGCTCGCTGAAGGGTTTAGGGTTTTAGGTTTAGGGTATAGGGTTTAGGATTTAGGGTTTAGGGCCATCCTGACTGCAGAGAGGGTTCAGGGTTTCACTTTGAGTACGCAAACTCAAACCTGAAGAAGAGCCACGACGTTGAACCCTGAACCCGAAACGCCTAACAGCCTTATACTATGTACTTCTTCTATTCTCGTAAGCTTTCTGGCAGCCCGTACAGTAACCCTAAACCCGAAATGTTCAAAGTAATACTTGCAGTCGTGCCATAAACCCTAAACCCTAAACCCTAAACAAGTTACCCAGACTGAAAAGGGGCCCTAAAAAAAAACAAGGTAACTTGGCTGCCGGATACTGGGTCGAAGGCCTGAGCCAGGAGCAAGTCGCCGCCGAGGAGATCTGCAGTTTGAGTAGGGTTTTAGGGTATAGGGTTTTAGGGTATAGGGTATAGAGTATAGGGTTTAGGGTGTGGGGTTTAGGGTATTGGGTATAGGGTTTAGGGTTTGGAGTTTGTGGCTTAGGGTTCAGGGTTTAGGGTATAGGTTTAGGGTATATGTAGGGTGTAGGGTATAGGGTGTAGGGTATAGGTCTTTCTCAGTAAACGTGAACAGCAGGAAAAGGGTACCTCTTACTGCTATAAAGGCGCGATGGGGGCCCAAAAGGGCCTACAGGGAACTCCAGAAAGTTGGAATATGGTTTCAGGGTAGGATACCCTATTATTTAGCATAAAGGGTTTAGGATAACCATATTCCAACTTTCTGGCTTTTACTTTAGTGTGATTTGAGGAGACTTCCCGAACTCAGGGATGTCTCTTGTGCGATTCTTATGGCCTCCGGCTCCGAGGTGAGGGCTGCAGACTTAGACGGTTTCGTGGTGTAGGGTTTTGGGTTTAGGGTTTCGGGCTTCTCAGGTTCACTGTCCAGGACTTTTGTGGAAGCACAAGCCTCTCTAAGACCCCTTAATCAAGCAATGTACCTTAAAGTCTATGGAGATCCCCAATATGGGAGTTTCGGAAAATTGGGGGTAGCTTGCTTTGGGGTCCTTAAAATCAGGGTCTTACTATTTATTTAGGGTACTATATTAGGGTCCCCTGTTTTCTGGAACCCCCATATGATTTCAGGCACCCTAAACCCTAAACCCTAAACCCTAAACCCTAAACCCTAAACCCTAAACCCTAAATTCCCACCCAGGCCTGCTTAGGCCGTACCCACCCTTTTTCTTAGGGTGCCTGGGCCCAGAAGGACATCCGGCAGTGATTGACACCAACTCTGGATGGACAATGGGTGGAGCCATTGGAGAATGGTCGAATTCAGCCCCTAGGGCTGAGCCAAGCCATTAGGCCCCTTGCGTGGCGCCCATATTCGCAGAGGGAATTCCCTCGATTCTCAAGAGATTAAAATACCCTAAACCCGACGACCAAATCCCTTGGTGGTGTTTTCCTTTTGGCCCCCCTCAGAAGAGGCCCCAGAGGCCGGCCCAGGGGGGTCCCCCAGCTGGCAGATTCCAGGGACCCGCGGGCCTCCTGGGAGGGCCCTGGCCCCTGGCCCCCCCTAAAAGACCCCCCCTGGCCCCCCCCTGGCCCCCCCTGGCCCCCTGGCCCCCCCTGGCCCCTTCCTGGCCCCCCTGACCCTCCCCTGGCCTCTCCCTGACCCATGACCTGACCCGCTCTGTTTTGTGGCGTGTGTAGGTGCGGCCCAACAGACAGACCGGGCAGGTGGGAATTGAGGGCGTAAGCGCTAAACCCTAAAAGGCAATGTTTTGGGTGGTAGCCCGTGTATTCTCACAGCGGGTGGGAAAAGGTGAGGAACCAATGTGTAATTGTTTAGTGGTGGAATCGCATTCGAACGCTAGACGTCGATATGCCGCCCCCCCACACCCCTGGGAGTGTTGGGGCGCCATCCTACATAGAAAATACTGCCGCTGCGCGGCGAGACGACCCTAAACCCTAAACCCTAAACCCTAAACCCTAAACCCTAAACCCTAAACCCTAAACCCTAAACCCTAAACCCTAAACCCTAAACCCTAAACCCTAAGATTTCAGGCCTGGTCCCTGACTCAGAGGCTTTGGAGTCTCTACAAACACTTGTTTCGACACCCGAAGGCGGGGAGTTTTTGCATTCGCATATTGGAGTTTCCGTAATATAGTACCCTAAATAGTAGGATCTTTGTTAAACAAAAGTACCCCAAATAAGGTACCTGTATTTTCGGAAACTCCCATATTCCAGTATATACCAAGAGAGCACAATACCCTTTCAGTAAGAATGATGAATGTTCCTTAAACTATTGATGTAGCACTGTCTTCAAGGAAGCCTTCCTTACTAAGATTTTTTCGGCTCATCAGGCTTGCCTGTGCAGCAACGGATTATGACGGTGTCTGCCCTCACTGCTAGGGCTGAGGTTCAAAGTGACGAAAGGCGCATGAATCTCGCCTTCGTGCTTACCATGGCGCGCCAGACTTGCCACCGACCCCCAATGTCACAATGTGGTCACTGCACTCAAGGGCAGGGCGAAGCCATGGGAGGGCATTCGCCTGGCGTGCCTGAGCTTGTCCTGTGCCTTGAGGCTCGAAGATGAGCCGCAGCACGCCAAGAAGATTGCAACTACTGTAGGGGCCGAAGTAATTGCGGGTTCCTTTTTGTGTTTATAATTCCAATTATTGAGGCCCCCATATTAACGGATTGCTTGTGCTTCATCCGTCGCAGTGCATGGATTGCAAAGGCCTGTTTAGGGTGAAGGGCTTGTGGTTTAGGGTTTGGGGCCCTAATCCCTAAACCCTAAACCCCAAAACCCTAAACCCTGATCCCTGAACCCTAAACCCTAAACCCTGATCCCTGAACCCTAAACCCTAAACCCTAAACCCTGATCCCTAAACCCTAAACCCTAATCCCTAAGTTTAGGGCTTAGGGTGGGTCGAGGACCGACAGTGCACCTTTCTGATGCCTGCGGCAGACATCTCAGTTTGCGAAATGCGGTTTAGGGTTTAGGGTTTAGGGTTTAGGGTTCTCAGTTTGCGAAATGCGGTTGCTGGGCTCTGGTGGCAAGCACGGTTTGCATGTTCGGGGCAGTTTGAAGTCCTGCGTTCCCCTGGCATGCCTCTGCTCCCAGGCCCTAAATAGAAGCCCTAAACCCTAAACTCCTAAGTCTTAAGCCCTACACCCCGGAAGCCCTAGGCCCTAATCCCCCGCAACCCCTAAACCCTAAACCCTAAAACCCTAAACCCCCAACCGCAGCCCGAAACCCAAACCCTAAACCCCCAAAACTCTAGGTCCTAATCCACCGAAACCCGGAACCCCAAGCCCATGCCGCGAGGAGAGGCAGTGGCCCGGCGGCAAGAACTGAGTAATCTAGAACCCTAGGGTTTAGGGGTTTAAGGGTTTAGGGTTTAGGGTAAGTAATCATACTATCCCGTGATAGTCTAGAACTGCAGAGTAGTGTAGTAGCCTGGGTCAGTGATCATGGTATCACCTTATATACATCGTTAGAACTATAAGAGCCTATACACCCAAATGAGTGGTCAATACTAGTATCCGCCTAGAGTCCCCGTTATAACTAAAGTAGAGTATACCTGCCAGCCCTACTCTGATGGCTATGGCCTTTACATTGTCAGGCTCAGCAGCTGCAACTGCAGATCTTCGCGGCTAAAACGTCAGGGCTTTGGATTGTGTTGCCGGGCTTCGAGAGGCAGGAAGGGCTGCAGAGTGATCAGGTGACAGGGGATTAGGGAGGGATTAGGGTTTAGGGATCAGGGTTTAGGGTTTAGGGTTTAGGGTTCAGGGATTAGGGTTTAGGGTTTAGGGTTTTGGGTTCAGGGATTAGGGTTTAGGGTGGGCCAGGCCCGGGGCTGTTGCAATGCCAAGCTTTGACGAGGCCCTTCTCCTGCCTCCAGGCCCCCTGAAGTCTCTCCCTGCTGCGCTCATCAGTTTCGGAATCTCGCATCTGAATGGTTGATGATATAACTCCTGCATGACCCATAATAAGGAATATACCATAATTCCCATCTATTCCTTATTATGGGTAATGCAGGATTTATATCATCAACCGGAATAAGCCTTCTGCATGAGGTAGCCAGGCACTGACTTATAGAATCATCCACGCGAGGTTTCTTACCGTCGTTGATATGTCTACGCCAATGTCTCCGCCAGTTGTTGCTACTTCTAGTAATTCTAGTATGACTTCTGCTGTTGTAGTTGTCGTTGCTGCAGGGCTTGGTAATATGATGTTGCTGCTGCAGCTGATATCACTACTGAACTGAAACGTTTGTTGCTACGGCCCCTGTCTTATTCAGATTAGAACTGAGGTTTGTGCTTTCACAGCTCCTGTTCTTCTGCATCTGGTCTGAGCATCAGCATTGCTGTTTCAAGCTACATTTGGTGTCATCGCACCGAGATTCCACGATGCTGCTCTCTTCTTCCTCGAAAACTTCCCTCAGAAGACCTTCGTGGGCGCCTTGGGGAGCTAGCTGTTTGATGTTGCCGGTTCTTGGAAGGGTTTTAGGGTTTGGAGTTCTTAGTCTAGGGTTTAGGGGCTTAGGTGTTTGGGTTTTTTTGGGTTTCGGGTTAGGGGTTTGACCAATTTTGCATAGGGGTCTCTAGAGAGCACAAGTTGTAGATGAGCCTTTGCCCAACCCCTCGTTCGGGTAAGTGCATCATCTCCATCACCCCTCATTGCCGAGCCATAACCGACCGCGACATCCAGGAAATCAGAACGTGGAACATGCTCAAAGACACCGCCCTAAACCCTAAACAGGAAGCCCTAAACCACAAACCGTGTACCCTAAACCCTAAACCCTGAACCCGTGCTGGGCTGTCGCTCATCCCCTGGCCTCTGTGGCCTTTATCGAGCAGACTGGATTGCTGGGTAAAACAGGGGCTCAAAAAAAAATCCTGAACCCTGTACCCTGAACCCTCAACCGCTATCGTGGAGCAGCGACCTTTCAACCCGCAACCCGGGTTCTCTTCAAAACTCTGTGAGAAGCCGCTCAGTTCCCAGAGACTCCCAAAACCCTTCAACTAAGGACTATTCCTTACTTCCTACTTTTCGGTTCGTATGGTAATTTAAGGAATATTCCTTAAATTCCCATTTAGGTTCATATTAACTTCCTGTTTAGGTTCGTATTATGGTTCAAGGAATACTCCTTAGTATTTGAAGTCTCTGGGTTCGGCAGAAGCAGAGGGCTCTCACGCCGAAGCTTTTCCGCCGAAAATGGTACAATTCTTGGGGGGGCCCTGGTTCTTTGTGGGGAATGGGGCTTCAAGGGTTACTGTAAGCGTTACTATAAGCTAGATAGGGCTTTGGGACATTTTATATTTTCCCTTATTGGGCTTAAGAGGATCTTATTTACTAATATTTTTCAGAGGCCTTAGAAGCCCCACCTAGTAAGGGTTAGTGTAAGGATTATAGTATAGGGGTTTAGGGTTCCCTGCTAAGCACCAGGTAGAATTCTTGGGTGCCTGGTTGGTGCATTGTCAAGGCACCCCTAAACCCTAAACCCTAAACTCTGAACCCTAAACCCTGAACTCTGAACCCTAAGCCTTACACTCTGAATTCTAAACCACACCTCAAACCGATACTGCTTCATAGACCCCGGAAGCGCCACGAAACTCAGCGGAACTTCACCCAAGCCGCGAAAGCCCCCGATCCCTAGAGACACTCCAAAGCCCCTGAATAGAGGAATTTTCCGTAAACAATAACTGGAACCCGAATAGGCATTATGCATATTCCTGAATTAACGGGTTTTGGAGTCTCTGGGTCCAGCCACCCGGAAGGAATGGCAACACTTAAAGCCACCAGTCTTACCGCAGGCTCCTGTTCAGACCGAAACCGTTTTAACCCTGAGTCCTGCAAAGTTTTAAGGCAGAGCGGGCAATCAGTAAAAACTCTGTGTTCTTCGTGCAGTAATAATACAAGTAGTACTATAAGCAGTGATGGAAATCGTATAAGCAAGATTAGTGTTAGTAGTAGCAACTTAGAGTAAGAGTAAGAGTTTCAAGAAGAGTAAGAGTAAGAGCAAGAGTAATAGTAGCAGAAATAGTAATAGTCATAGTCATAGCAATAATAATGGTAATAGTAATAGTAATAGCCCTCTCCGCCCAGGTCTTCGCCAATTGCGAGGGTGACTGGGAGCCTCCAGCGAGCAAATGCCATGAGTTGAGGGTACAGGGGTTGAGGGTTCGGGGTGTAGGGAATGTTTGGGGTAATAGGGTTTGGGGTTTAGGGTTTAGGGTTGAGGGTATAGAGTAGAGGGTTTGGGGCCGAGGGTTCATGGTTTTGGGTTCAGGGCACAGGCTTGCCAAAAGACGAATCAAATTGCGTGTGTGGGGTTAGTTGGGGCTTTCTCGCTTCCGGTTCCGGCTTTTGGGAACTTAACCTTTCGAGCTTGCTCGTCGGGATTAGGGGCGGAATGAAGTTCTCACTGTCACGGGCAGCAAACTGTTACGGGCAAGAGCTGCGGAAAGGGAAACAAGCAGTGAGTCCGGAGTTTAGGTGTGGGATGATGACCTGTAGTCAACTATAGTTACTCTTGTCTTTGTTTTTTTGTTGGGTATCAGATCCCCCAAGCCCTATTCACATGATTCGGGCTTATGTTCAGGGCTGGGGTGTTCGGGTTCAATCATGATGTCTTGGCCCCCGCTGCAGACCCTCAGGCCCTACTAGGGGCCTTAACAATAAGAATAGGGTTTGGGGCATATTATACTATAATTATGATAAAGAACCCGCAAAACCCCATTTTATCTTTGAAGGTCCTAAGGCTTTAAACCCTGAACACCAAAACCCTGTAAAACCTAAATCCGAGAATCCCCGGGAGGCTCCCCAACACTAAGGTTTAGGGTTTGGGGTTCCTTAGTGTAACGACAGTATAATATACCCAAACAGGCACCTACATTACGGTTGAGAGCTTGGAGTTTAGGGCTCCCTAAACCCGAAATCCCCAAACCCTTAAACCCTGAGCCCTAAACCCTAAACCCCCGAACCCCCAAACCCTTAAACCCTAAACCCTTAAACCCCTAACTAAACCCGAAACCCCTAAACCCAGACTCCCAAACCCATAAACCCTAAAACCCTTAAACCCTAAACCTGGAAACAGTCTCGCCCTCACTTCGGCAAACCCGAAGATACAGGCTGCGGAGAGGGCGGGGGCGCATGGCGCACACCACCATCGAGCGCGCCAACGAAGAGTGACAGGGCCAAGCAGCAGGCAAAGCGAAGTCTCACGCAGCGAAGCTTTGCCCGCTGCCACCATGTATACCACGTACAGCTTTCATCGGCTCAAGCAAAGCAGCAGAAGATACGCGGCCCATTGCTCAGTTCGGCCGGCCGCGAGTTTGGACGCCGTCAGACTCCGAGCGCCTGCGACCAAGCGGCCTAATTTACCTCGCAAGAGCCATGCAGACCAAGCAAGACGTTCGCCGGTGGAGCCAAGCCCTTGGCAACCCCCAGGGCCCCTTTGAGCGTGCACAGGTCATGGAACCCAGCCGCAAAGCCACTGACCGAGGCCGCTCAGGAAGAGAGTTAAGCAGTTTGATCACGAAGCACTCCTGTGAGCAACCCCAAACACAGCGATGGAGCCCGTCAGGCAGCGTGGCCACACTTCGTCCTGACATGCCGCTTCGGCTGGCATGGCGGCTGCGTCGTGGACTTCCGTTTCATGAGTTGCCATCTCCTGGGCACCCAATACCATGTCGTCGCGACCTCGGGCAGAGCACTGCCAAAGCTGTGTGTCCATAAACGATAAGTCACACCGAAGCGTTGCGCGGAGCGGCGTCCCACGGACAAAAAAGCAAGAAGGTACAGCGCGCCAGAAGAAGCCAACAGCAGGACCACACTACCCGGCGCCGCAGCAACGCATCTGCACACACTCAAACATCATGCAGCGCCCGAGTCGTCCGCTGCTTACTTTTCAGGCGCACCGGCCACGTGTTCCTTGACAGCGGGCTTCTCGACTCGCTTACCCCCCCTTCCCCCACCCCCGTAGCCGTCATGCTTGACAATATAGCATCCAGGTCGGTCGTTCAACAGTCGTGGTGCACAGCGAGTTCGGCTCGCCCATCATGCTCCCGTTGAGAGCGGAGGCCACCGTGAACGACCTGAAGGCAGGGCGGACTCGGCGATGTTGGGTTTGGTTAAGACCCCCTTAATATCCAGCGTTTTGGTATGCAGGTGATGTGGTGCAACCCCACCTGGCTGGCTTGGCCCGCGGCTTGCTTTTGCACGATCGGCCGGCTCCGAGTGACCAAGGCGCTTGGCCTTGCATGGTGATCAACTGACATTTTACCCCCCCCCGGCAGGACCAACTCCCCTTGCCACTTGTTCTGCACGAAGGGACGTACGTCGTGCACGTGCATCACAACCGCCCGGGGTTCGCACCCTCGCGCCTATGAAAGACAGGCCTGAAGAGTCTCGAGATGCGCAAAAACAAACGCGGGGAGTCTCGGGATGGGCAATAGTTCCGTTGCTCGCTTTGATCAATGCCACTCCCTGAGCTTTTTGTGCCCAGTTCGCAGACATGCCCTTCCGAAGAACTGCTGCCACCACGGACAGCTTTCATCGGCTCACGCAGAGCAGCAAAGGATACGCGGCCCATTGCTCAGGTCGACCAACCATGGATCTCTTGACGCCCTCAGATTTAAACCCTAAACCCCTAAACCCTTAGGCCCAAAAGCCTCAAGGAGCTTCGCGGTGGCCTCGGGGCTCCGCCGCGACGGGGCGCCGATGCGCCAGGGCGCATGGCCAGGCCTGGCTCTTTCTTGATTTCAGAGGTGTACGGTTTGGGGTTCAGGGGCTTCGGGTCCAGGGTTTAGGGCTTGGGGTTTTGGGTTCAGGGCTTTGTGGGTTTAGGGTTCAGGGGGTTCGGGGGGGTGTGGGGTTTTAGGGCTCTAGGGTTTATGGTATAGGGTTTGAGGGGTTTAAGGTTTAGGGAGCATAAAGGCCCTAATGATCTCAACAGGGTTTTGCGGTACATCGTTGTATAGGTTTAGAGCGACCATCAAGGAACAGTTTTCTTAGTTCCGACTTCTGCATTCGTTTGTAGTGTTTAAGGAAGTTTCAAGGCTCCGAATTTCTGTTGTTTTGGAGCAATAAATTTCATCGTGCCATTTTGTGCAGTTTAGTGTTTAGACACTTCTTAGATTTTGAAAGGCATGTCGAAATTTGAGCAACTGCCCAGGTGGCTGGCAGCAAGGCAAGCCGGTGTCACCCGGGCGAGGCAGCCGCCGGGAGGCATGGAGTTAGACGTCTTTAGGGTGTAGGACTCTAGCGTTTTCAGAGTGTTATGCTGCAGGGCCTTAGGGGCTTTGTGTTGGTGCTAAAAGGTTCAGGACAACAGGGCCTGGGCCGAAGGCGTAGACTCTGAGGGTTTGCGGAATCTTGGATTGACTGATCTTTGGACTTTTGGGTTAGGTGGTTTTGGGGCTTTGGGTTCGGTTGCGCATCCAGGGTGCAACGGACTGAAGCTTCTCCGCGGATTAAGAGGCCTTGTGTCGTTCAAGTTGTCCGTTGCTGGGGTTTTGGTTAAAGGTTTCCGTACGGGTTCCATAGCGGCGTCTTTAGGGGTTCCTATAAGTGTTTTTACAAGAATTGTTGTGCAGCTTCGTGACACAGTTTATGTATGGGCAGAGATCCTTTGAAACATCATGAGGTTTTCAACCCTCAGAGGATTCCGGCCTTTGGCACGCTGCCACACGACTTAGTACAACAAACAAACCTTGGATTATAGACAGAGCCTGCAACCTTTCTCTAATTCTTTACGCTCCTCGCCTACACCAAAGCCTGCAGACTACACTACACCAAAGCCCGCACCCCCAGTCCCAAGACCCTGCAAGCCAGAGAAGACAAGGCAACGGCGTCCTGATGCTGCGGCTCGGCAGAAATCATGGGTTTACCTTGCTGACAGGATGCTCAGTCACTGGGTTGCTGGTTATTCAAGCTTAACTATGTCGTATATGCCAAATCAGTATTACCATAATTGCGGCAGCTATCCTAACTCGACGTTCATTTCCCTGATCTTTGATTTTCGAAAGGGAATCTGGCCTTGATGTGAAACCCTGAACCTGAAATCTCGATGCCCTGCACGGTAGATTCTGAACCCTAAACCCGAAACCCTAAAGCCTAAAGCACCCCACCCCTCGAGAACCTCAACTTGGGGCCGTGGAGGGACGCTCTGATCCTCCCAAGCCACCCTGGCACCCGCGATACTCTGAGCCTTGTCTCTCGCCGGACTTCGAAGAGCTCACCAACAACGGGCTGAGTTTTGAGGTCGGAGTACTATACGTCACAAAACCTATGGAAACTGTTAGAGCTCGGTCCATTTATTCAAGCCCTACACGCTTACAAACCCCTCACAGACTGCTGCAAAAGTAAAACCATAGAAAGCAGTTGTAGGGTGTAGTGAAACCTGACAGTCAGCCGATGGCAAGGTCGGGAACGTCTTCCATGCTGCTGAGGTGAATCTGGTTGCTGAGCCGCTGGCCTTGCAACGATAACACATGCGCATGAATGCTGGAACTTTCTCAGGGTGTGGCAGGTTTTCCAGGGGATATTATACATATAATAGAGTGGTCATTCTAAAGACGTACCCCAAACCTCAAAAAGAATGTCAATGCCTTTGCACCTCATAGGAAGGTTTCGGAGAAACCTGGAACGGAACCTTCACAAGGTGTTTGGCTTCCGAGCCCAGGAGCCTGTTTTAAGGCAACAATCGATGAACCCCCGCCCTGGGGCATCTGAGCTGCACAGCAAAAATCAAGAGAGACTGGCCTAACCCCAGCAGCAGTTAAACATCAAGACTCTTTTGGTGGTGGTCAGGATGCCGGGATGAGGATGTCGATGATACAGGTGCTGACAGCGACAGGTTCAAGGATGATGCTGATGGTGGCGATGGCATGATGATGCTGTTGCTTAAGCAAGTTGGTTTGAGAACTATGTCGTTGTTGATCACGATGATTGTGATGACGACGGTGATGCTGGTGATAACGATGATGACACTTCCTCTGCGTATGAAGTTCGTGAGGATGCTAACTAGTCATGCTCATGCAAGTGAGGGTGATGATGATGAAGGTTGCGAGCACGCTGTCGACAGCAAAGCAGGGTCCCGAACACATGCTCAAGTATGAACCCCTAAACCCGAAACCCCACCCTGTGGATGTTGAATTGCTTCTTGAGATTTAGGGATTTGTTTGGACGGCTACAAGTAATGGTAGCTATGCTTACAACCTACTTCTTAGTTTGATTGTTGATACCCATGAAGCTTCATAAACCTATCCCAGAGGAATTCAACCCCAAGACTAAGGAACGGTTGATGATATAAATCCTGCATTACCTTAAGGACCCTAAGCTATGGGAATTATGGTATATTCCTTATTATGGGTAATGCAGGATTTATATCATCAACAGAAGGACTGGATACACAGCAGCCGAGAAGCCCGGAGAACTGTGAGCCGCCACCACGAACCCAAAGCCCTAAATCGGAAGCCCCCTGCAACAGAAATCCTAAAGCATGAGCCTTTGGGGGATCCCTAGGGTTCCTTTAAAGGGGTCTATAGGGCTTCCTTTAAAGGGATCTATAAGGGTATCATAGGAGGCCAAAAGGGGTTTTAGCCTATGGGGGTTTAGTAGGGAGTAGGGTTCCCATAATAGGGTTCATATTAAGGAATCCCTACCCCAAGAATCTTAAACCTCCCTTTTGGCCTCCCATCAATCCTAAAGCATGAGCCTTTTGACTCCGAAGCCTTTGGGCAAACTTTGGGCAAACCCCCTGAAAATGCATACTAAAGGAAATCGTAAAGGACCGTAATGGTAAGGAACCTGGGCAGCCCCCAAAGCACAGGGAGCCGAGGTCGCTGTGGGGGGATGTTGCCAACGTGGTCAACGAGGTGCTGCCACAAGTGCAGCTCGACTGGAGCTGGCTGGGTTTGGAATCCCCTGAAGAAAATGAATGAGATTATAGAGTTGGGGTTTGGGTTTTGAGGGTTGGGGCATGATTTCGGGGTTGGAGGTTTTAGGGTTGAGGTCTAGGATTTGGGATTTGCCGTGCAGTCGCGCTTAGGCTGCAGCGTCTTGCGACAACGTGGTTTCGATCCTGTATGAACCCCCCAGTAACCTTTCGTGTGTATCCATCCCACCCCATGTTGTTTCAGGCGCCGCGAACCATCCAAACATATTCCCGCCAGGGTTTAGACCTGGACGAGTCTCCGAAAGCCTTCACCCTAAATCCTACTCATTCTTCTCCTGTACACTTTTCTGCTGGACTAAACCTTCCCAGAGAAGTTTGACGAGCTTTGCGGCTTTTCGCTGGGAAACCCTGTAAACCAACAGCTTTAAGGAAAGGACCTGGCTCTAAAGAACACATGGCCACAGATGCGCCTAGATCTCGCACTTGGAGCTGAAAGCTCGGAAATGATTAGAAAAGGGTTTCGGGACATTTGCGATTTCCTACTAGGGTGGAGGGTCAGGGTTTAGGTGCTAGTAGTAAGGATTCCGGTTGGTATAGTACGCTGTGCTAAATTGCAGCTGGGCACTTGGTAGTGGCCGCGATCCATCGACTTGGGTGCTGAAGATGTTGATAGTTTAGGGCTTCGTGTTTTTTTTTGTGAGTTGAGGGCTCAGGGTTTAAGGTTCAGGGTTTGGGGCTTGGGGATCCGTTGCAAACAGGCTGACATCTTCTTGAGGTTTGCCTCTAGCATTTGCTTGTTGTCATCAGCTGTTGCCATTGAGTTGTCAAAACTATATACTGTCCATGCTCAACCTGGCGATGAGCCGTACTATGATGTGCCGTTCTAGACGTCTCACCAAATTTGCTGGCTCAGGGCTTTGGTTCCTGTAGTTTTCACACTACGTGCTACGTCCCCCGACTCGTTTCAGGAGCAGAGTCTTGGAGCCCATAAGACCAAATCCAGACAGTGCCTCTGAACATGAAGCACCCAAGACACTTTTGACCAGAAGCAACCGGAAGACACCAAACCCCTAAACCCCTGAACCCCCAAAGCCCAGAAACCCAAACCCCTCAAGCCATGAACCCCTAAATCACTCTTTCCGTTTTCTCGGGTTTACTCATGAAAAACGAGCACCGAGATGCTTCTTTTCATTCTTATTCGTATCCTTGCTCTAATTATTGTTCTTCGAATGGTTTCATGATCACTCAATTGTTTCTTCTTCTGCTTGCTTTTACTCTTGTTCTTCTTCTTCCTGTGTTGATTAAGTGGATAGGGGAGAGCCTAAGGCTTAGCTCAGGAGTTCCCCTCATTCAAGCAGCTGGGCCAGGGTTCCCTTCAAGGTTTCGGGTTCCCTTCAAGATCCCTAAACCCTGAACCCTAAACCCTAATAAACCCTGAATCCTAAACCCTAAACCCTAAACCGAACCCTAAACCCTAAATCCTAAGCCCGAGATCTCTAAGGAAAGGGAGCTTCAGGATGCAGGGATGACAGTTTTCGGCTTCGGGTTTTGGGTTTGTGTGTCGGGTGTTGGTTGAGGGTTTGCGGGGCATTTGGGCTTTGGGTTTTTTTTCGAGGGTTTCTGAGCATATATAGTAGCCCCGAAAACCCGTCTAAATACTCAGGGGGACAGTGGAAGTTCCCCCGACAGCGTTTGCTGTTGACGGAACATGCGCGGGGGCAATCGTGATCCCGTATCTTCTTGTCCATGCTGCTGCAGTCCGGTAGCAATTTCTGGCTACTAAGGCAGCCCGTGTTGCAGGTACAGAGGTCTGGGTTCAGGGTGCAAGCCTTGGGGCCTGGCTTGGGGCTTAGAATTGAGGGCTACGCAGGCATGAAGTTGCCTTCGAAACATATAGTCACAATATGGTCAGAGTCTGCGGCTGGGCTTGAGGCTGCACGCTTCGCTTGAATCAGCATCAGCATCAGCGCCAGCACCAGAACCAGCTCCAGCACCATCATCATCGCCATCATTATCCTCGTCCTCCTGCCCCTCCTCCTCAGGCTCATCCTCATCATCCTCATTATCTTCATCATCATGAACATCATTATCATCATCAGCAATCACAGCAACAGCACCAGCAGGTACACACACACACACACACACACCTACACATGCAGCTCATGCACCGCGTCACAGCGGAAGTAGCAGCAACCGTCATAGTCGCGATATCAACATCACGACATCACGGCCGGGATCATCATGTGCCAATTCATGCTTGTCGGTTTTGGGGTATAGCATTTAGCTCCGCGATTTTTTGATGGTCTTCCGGATCTAAGAGTTTATGTCTATGTGGTACAACATCTAGGGTTCAGGATTCGAGATCTTGTGTTGAATCATTCTAGGGGAGGGGTAGAGGGCATCTAGGCATTGCGCAAGATCCAGAAAGTTAGTTGTTGAGTGTCTAAACCCTAATCCCTAAACCCCTGAACCCTAAACTCAAACTCAATGAGTCTTCTTCACTGTACATGCACTCTGCTCGGAAAGGCTTTCGTGCCAGGCACCGAACCTTGAACCCAAGTTTTGCAACTTCGAAGCCCTCCGCCCTAAACGGTCTACATTGTATTGTCAATAGCTGAAAAGTGGCGAACGTTTACAGGTTGAGGAATTGATGTGTTTACTCCGTAGGTCGTAAGCCCAAGATTTAGGTCCCTTGACTCTTGACAGCCTCAAACCCGTATGTTGGATTCAACCATTCATTATCGCCCTAAGCTAGCCAATCCTTCCATCTCGCCGTCGTTGCTCAGGCAAGTTGACATGGTCTCCTACAGCCCCTTGTCTACCCCTCAACCTTAACCCTAGCGGCTTAGAATTTGCGGGGTTCCGGAGCTTTGTTCCTTCCCTACCCCGTTTCGACGTGCCTAATTCCTTCATGGCTTTGTTAGATCTGGGAGTTTCCGAACATGCGAGGTACCTTATCTTGGGGCCCCTGTTAATAAGGATTCTACTATTTAGAACACTATATATTAGGGGCCCTCTCGGAAACTCCCATGGTAGGGCTTGAGAAATACCCTTAGGTGTGGTGCTTGGAGGCTCGTCTCAAAGCTGGGATCGACCATCGGTCTTAGAATGGGATGAGCTTCCTCACGTGGGTTCAGCTTACGATGGAAATTCGGAGGAGAAATCTTCGAAGCTATCGCAACGGTTGATGATATAAATCCTGCATTACCCATAACAAGCAATACATGGGAATTATGGTATATTCCTTATTATGGGTCATGCAGGATTTATATCATCAACCGAAGGACCCTAAACCCTACGCCGGAGGCAGGGGAGGCTGACAGCACAAGAGACAGGTTTCTTTGCGGGATTTTAGGATCTAGGGTTTATGTCAGTTCTGAAAGGGGCTTGTGTCAGGTGCTACAGGGGTTTCCTCATGGCTACACGACGACCTTCTGCGGGGTTCGCCTGACCCTAAACTACTATTTGCTTAAGAACCACCAAAAAATAGAAAACATATATTCTTTATGGGGGTAATATAGGGATTATTATTTTTATTTTTTGGGGGTTTCTTAAGCAAATAGTAGTAGCCTCTCAGACCCGAAATCCAAAACGCTACTGTTCGATTTTCTGCGCTCGGCACACCCTAAACCCTAAACCCGAATCGGAACACCCTAAGCCCTAAAACCTAAATCCTAAAAATAAACCCGAAACCCTAAAACCTAAAAACAAACCCTAAACCCTAAAAACCAAACCCCTAGACCACAAAAGCAAACCCTTAAACCCCAAAAACAAACCCTTAAAACCCTAAAAACGAACCCCTAAACCTTAAAAATAAAACCCTAAACCCTAAACCCTGAAAGCAAACCCTAAACCCCTAAAGCAAACCCTTAAACAAACCCGTAAACCCTGAAAACAAACCCTTAAACCCTGAAAACAAACCCCGAAATCCTAAACCCTAAAAGCAGACCCCGAAACCCTGCAGCCATTTTCAGCACAGGGGCTGTCGCCGTTCGCCTTGCAGGGTGCAGGGTGTTAGGCTGCGCGGGCAGTCGGCCATTCCCAGATCTTCCCAACGCTCGAATCAAGGGAACTCTCTCCGTAAAAAAGGGATCTTGACATGTTGATTAGGGTTAGCAGGGAATGCCAGAGACTATTGATGAAAAAATCGACCTTAAGATAACATATGCTGAGAACTTCAGGCCGTGGAAGACTGGAAGATCTGGGTTCGGCTTTTTTCGGCTTTGCATTTCGTGGTCCGGAGGCGGAAAGTGGGGAAAACCCTAGTGAAGGGCCCTTCATAGCCGGTGGCAGATTTCGGCCAGTTGGAGTGTTCGTGCGCTTCGAGACCTGTGCTTTTGGGGGTTTTTCAGGGTGTGTCCAGTGTAGAGTCTCCCTGAATCCTAGCCGGCCGAGAGATGGTGTTTCAAGATGCCAGAGCCGGGAGTCGATGACGAATGAGGCGTAGTGTTTAGGTTTATGATTTAGGGTTTAGGGTTTTTTCTATTTATGATTTAGGGTTTAGGGTTTGGGTTTAGGGTCTTTTCTCCGGTTCATTTTTCGTATTTGGGTCAAGGGATCCCGGGATTTCGGGCGCCTCAGAGCCATGCCGCGGGCAGTCGAGGAGGCGGAGGAGGCCAGCGTTTCGGAGAAGGGTTGATGGAAACTGGTTTGGGGGCCTCAATATTTCCCTACATTATTTTGGGGTTCCTGATTATAGGTATAGTAAAATGAGCCTCCAAACCCTATTCTCTTGATTATAAGTATAGTAGAATGAGCCCCCAAACCCTATTCTATTTATTAAGGCCCCTCTAGTATGGGGGACCTGAAGTGCAATCCGAACCCGGATCTCCCCCACAAGACGTGGAAGCTTTTGCAAGTCCATGAAACGTTCCAGAAACGGGGATTTGTCAAGCCCACAAACCTACCGGGCGCCTGATTTCTAAAGGGTTTCCCAATGGTGCAGGTTCTATGCCTTTGATTGCTGAAGCTCCCCAATCCAACACTCCGTTCAACAGATTTTGGAGCTGAATCCCTCAGGGTAGTTCTCTAAATTAGGGTCCCGTTTTAGGTCCCCGAAATATCACGGCACCCGGATCAAAAGGCCCCGAAAAGGGATCAGAATTTAGACAATTACCCATGTTGGAAGGACGCGGAGCTAGAGTTTCCAGCAGAGCTCGACGAATTCTTGGAGTTCTGCGTCGCTGCCGCCTGGCTTACAGTGGAAGTTTCGGAAGCCCTAGTTTTAGGGTTCAGGGTTTTAGAGTTTTCGTAGGGTTTTTAGGGTTCAGGGTTTTAGGGTTTTAGAGTTTTCGTAGGGTTTTTAGGGTTCAGGGTTTTCGGGTTTTAGAGTTTTCGTAGGGTTTTTAGGGTTTAGGGTTGGGGGAACAGGATCCTTACAGATTCAAGGCCTCCCTGATGTGGCATCAAAGATTCCATCTGGCTCCGGGATACTTCCACGCATTTTTTCTCGGGCTGTTTTGGGAGGTTCTTTTTGCAGAAGCCGAGACCTCTCCTTAATGCAGATGAGGTAGTATTATTAGGGAGACCCGTTAAAGGGTACCCCTTCCTTCTGGCCACCGACGTCCGACCTACGATTCGGGATTCAGGAAGTCTGGTGCTCGTTTTAAAGGTGTTTGTGGGTTTGGGGCTTAGGTTTTCATGCATTTTCAGGACAATGCTATGAACTGCTGGAGCCTGGAGGATCTCAGGGTAGTGGTTAACGGTTTGGGGATAGCTTCCTCTGAGGAGAGGGTGAGATCCGCAGATGACTTGTCAGACTTATTCGGAGGCCTTGGGGATGTTGCGCCCTAAACCCTAAACCCCTAAACCCCTAAACCCTAAACCCCTAAACCCTAAACCCTAAATCCCTAAACCCTAAACCCCTAAACCCTAAACCCCTAAACCCCTAAACCCTAAACCCTAAACCCCTAAACCCCTAAACCCTAAACCCTAAATCCTAAACCCGAAACCCCAAAGCCCTAAACCCTAATTGCAAACGCCCCAAGCGCTTATCGACTTCAGAGCTGCTCTCAAGGCCCTTAGTACTTAGAATAGGGTTCTTTAAAGGGTTCCTTCTAAAGGGTCTAAAAGGAATAGAGATATATATATATATATATATATATAAGGGGATTATGGGCCCTTATTGCTATAAGGGTAGTATTTTCCTTAAAGGGTTCCTTCTAAAGGGGCCTCTAAGGATTGCTATAAGAGTATTATGGGCCCTTATGAGCCACTTTCTTGTCTACGAACATTACAGAGCGCCTTTGATGAGACCCTTTCAGCCTTGATTCAAAGCCCCAATAAACCACACCCGAAAGAAGCGCAACCCAGGAGCACGATGGAGACTGGAAGGCCATCAGCAAAGAGTTTTTGGAGGCCCGGGGTCTCGGGCCTAGGAGGAGTTGAGGGTTTATCGGGCTTTAAGGGATTAGTTGAGGATGTCTGATAAATTGGGACAGGGTGGTGACAACGTCATGCTCGTCGGACGTGCTGCTGACCAGCACCAAGGCGAAGCTGCATGCACCGCAGCTTCGCGGCCCGGCCAGCGGCCGAGTCAACCTGCAGGTCAGCGTGACGACAGATGCCCAAGGTTTGCACTTGGCTTGGGAAACGACGGACACTACCAGCCGGCCGCATGCCAAGATCATGAGCCAGGACACCAAGAGAAGCACATCGCTGTGGAGTTATAACTAAGCCCAAAACCCTAAACCCTAAACCCTAAACCCTTTAGGGTTTAGGGGTTTTTAGGGCTTAGGGTGCTCGCCCACAACGTCGCCGACTCCGGGGGAACGGATCCAGGGAGGCAGCGTGAGGGAGATCTTGGCACGGAGTTGGGACCGGATGGATCGACCGGAAGAGATGCTGATTGCACCCTGCAGGGGTTCAGGGGTCGTAGGGCTTGGGGGTTTAGGGCTTAGGGTTACGGATAAATTTGTACTTCTGATTTGAAAGGTTTGGGGGTTGGTTCTAGAAGCGCGTCGTCCAGTTCCGAGAAGGTTTTGTCAGGTGCTGCAGGTTGAGGGCCCAGGGTGCAATGTCTACAGGGCTTTGGGGGTTTAGGGTCGAGGGTTTAGGGTTCAGGGAGTAGACAAGATCACATCGGGATTAGGACTGTTGGTGTAGGGCCGGGTTTAAGAGAGGATCCTAGTCCTAAGCAACCAGTGTTCTTGGTATACGCACATTCAATGGCGTAGAGTGTAGACCTTTGATTATAGGGATACTCGCGTGAAGGCGCCAAAGAAGGGGAAGCCTTTCGATGCTTGTGGAGCCTTAAAACACCGAGAACCCTGTTAAGATCCCCATGTATAAACCGTATGATACCCTAAACCCTAAACCCCTAAACCCTAAACACTAAACCCTAAACCCTAAACCCTAAACCCTTTCCCTTGGCTTCGGTTCGAGCACAGTCAAGTTTCAGGTTCATGGCTTCGGGCTAAGGGTTTAGGGTACCGTAGAGCATGAGATGCCCAAGCAAGGCAACCCTATAATGCCCGTAAAGCATGCTTCCCTAAGCCCTAAACCCTATAACATCCGAAAAGCATCCTTCAAGACACTCATAGGGCGTTTGAAATCCCTGCCTATCAACCCGAGATTGAATTCTAGGGCGTCGAGAAAGCCCAAGTGGAGTCTTCGACTGCCTTGTTTCGGCATTAAGCCCTCAATTTATCTCAGTTCCACGTCCTAGACCTTCCAAAACCTGTATGAAATCCGCCCTTTGCCCTTGTATGAAACACTAATCTGGACACCCTAGACTCTAAACATTTCCAATGCCCGAAGGAAGCCTTCCACCAGACCTTAAAGCGCCCTTGCACCCTTAAACGCCCGTATAGCGATCCTATAAAGCCTTATAAGAAGCACACAAGGCAGCCTTATGTCCGCAACCCTAGACCTTGAACTCGAAGTAAACCTTGAGCCTTAAACCTCTCAACCCTTACAGTACCCTTAGGGTAACTCCAAAAATCGTACCCCATATAGCACTGCACCCTAAACACGCCCCTTTTATCGGCGCTGAGCCTGCTCAAAGGTGGCTTCGGAGCTGGAAGATGGTTTGGCGGAGCGAGCCCAGGAGGCGGCGGGGGGGAATCCAAACACGGGGTTCTTGTTAAGGGGTTAGGGTTTAGGGTTTAGGGTTTAGGGGTTTAGGGTTCAGGGGTTTAGGGTTTAGGTCTTTGATTAATTTAAGTTACCATAACGAGGAAACCATAGTGTTTACTATATATTTTAACTTACCGTAGTACGGAATCCATAATTACCATTTACTATATACCCCTATTATGGTAACTTAAACTAAATCCTTTAACAAGAACCCCAAAAAAGCAGGCAATCGGAGGCGAGAGAGGTCTTCACAGGATCAAGGGACGGCTAGACCTAGCTTTACCCATGGCTGCCCTCCTGGCGATAGTCCCTGATCCTCGAAGTGGGGTTTCGGTACCTCCGAAAAGGTGAGGCTTCGCTGTTTGTGGGTTTCGGGGATTGACGCTGGATATCGCGTCGTTCCCGGCGGCCCGTCAGCTAGTGCAAAAGAGATTTCGAATTCCCAAAAGCCCGAATATTCCGAATACCTAAGCCCTAAACCCCACGCCCTTACAGCCCTAAACCCTAAACCCCTAAACCCTAAACCCTAAACCCTAAACCCCTGAACCCTAAACCCTAAACCCCTAAACCCTAAACCCCTAAACCCTAAACCCCAAAGACCCTTACAGCAACCTAAAACGTAACAGACGCTGTGAGGTGTTCTCTGCAGAGGGCCTGCAGAGACGATGGCACTTCCTGCAGCGCGAGGCTTTTTTAGTGGCGTTTAGGGGGCGTTTATGGGCTTAGGGTTTAGGGCTTAGGGTTTAGGGTTTAGGGTTCGCCAGCGCAGCCTGGCGCCCAAGCCAACTCCCTGTTAAAGGGGGCTGCCCTAACATCCAATCTCGTTAAATTGGAAGTTTTCAAATCTTCGATTCGAGCGAAGTTTCAAACAAGGTGTTTAATCCTTCTGCGCGCACATGGGTTTGGTTGCATTTGCCCAGCCCAGTCTCCACAGTGCCCTGCCCTCCAATTTCTTTCAAATGCGCAGAATCGGTTCGCGGATTTGATTGGTCAAATCGGATGTTTTCAAATCTCTCGCTTCGAGCGAGCTTCTGCTCGCAGTTGGTTTGGTTGAATTTGCAGCCCAATCCCAGTCCGAGCCCCAAACGTCCCGCCACGCGTAACCAGCCGCAGCCCAAGCCCGCATTTCGGTGTCTCTGGTACAAACCTCTGCGATATTTCCTGGTTGGCCCAGTTTGGTAGTTTTCACGAGATTTCTGCAACATTTAAGCATTTGTGCAATTTGCTGACTTGCTTCAAATTCCTTTTGCCGTGCCCTACTTTTTAACTGGCCCTACAGTCCTGCCTGGCAAAAGCTCGCGTGTTCCATAGTCAAAACAGATTTGCTTGCCTGGTGTGACTGACTAACACTGCTCTTCCTGGTTCTTCCCTGACTCTGACAGTTTGTTCTGCTCAGAAGAAGCCTTCGTGTCTTACACCGGAACGGGGAATTTGGGGTGGTTGCTTGCAAGTCTCGAGCCGGTAACACTTGGGCAAACTGGGCAGACACTGGACGCTGCGTGGTACATGCAGGCAGGCTTATCTTCGTGGCTGCAGGGATGCATAGCCCGAGCTGAACATGAGCATTGCGCAGCCGCGTGTCGGGTTCTTTTTTCGTCGCACACATCAGCCGCAGTCCTGTACGGCAGCTTTGCCTTGTGCACAGCTGCAATGCAACATTGAGGAGCGATACTGCGCGCTGCGTTTCACAACGCTCACAATCCATCCACAAAGCAGGCAGTTGCACACACTCCTATGCCGTCTCGCACAGGCAGGTAATCCCACGCTTGGAGGCAGGGCGCCTGCAGTCCGGGCAGTTTCTCACGCGAGGCTGTCCCTTCGGCTGTGTTTGCTGGAACATCTTGCCGCAGCCCCGACACTTCTGCTGGTCTGTGACTCGTGTGCTTCGAGAAGAACAGTTCCCGCAATGCATTTGCCGTTGCCCACTCTCCTGTGACCCTGGCGGTGCGCGGAAGAAGCCTTTGCACCCTTGGCAAGTGAACCATCCTTGGCGTGAGTTGGTGGCTCCCTTCTGCTTCATTTCTTGCTGGCAGGCACTGCAAACGACTTCCTCTCTTGGCAGCGTGATCATGACCGCCGCGAACTCGGCCACGGGCTTGCTGGTGTCGCAGACGGTGCAGGCGAGCACTGTTGCAGCTTTGAGGCAGGGCAAGCACCGGCGCTTGGCTTCAGCGTCCCTTTGATTGAGCTGGGTGCAACAGACGGAGGCTGATGTTAAACAACGTATTGCCGCTGCAGTGAACGTGCATCACTCACCTGGGGCAGCTAGCTTGGCAGCATATGTGCTCCAAGCTAGCACCCAGAACTTGCGGGGGCTGGGGTGTAGCGTCGTGGAGAAGGCGCAATTAGCTGCTTGGCAAGCGGGTGACGACCAGAAGCGGGACGTCACCCTAGCTGCCTACCGCCTAATTCATGCAGGTTATGCCTGCTATGACGCCCCCCGGAAATATCCAATTGCCGTGGCACGTGCCCTGTGCCATGAGCTCTTGAAGGCCGCTGGACTTGGGATTTCCAGCCCAAAAATCTCGGAGTACATCCACACAACATACATGAGCGTGGACCTCCAAGTGAACCGCAAGCGCTCCTGGGCTTGCTTGGGAGGCGTCCCGCGTGGCCTATCTATTGGGCAGGTGTGGCTACCAGGCGGCCAGCTGCAACTGGGCCAAGAGGCTGGCCGAATCCTGCGTAGGTACTGTTGCCAGCGCGACAGTCACGAGCACGGAGCAGCCGTGGTGCGCCATGCGCCCCGCGAGTTACTCCGCTATGTGGCGCACCAGTTGCGTCCGCACCTCGCTGACTCCTTCCGTGCTACGGTGCAGAGGGGTGACGTTCAGGCACTCGTGGCTGCTGCTGGGGCTGCGTCGGCCGGGCCTGGGCGGAACGAGATTGTTTCGCTCAGCGCGCTGGACCGTTTTGGCTCGTCGTGAGTGAGAACGAGCATCAGTTTTCGCAGCCTCGGCTGCGTCCTCACATGTGCAACCTGTGCAACAAACAAATCGTAAGCAAGTTTGAAATTCTTGAGAGGTGATTTTACCATGGCGCCGAAGGGTGCAATCTTTTAACACCTCGCAGCAGCAATGCTGTCGATTTTCCGCTTCGAGATCGTTTGGAGCGCTCCAAACCAGCAAAGCGGTAACAACGTGTGCGCAAACACTGAGGTATAGTCCTGTAGCTTGGCGGCGCAAGGTTGTGTTTCTCATTCATCTGACTGACTGAGCTCAATTGAGGCTGGATTTTGCGGCCTTCTGTGTGATCAACGCGATGACTGCTATGGGCTCAGGCAAAGTGGAAGAAGGCTCGTGTTTTTGCTTTGACGTGCTCGCAGAATTCAATTGCTGCGCTGATTCTTCCATTTTGCTGCGCTGCGGGCCTTGTGAAGACTGACCAGCGGTCAGAACGATTCACTGCTGCAAGCTAAGTTGCGGGAGCTCCATTTTCTTTGCAGGTCTACAAGCGCGCTCATGTGTTCAAGTTCCTTAATTATCAGAATGACAACTCCTCTCAGGCTTCATCGGAGTCGTCGCCGCCAGTGCAGGACATGTCTGGGGCTACACAACACCACGACCCCTTGTGAGTCTCATCGGACCTGTTAGCTCTCTGACTGGGATATGAAGCCTTCGTCGCTATATTCGACACTGATTCGACACAGAATATACAGAAAACGCCGAATAGAATGCGGGGAAGCTCTCGCCTTGAAACGATTTGAGCTTGCCCGAAGCCTCCTCCCGGAGCATGGCTTGGAATAAATGGAACATCTGGCTATTGGCTGTTGGAAGCTTCGCAAATCCTACACCTGCCCGGCACCTTTTGGGGCCCCCGGGAGAGCTCCAAAATGGCACACGGACAAGACCGAAAAGGTCGCTTACCACACCGCAGAGGCGGTGAGAGCCCCGAAAGGACACCAAAAAAGCCCGTCTAAAAGAACAGAGTGCCATTGAAAGGCCACCGGAAAAAACTCCCTGCGCTTGGCCGGGAATTGGGACCTGCTCAATAATGGTTCAGTTTTTTAATCAAACCTCTTTCTCTTGTGTAGGCACAAAGGTCAAAAGGCTCAAGTGTTCGACTTACTTAAACCTCCTTGCCAGCTCAAACACAAGGCAGCTGACGACAACTCAAAAAAAACTGCGCTGCAAGCGCAGCGGCGTCCATGTCAAGTCCAGCAGTTACACGGTGCTGCCCTAAGCTTGAATGCCACGAGGCACTGTTAGGGGTTTAGGGTTTAGGGTTCGCCAGCGCAGCGTGGCGCCCAAGTCAACTCTCGCTTAAGGGGGGCTGCCCGAAGCTCCAAAATCGCAAATTCGCAAAATCGGTTCGCAGCTTCGATTTGACTCGTCAAAGGATTTGATCCCCCAAATCGGATGTTTTCCTATCTTCGCTTCGAGCGAGCTTCTGCTCGCTGTTGGGTTTGGTTGACATTGAGAAACCCCAGCCCCAGCCCGCCCGGCCAGCCCCCAGCATTCGCAAAATCGGTGGATTTGATTCCCGGATGTTTTCAAATTTTCGTTTGGAGCGAGCTTCTGCTCACAATTGGGTTTGGTTGGAAAAGCCCGGCCCAGCCCCAGGCCCAACCCCAGCCCCCAGCGCCAGCCCCCGCCCCAGCCCGCCCCAGCCCAAGCCCCAGCCCCAACTTGGTTCCCAATCACATCCCTTCACGTTGGATTTGGTTGACCATTCCAGCCCCGGCAGCCGCTTTCCCCGCGCCACCCCCAGCCCCAGCAGCCCCAGCCAGCCCCGGCCAGCCCCAGCCATGAAAGCCGAGTGAATCCTTCCATTCCCACGACGAAACCGCACATGACCACTAAAGCCCAACTTCCTCCCCAAAAAAGCACGAATCACTCGCCACAAAAAGGAATCCTTACGACTGCTTGAATCCCTCCACGAAAGCTCGCCACGAAAGCCCGAACCCCTTTGAGCCCGAATCCACGAGAAAACCCGGAATCCTCCCAATCAAAGCCTTCATTCTTCCCCACCAAAACCCAACCAATTCGTCCTCCGTTCTCACAAAAAGATTAATCGAACTAGCTTTGCTTGGCTATGGGTTTGAATTTCTATTGACGTTGCTTCCGACAATGAAACCACAAAATGCTGCGCTGGCGCACAAGGGCGCAGCCCCTAAAAGTTTAGGGCTTATGCTTTGAAGGTGTTGAGAGTCTGCGTCGGCTTGCGTGTCAGAATTCCGGTCTCGATGCCGTATCAGGCTCTCGAAAGAAGCACCTTGTAACACCAGAAGAAGCCTGGTACCATCTTTTTGAATCACCAAATGCCACTAAATCCAAACTAAGGCTATTAACATGCCCTAGACCCGAAATCCTAGACCCTGAGCCCAAGTTCTTAGTGTAAGCTCGATCAGAGCAGTGCCGACTGCCTTCTGGAGTCAATGCATTACACTTAAAGAAAAGACCCTGAGCCCTCAAAGCCCCAACAGGGGACCTTAATATAGTATATACCCTAAATAGTAGGATCCTTATTATAAGGACCCCCAAACAAGGTACCCCTAATTCTACTGCCAAATCCCAAGGCCCCAAGGCCCGGCGCACAAAACCGGAACCCAAGCGTATCAACCTTCTGTGCACTTCGCGCGGCAAAAAGCCTTTAAGCCTTCGGCCACCACGTCTAAACCCTAAACCCTAAACCCTAAACCGTAGAGTCCATACACAACCCCACAAACATCTCACAATAACTCCAAAACCTGCCTGTTTGCCTAAATCCCTGAGACATCGGCCCCCTAAACCCTAAACCCCCAAACCCTAAACCCCCAAACCCTAAACCCTAAACCCCCAAACCCTAAACCCCCCAAGCCCTAAACCCATAGCCCACCCCCCAATGGCCGCAGAGTTCCGCAGGCCGAGGCTGAAAGCCACCAAGAGCCGAGTCTCCGCAGCGAGGCGCCGCCGGCCGCCGCGCCGAAGGCCGCCGGCCTATGCCACAATTAGGGTTCTAGAAGGGTTCCTTAGGGTTCCTTTAAAGGGTTACTATAAAAGTACTATAAGGTGTTTTTTTCTACAAGAGTTGTAAAGGGTTCTAGAAGGGTTAGGGTTTAGAGCCGTGGGGGGGTCCTCTGTGGTTTGGGCTTAACGGTTTAGGGTTTTAGGGTTTAGGCTTTAGGGGTTTAGGGGTTTAGGGTTTAGGGGTTTAGGGGTTAGGGTTTAGGGTTCTTCATAGGAGGCCAAACGGGGTCTTAGCCTATGGGGGTTTGGTAGGGATTCGGGTTCCCATTCTAGGGTTCATATAAAGGAATCCCTGCCCCAAGAATCTTAAACCCCCGTTGTGGCCTCCCATCAGCCATACTTAGGGTTCTAGAAGGGTTCCTTCAAAGGGATCTATAGGAGATCTATACTATAAAGGGTACTATAAAGGGTTTAGGGTTAGGGTTAATGTAGGACACTGATTAAGAAACCTTGGGCCTTTATTAGGGTTCCTTATATGAATCCTATTATTTTTGGGTTATAGGGTCAAGATTTCTTCATAAATTTCCTACATTACCAAACCCCAAACCTAAACGCTAAACCCAACATGCATGCACACGTACATATAGAATCAGATGCTTACACCTCTCCGCATACATGTCGTCTTTATACGGCATGGCAAAGTCTAACTCACTACGCCATAATGGAGGACTAGACTAGACCATGTAGGCTAGGCTAGAATAGACTACAGATATGGATACATAAATCCGCATACATATGCTTCCGCGAGGTTTGAGTGTGCTACATACACCTTTTTTATGGCTTTTGTTGAGGATGGGTGCAGGTTTTGTCGGATTTGGGGTTTGGGTTCGGTTCAGGACTTAGAGTCAGAGCCTAGAGTGCAGTTCAGTTGTTGTTTGAGCTCATGCTGCTCTGGACCGAATCTTCAGCCCTGAACTCAGCATCCGAAGACAAACAAGCCACAGAGCCCCTCGAGCCTGCAAGGCAAAAACCAACCAAAACCCTGCACCCCAGATGCTGAAGGCCACGCCCTCAGTCCTTTTTGTCGGCCTGATGCAAAGCCTCGCACCCTAAATCTCAGATTGCTGGGCAGGACATTGACATGATGGCAGTCCCGTTTCTGCCCTCTGCTCATATATACTCTTCGACTCGATTAAACGTAACTGATAGCTAGGATTCAGGATAAGTCCTCCCCAACAATGCTGACATCGTTATGTAAGTTCTAAACTTCGACATGCATGAACTTACAGACTTAAGTTGGAGTTCTCAATCCGAAATTCAACCCAAACCCTCCAAATCCTGAAACACTGCGAAGCCCTCACCGCAAACAGGAAAGCCTAAGATTCTGGCTCCATAACCGGAATCACGAGTAGTATTATGGAGGTGTGAAGCACAATGTCCCGTATCACTTCTCCTTACTCCTTCTCCGTCTCCTTCTCCTTCTCCCTGTCTCCTTCTCCCTCTGTGTCTCTCTCTCCCGCCCTCTGTCTGTCTTGCTCCTTTCTCATATATATATATATATCTATATTTATGGATATCTATGTTTTTGACAGTACTATTATCAACAAAAGAATATATATCTATCTATATGTATGTACATGTCTTTTTGCACACTGTAAGAAGTTCATCAAGCCCCGAATCCTGAAAAATCCTACTTAGAGGATCATGGGACTTAGTAACTAGGGTTATAAGTAGGGTAACTATACTTATAACTACCTATGGCCCCAATTAAGGTACTTGTAACCTTACTTACTAAGTCCCATGATCCTCCAAGTAAACCCCCAAACCCTAAGCTCCTTAGACCCCTGAAGGTAGCTACCTAGGCCGGTTATAAGTAGGTTATCATTAGGATAACACCACTTAGGGGACTTCTAACCCCAGTTATAACCTTCTTACTAAGTCCCATGATCCTCCAAGTAAGCACAGGCACCGTCCCCGGCGCGCCCGCCCGCCAGAGCGCTGCCCGCCTGGGCAGACCCCGACCAAGCGGGGGAGGCACTTTTTGTGCTCCCGGCTTTTGGGGATTTTTAAAGGGAGCTCTTTAAAAGGTGGTTTTTAGGGGTTCCTTTGAAGGGGTCTATACGGGAGTAGGGGTTAGGGCTTTAGGGCTAGAGGGTTTACGGTTCAGGGTGTAAGCTTCAATGCTTAGAGGGGTTAGAGATCAGGGTTTAGGGGTTGAGGGTTCAGCTTCGGTCAGAAGGGCTTCGTCAGCTCCAGCAGATGTCGCCTGAGTTTAGCATGAAACCAACGAGTCTCCGCAGTTTTGAGATGAAGAAGGTTACGTCATGCTCCAAACCCTAAACCCTAAACCCTAAACCCTAAACCCTAAGGTTCCGCCATGCTCCAAAGTGGCCAACCCAGCAAAAGCCTGAACCTTAAACCCCTAAGCCAAAGCCTCATTTCAAAGGGGAAGAGGAGGGAATTTTTGGTGGGGACCCCCTGCCCTATAAATATATAATGGGTATATAGTAGCTATATTAAGGGTATATACCAAGGTCCTTATTGAGGGTCCCTCCTTTTACCCTTGGATCATTGATAAGCGTCCGTTTCTTACTCGGGCTTAAGCTGTTGACCTTCGCAAGCCTTGCCCGAGCTTACAAAGACCTGCGTGTTGAGCAGCTTGAGAAAAGCCTGGGCAAAAAGGCGTGCAAGATTTTTCAAAGGCGCCGAATGCACAACATGTGCTGCTTCGGTACAATTAAAGATAAACTCGGTTCTGTCACAACTCGCGCGACGACCTATTATGGCACACGCGAGCGTTCGAGGGGCTTTATACCCAGGGCGAGAAAGGAGGATGCGATGTGCTGTTTAGGGAACTCTACGAACACAGTCTACTTCAGTTAAGCATTTGTTACATATTCCAACAAACTGTCAGGTTCAGTTAGTTTTCATATGGGGGTCCTGTTTTGGCGGGATAGTTTGGAGCACTGGCAGACATAGGGTTACCTGTAAATAGCCGTACGTATGGGTCAGTCTTAAGCCCAGGAGTCGGGTTTTAGGTTGTTCGTTTAACGTGTAGGGTTTAGGCTTGGGCTTGAGCCCTAAGCCCTAAATCCTAAACCCTAAAGCCAGACGTTTATGGTTTAGGCTTCAAGGTTTGGTTTGCCCTTAGACCCTGTTTAGGGTTTAGGGCTTCGATATCCAGTCTTGTCGTCCCCAAGGGCGCAGACTGTTCCTTGCGAAGAAAGAGGTCGGACGAATTAGTGTTGATATCCCTCATAGTCCCGAAACCTAACTGAGCCCCAAGCCCTCATGTAGCTCATATATATATATATATATATGCATATATACGCATGATGTGCTTATATATTTACATATATATATATATATATAGTATATCCCAAAACCTGCATTTCGTGGCATTGCCAAGTCCTACCCCAAGCCCTAAACCCTAAACCCTAAAGCTCGAAACCTGCATTCCTCAGCCATAGACCAAAAACACCTCAAACCGAAAGAAGAAGCAACTGGAACGTCGCAAGCTTGTACCCCACTTCCTCGAAGGCGCCCTCAGACTTCTCGGTGCTGACGGACAGCCTGCAGCAACAGGTTCTTATTCTTGGGGCCTCTATTCAGGGGTCTTTGGGGGGTGTCCTCAAGGGTTCCTTTTTAGAATTCTTTCAGGGTTCCTTCAACAGTTCCCGTTTAAGAGCTCCCAAAGGCTTCCTCGAATTACGGGGTTCCGGGGTTCCGGGCTCTTTGGGTCTCGGGGCTTCGTGCCCAGGTTCAGGCCATGGTCTTCCTGTCACCTGTGCTACGGTTGATGATATAAATCCTGCGTTACCCTTAATAAGGAATATGCCATAGTTCCTGTAGTTTAGGACCCTCAATTAAGGTAATGCAGGATTTATATCATCAACCGTATCATGCATGAGTTGTAGGGTTCAGGGGTTGAGGGGTTGAGGGATCCATAGCACCCGTTTCCTTTGTCTTGTTGTCGTGGTTCCGATGATTTTAGTCTGATAGCTACTCGTTTGCGTTGGTTTGTAGTGTCCCAGTATGGCAACACCTGCATGGTGATGAATACAGCTGGTTTATTCGTTGATGTTGTATTGCTCCTGCTGCGAAGACCGAAGCCCGAAACCCTGATTGTTATGAAGAGTAGTGTCCTTCTGCACATTTGTGGGCACCTAGGGTGTAGAACGCAAACCCTGAAGCCAAACCACACCACCTATGCCACAAGTCCTAAACCCCAACCCTAAACCCTACACCCTACCTTAATCCTGAATAACCTGCCTTTTTAGGGTTCCTCATTATGATTTCTTTATATAAGTCCTTAAAAATGTGGGTTCTTCGGGGTTAAGGTAAAGCCTAAATCGTACTTGACGAGCACATGTCCTGAAAGCTCCCACAAAGCTTTGCAGGTACGTCAGATCTACGATGACGTGCAGCACCGACTGCCCTCCACCCTTACTGGCCAGGAAGCGTCAGAATTGTTCCAAACGTGTGTGTGTGTGTGTCTATGTGTATATGTATATATATATATATATACACACATGGTCAGGCGTTCCCTCTTCCCCCTGCGGGGTGGTTGTGGGGGTTTTGGGGTTAGCTTATAAGCTTTTGAGTTTTGGCTTTGGGTTAAAAGGTGTAAGGCTTCGGGTCGACAAGGGCTTAGGGAGAGTCTGGGGTGTAGGTTCGTTAGGGTTGACAGTTTATGTTCTGGTTTAGGTGCGTGCGTGCGTGCGTGCGTGCGTGCGTGCGTGCGTGCGTGCGTGCGTGTGTGTGTGTGTGTGCGCTCTAGAATCTCTAGATATCAGTGTAACTACAAATACAGTACACATATAAAGCAAAGGGTATAAGCAAATAACATATTTAAATGTAAATGTATATGTATACGTACATGTGTATGTGTATGTATATGTATATGTGTATGTATATGTATATATGTATATACACATGGGTGGGTAGTTCTCCCCCTGCATTTTGCATGTTCGTGTGTTGCGAAACTGCCTGTCTGTTTCGCAACACTCGGGTTTAGGGCTTAGGAGCTGTGTTCCAGATTATCGACCCTCCACTTTTTGGGCCCGCGCCCGAATTCTTAGACTTCCGAAGTCTCCACTGCGAGTACCGCACGAGCAATCCTAAACCCTAAACCCTAAACCCCTAAATCCCTAAATCCCTAAATCCTAAACCCTCGAGTTAGTCATGGAGCCTGCGTCCCAAACCCCAAGGTGCAAGCCTTAAAATCCCAGGCGTAAAGCCGTAATCCGAAAACCGACGCCTACTTAAAACTCTCAACCCTAAACTCGCAACCATTCTCAACCCATATGCCTTGGCAGCTGTATCACCTAAACAAGTAACCATACTTATCTGCTGGGGTTGAGTACCTTGGCGATGGTGCTCCCAAAGCTGCAAAGTACCGATGACGACGCTGAGAAGAAGCTGTCAGGTTGACACGGTGTTGTGCCGTGTCACTTTGGTGGCCAATGACTTTGCAACGACAAGCTGTACAGTGCGGCTGCCAAGAAACCTCATTTCCTTCCTGCTTTGCTTTTAGTTTTGCAAGCTCGAGGAGCTATGACCTATGCTTCCGAATCACCTCCAAGGCCAACCTTGACTCCCTTCTCATAGTTGAGTTGCTTCTCGGTGCTTTTCTCGCGCAACACCGCACTGAAACTGTCCCTCAGTGGCAGGATGTCACTTCAGCGTCCTATTACCATTGCCGCCAAAAGCACGACTTTTGTATAGGCCCTCTTCCGGTGCTTCACTTGGCAGGATCTCCAAGAGTGTCTCTTCACCGAAAGCCCGAATTAAGCTACCAAGAACCCGACTTACTAAGTCCGCTGACCCCTTGAATCTAGCCTGGCTTGAGGTCTTCGGCTTGTAGGGTTTGGGGCTTAGGAATTACAACTTTTGGGATAGGGAATTTAGGGTTTAGGGCTTTTTGCAGTACGTTTTTGAGGATGTGGAACTTGAGGCGAAAGGCTTCTATAGCACCATAGCGTTTACGGGGTTTTGGGCTGGGAATTAGGGCTGTTGGTGGATGAAGAACTTTCAGTCTTGCGGGCTTCGGGTTTGGGGTGCCTCAAGCACGAAACACCAGAGCCCAATCTGCACACGGAGTTTGGCGAAACCCTAAGCCTTAAAGCCTAATCCCTAAACCATAAACCCTTAGTCCATAAACCCTAAACCCTAAAGCCTAATCCCGAAGCCCCAAATCCTTAATCCCTAAACCCGACTTCCCAGACCCTAGCGTCAGGACGAGGAGGACGATGAGCGCGTGTCCCTCCCGGCTGGCTTCACATCTGCCACCAGCGGTGACGAGGCATAGCAGAAATACGACGAGGTGGTTTAGGGTTAGTATTACAAAGGGTATTACACGTATGTGTATGTGTATGTGTATGAATATGTGTATGTGTATGTGTATGTGTATGTGTATGTATATGTATATATATATATACATATACAAAAATAGAGGGTTACCTGAAGGGCATTATGTAAGGTTCAAGAGGTAACTAGGGAAGAAGAGGAGCAGTCGTGGAGGGTATATAAGTAGTGTTAGGTCGTGTCTCACCCCCTCGCTGGCTCGAAACCCTCTGGATCTTCTTGGAGAAAGGGGCAGCACACCTAAAACAAACGAAGTATACCCTGAACATAGGGTTTAGGGTTTAGGGTTTAGGGACACTGAACCTTAAACCCTCGGCCGTAAGCCCTAGATCCTGAATCCCGAGCCCGTTTGAACTTCATTGCATTGCCCACGCCACCGTCCAGCAATTGACCTCGTAATCCGATTCTCCGTATTGGGGCTTCGGCATCGGGGCCCCGAAATCTCCGCAAAACGGGCAGTCAAAGCGCGTACATTGGATTGCGCAGCTCAGGAAGACCGTAAGCTCTCCATTAAGGCGTAGCCTTGACCATTTCCATTTTCAAGGTTAGGGATTTCGGGTTACTACTTTCGGTTTTTCTATGGGGGTATTGGTGTATGATGTGCTGGCTGCTTTTTTTCTATGTGGTGGTGTATGGTTCTTCTGGTGGTTCCATCGTGTGAGTCTTTCCTATGGGTCTTTTGGTGAATTGGGGATTGAGGTACAGGTTGTGATGGTCTGGGTCTTCGGGTGGATAGGGTCTTACCTATGGGTCTTGGGTGGGTTGAAGGTTGAGGTATAGGTTGTTATGGTTTGGGTGCTGGGGGGGTTGTGCATGTTGAAAATGGAAATGGTCTATGCTAACTAAAGCCCTGGCGCCCTAAAGCCCTACGAAGCCTTAAAGCCCTAACCCCGAGCCCCCGAAACCCTAAGACCCTGAAACCCTAACTCTAGAACCCTAAAAATATCTAAAAAACTCTGGAACCCTATAAAAAATTAAAAGACTCTAGAACCCTAAAAACATCTAAAAGACTCTAGAACCCTAGAAACTTCTAAAAAGCTCTAGAACCCTAAAATCTTCTAAAAGACTCTAGAACCCCAAAAACATCTAAAAACACCCAAACCATCCTCAGAAACCCAAAGCCCCAAAGAGAAGAGCGGGCAGGCAGAAGGCTCAGAAGCCGACAGTCTCCGCGACACGGCCATCAGGTGGGGTTTCGGGTTTCGGGCTGAAGGTTTAGGGTTTAGGGGTTTAGGGTTTAGGGTTTAGGGTTGAAGGTTTAGGGTTTAGAGTGTGAATGGGCTTGTCTTCAGGGTTTGGCAAGATTTTCTCTGAGGGCTTTAATCTGTTGGATCGTCTTTCTATTCTGTTCTAGAGGGGTTCGAGAGCGGAATGTCCAGGGCTTTGGGGAGTCATTCGCGAGGTTTCAGGGTCACGCTCCTTCTCAAGCTAGGATTTGAGGCTTTCGTAGGGTTTAGAGTGTGTGGTTGCGACATCGTAGGGTTTAGGGCTTACAGGACTTCGAACTTGAACTTTTTTGTATCCAAATTCCATCGATGCAGGACCATACATGTTTCTGCTAAGCTCTAAACCCTCAGCGGGGCATACTAGATTCTAGTTGCAGGTAAGCAGTGTAGGAATTCGGTGGCAGGAAAAAACGTAAAGCTGTAAGGAAATCAGGGCAGCATACAAGAATCTGGCATATTGTTATTGGTTCTATCACTACCGCGACCACTGCCGCTACCATTGCCACTGCCACGACCACTACCACTGCCATTGCCAGTGCGACTGCGACGGCGACTGCTACTGCAACAGCAACATACGACAACAACTTACTAGCATTGTTATTGTCATTCTTATTACTGCTACTGCTACTGCCACTGCCACTGCTACTGCTACTGCTACGGCTCCTACCTCCTACTACTCCTACTACTCCTCCGCCTGCTACCGCTACCGCTACTGCTGCTGCTACTGCTGCTGCTACTGCTACTGCTACGGCTAGTACTACTGCTACAACGACTGCGACTGCGACTGCGAGTGCTGCTGCTACTGCTGCTGCTGCTGCTGCTGCTCCTGCTACTGCTACTGCTACTGCTACTGGTACTGGTACTGGTACTGGTACTGGTACTGCTACTGCTACTGCTACTGCTACTGCTACTGCTCTCTCTCTCTCGATGCGCAAACATCCGAAGACGTCTTTGCGTGGCCCCTTTGGGCGACCTAATAGGCCGGCTATCACAGTGGACAGCTTAAACCGAGGCATGATAAAATCATTAACAGTGGTAGTGGAGTAGCACCCGGACCGAAAGTCCCAGTAAGCGATGCCCTCCAGTGGCTGTACAAGCGAGGCGGCAAGCCGGACGCTCCACTGTCTACCAACTTCTTACAATGTTTGCCCGATAGGCACATGTTGCAGGTCAACATCAAATGGTACATAAATCAGCTCCGCATTCCTATGTCAGCTTTCAGCAGTCAACTCTCAGTCAGGCGTGGCCAACTCACATGACGGCAGTCCGTACCTCTGTATGCTATCCAGAGACAGCTGTGTTGAGGCACGTGTTGAGCTCATTTGTTTTCTGTTTCCACTCGCTCTTCTCCACTCGCAACATGGCCGGTGTCGTATGCTCAGCCTGTACCGTCCACTTGATATGGATCCTGGGTAGCATTATCACGGGTGTGGAGTCGAAAACCTAAGGATTCAAGAAAGTCTGCATCAGCATCCTTGAGTCGCCAATCTTCTCTGATGTGATAAGCTCCGAGAACAACACGATCCCCGGACCATGGCATGGTAGCATGTGGAAGTCTTGCGTTGAATGTGCAGAATGGCATAACAATCTGTTTCAGTTCACCCTTGGGACCGCCGTGATGAAGCTGAGTGGTTCCTTGCAAGCTTGCGCACCAAATCTCTCCGCCTGTCCAGTTAGAGAGAGGCACCATAACGTTGCGAATACCCGAATGATTATGCGCATCCACATGTAATCCAGCAGGGACATTCTTGTGTATGAATACCGTGCTGAAAAGGGAGGTCGGGCTGAGTGTTTGAATCACACTCGTGAGCAAGCGTGCTGTCCAGACTGCAGTCCTAGTTCTGGAGTGCACCGCTGCCATGCCACTGAAAATGCATGCACCAATTGTGAACGACCTCGGTGGCTCCAGAGTTTCAATGTGCTCGGAAATGTTACGTTCATGTACCTTGGGGGATAGCATGTCAAATAGCCTATGCAGTTCCCGGAATGTGACGTACTTCATTCTGAGACATCCCTGAGCCATCGCCTCCTCAGGTTGAGTGGGAACTGGGTCATTCCAATCCCATTGGCGCGGAACATAGATGACAATGCCCGCACGCTCTGATTCCGTATACAGACTCAAAGCAGATTCTGCCGAAATGATTTGTTCCGCCTCACTAATCATGCGCGTCTGCGCCTGAATGCCCTCGGTGGTGTCCCAGACTCGATCTGCCTTCCAATTGATGGCACATTTGCGTCTCTTTGTCTTCGGGGCCAGAGCCTCCACCTCAGTAGCAGAACTAGCACTCGATCCTGAGTGGTCGCCGCTCTCATCGGCTTCCTGCATGTAAACATCCAGATCCATGTGCATATGCCCACCTCGCAAGGTAGTAAAACTGCGCGACCATGCCATGCCGTCAATCCTTGACCGCCTAGGTGCTGCAGCCTGATTGGGTCGCTCCCCTACGTCCCTTCACATGCTGAGCGAGTCGCTGCAGGAACAGTGTTCAGCACTGATGGTGACTGATCAGCATAAAGCGTCCGAGTCCATGCGATACACACATGCACTCTCTGCAACTGTACCCTGCAATGTACAACCATACATCCAAACAGTGGGCGCATGAGGGAGCTGGTCATTCACCTTGGTGGCGACCGCAGAGGCCTGGGTGATTTCAATGCATGCCGACTCATTTCTCATTTCGAAAGGCAAACTGCATTCGAATGGCTCTCATTCTCCGAAACCCCGCTGTCGCTATGTAGTGGTCTCATAGCCTAATGATGTCGTTCATTTCCAGTGACAATTGCACTGAGCTCGGCAAAAACAGGATGGGCAGGAACACTCCGAAGAGCATACATTGCCCCGTGCAGCAGAAGCAAGAGCATTCATTGTGGACCGCCCCGATAGGACCAAGCATCACATCATGATACCTCCCGCTGCTCTCTGCACATGTATCCCCACCGTCTATGTCCCACCAACATAGATCATGTTGACTTCGTCTTCGGAAGGTCCATCTCCAGCTATCTGGGCGCCAGGATGCTGCGCTGCACAAGTTTTGCAAGCTGGGATCGGTCCGGTCGCTCCGGCCTCCAGCTAAGCGCCATTACCTGTGTGATCGCATTGCCAGTCAGCTTGGCAAAATGCTGCCGCAGCTGTGTGACCTCCTCACCGAACATGGCCATCTGAACGCTGAAAGCAATGTTGGAGCCCTTCATGTTCTCCTCCACCGTGCGATTGGGATGAAACCTTGTGACCGGCCCGGTCTGTGCAACCAATACTTGGATGGCCGCAACGGTGGCACAGCCTTCCTCGTAGGTGATTGGGCTGCGACTCTCGTCTCGCTTTAGCCGTTCGACCTTCGCATCCCACTTGACATAGTACCACTGAAGAGGCTCCAGATCGACCCATCCGAGTTTGGATAGATTTTCCAGGGTTTTGGTCTGCTTCGGCAACGACTCCAATCTGGCTGAGAACTCCTTGAAGAGGCATGTGAGCAGTGCAACACGCATGGGTTTGGTCACCTGCTCCGGATTGCTTTCTTTCATCGATCTCCAGGCCTGCTGAGCTTGAAAAATGGACGGCACCACAGATGCGGCCACTCCCATCCTCATGAACATCACATATCCTAGCTCCGACCGAACCGCGGCTAGCATGTCTTCGTGCCGTAGGCTGATCTTCTGGACCTGGAACATGCATTCCCGTAGTTCTTTGAGCTCTTTAGCCAGCTCATCCCGGGACTTGGAGGAATCATCATGCTCATCGTCCCATCCTGTCCAGTTACGCTTCGGCCTGGATGCCCATGAGGCCCATGGGTCTGACTGTTGCCCGCGCTGTCCCGATCCTTTGCCACGAGGGGGGCCCTTGTTGCCATCGCCCAGCTTGCTGGATTTGGCTGCTCTGCCGCCTGACTCGTCCACTTCCGTTGCCCCTGTGAGGTTCGCTGCCGACTTGACACCAGACGGCCAAAGCTCATCAAAGAGCTGTTCCTCCAACTGAGCATTCTCCTTTTCCATCTCAGCATCCATCGTGGATGGAGGCCCGTCCATATGGAGGTTGGAAACGGACGAGGGGCAGATGGAGCCGTCTAGCAGCGTTTCAGCCATAGGATGTATACATTCGACTCAAGAGCTTCATGCATGTCAACCCGCACTGCCGCTCTGGAATCGTCCGTGTACATCCATTGGGCCCCGACCTTGAGAAGAGCCCGATAATGTCCACTGGATGTGGTCCTGCCCAAGTGAATCACTGCTGATACCGGCTCATATTGGCACCAGGTAACCTGCATATGCTGTGCGAAAATCGGCAAGTACACCGGCCTGTCGAATCGCACCGAAGTCTGAATTTTGCGCGCCTGGCCATGATGATGATATCGGTTGATTTGTATGCATATACTTGCACTGGTGTGGGCCAAAGCATGCCGATCCGTTTGCATGTGCCAGTTCGTGACGACATCCTGTAAGTCTCTTGCCTGTCTCGGGAGTGGCATGGGAATCGGTTGAACACCTTGAGCTCGGAGCTGTAGTCCTGCGAGGCTGAAGCGTCTGGCTACCCAGTGCACTGCATTGATGTCCTGTGCCTGTAGAAGCTGATGTAGATACTCTGCCGCATCCTTTTGAACCTCATTATACTCCCATCCAGGAACCAAGTTACGGAATGCATGACTCTGCACAAGCTTCAGTGTCACACCTCTGGAGGCCGCATTCTTGGCCAGATTGTACAGGAACTGCAGAGGTCCCCACGGGATGCATGCAGCCTCCAGTCCATACAGCAGAGCAATAATGCCCGCGTTGAGGTAACACAGGTTATGGGGATTCTTGAGTTTGAGACTGCATAGCCACGGGCTGTCTGGTGGCAGCGGGATGTTCTGCTCCAGGTCCAGACCTTGGCGCGAGAAGAAGCTTTGAATAGTGCCGTCACGTGGAGGTGTAGGGCCTCCGCGGTGCCGTACGAGGTTCGCTCCTGTCGAGGATGTAGTCTGGCCTGAGGAGCATGTGCGAGTTGCTTGGGTGGATGCCGGAACTGTGCACTGTAGCGCCTCCTGAATGAGTGGCACATAGGTCTTGTACTTCGGGTTCGTCTTGTCCTGTTTCGACGAAGCCGGCTGAACATATGCATATGTTGACATAGGCTGCTGAAGTTGTCGTAGATGTCTGACCGCAAGAGTTTGAAAGAAGCTGGGACACTGGCGTGAGTGTGCTTTTGAGTTTTTGGCCTTACTACCACAGAACTTACATGGCTGCCGAAAGATGGTGGAGAGACTGCCTGCAAGCGCCTCCGCATGCATCTGCGCCGCCCTCCACGCTGTAGGATGCCCAGTCCTCCAGTGAGTCTTCATATGTCCACTGTTCACAATGCGTTGTCCACACAGCATACATTGATTTGTGTACTTTCTGATGGCATCAGCGTGTGTGTCCAATGTGTGAGTGGGAACTTGAAGTATGTCATGATCCGAGTTTGCGATGGGCTCCTCCTGCGACCATGCCTGTTGTGGTGGTGCCATCGTGCTGGAAGTTCCTGCCTGCGCAATGTCATTCTCTAGATCTTCCACTGTTCTGCCCTCCGCAATGGCTGTCTTGAGGGCAAGGCACATTCCTTGCGAAATGTGTTTCCGAAGTGCCTGCCAATTGCTACTGCGATGGTGACAGAATCTGCATATGGGAACTCCATACAAGCAATGCTTTGCTCGATCGAATGCGACTCGGGCCTTGAGCTCAATTTCTGGATGTCGTCGATGTATGTGTTGATGGAGTCCCGATATCGAGCCAAAGTACTGGCCACATTTGGGGCACGGATGTGTGACTTCTAGAATCACTGGCTTGAGGATGTTAGAGTGTGACTGCGACTGGATCACATGTTGCACCTGTGCCAGATTCTTCGCCAGCGTTTCTGCTCGCCGAAGTTCTGACACTGTGAGCCGTGGAGACCTGTTCACATCAAGCTTGATCGCCGTGAGCTGGGATGCCATTCTGCGCTCGATCATGCCAAAGACATCTATGCCCGCCTGTTGCAGAACTTGCTGATTGGAAACACCGTGTTCGTGTACTCGGCAGATTTTCCGTAGATGCCTGCAAATGGCGCTGCTGATCACTTTGTGCACTTCCAGGGTGTATCCCACACTCACGATGCCATATAGCATGGAGGGCAACACACAGGCCTTATACAACCGAAGTCTCCGATTTAAGCTCAGCTGACCGTTAGTGCGGAAGGGCACCTGCAGCTGGTTGTACGTCATGTGTGCCTGATGTACTCGATGTTGAGCAGCTTGCACCTCGAACTTGCCATAGCTCAACTTCATGCCTAGATACTCCAGGCTGCTGTAGATGGGAATGTTGATTGTGGTGTTCCCATACGGCACAATCAAGCATTGCTGTCCATTCCACCAGCGTGTGCGCGTCTTTAGCATTCTTTCATGGGCGCGTCCCTTTAAAGCAAGAGCTATTCTGGACTTGGAGTGATTTACATTCATTCCCAGCTGCGTGATGATGTAGATGACTTGACCCAATTGTGTCCGAGCCGCATCCAGGTCGGAGGGTTTTCTGATGGTCCAGAAGCCATGCTTGTCGTCCGCATAGACGGAAATATGTCGCTGTGGCCATCCCTGTCCCAGTTGCCGCTCTAGAAGCTTGCTCAATTTGCATGTCCATGCCGCATAAATCATCGGCGCCACACTGCATCCCTGTCTGAGCCCTCTCCGCATCTGAACTTCATGCTCAAACCCCTTGTGCACGATGCGAAGTTTAGTGTCAATGTGAATCTGCAGCAAGATCCCTGCCAAATGCTCTGGCATTCCAGTATCAATCAGGGATTCGTACAGCTCACTGTGTTTTACCATGTCGAAAGCCTTTGATAAATCAAGGCTTGCCATAAGGCCCCCTACAAGTAGTTGTTGCGATGCACCCGTCAACCTAGCTGTCAGATCATCTTTACAGCCTTGTAGCAGTTGTCGTACCTCTTGGCAGTGTCGACTGGCCCGGAGAAGTGGATCCGAGGTAGATGCCTGAGATCTGTAGGCGTATTGTGGCACATCCTGCAGCGTTGCCTGTACATAAGGGTTGGCATGCTTCTTGAGGATTTGTAACCAGGCTTTTGTGTCCGCTCCCATTAGGCCGATAGTTCTCAAATTCGCTGGGGTAGACGAGCTTCGATTCGGCTTTGGCAACCAGGCTAACTGAACCTTCGTCCAGCCAGTTGGAATGCTGGGAGTGTTGCTACAGATGGTGTTAGCTGATATGCGATGTAGAATTTGCGCAGCCTCTGCTTTATTCTGCTTCCAGCTTTGTACACTTGCTTCGCCTTGAGGAACAGCTTTATGATTAGCAAGGCTACTGAAGGCTTCCTCCCATTCCCGAGGCTCAAACCATTCCAATGGTAGAGGTTCGAGGTGTGGCAGATGAAATGCCGGACCATTGAAAAGCTGCTCCGCATACGTTTTCAACTGTAGGCTTTCCTGTTCTGCACTCTGTAGCTGCCCTTGTTCATCCCGTAGACATATTCGACGATGCTGCTTCTTCGGCGCGATCATGCGGATGTATTGGTAGTGCTCTCTGGTGTTGTTGTGATTGGCTGCCTCTTCTGCTTTCTCAAGAATAGCCAGCGTTTGGTCGCGTTTGCGAGTGCGCGCTATCCTTCGTAGTTCACGCTGTGCTTTAAGCTTGAGTAGCGCCAGTTGCCAGGCACCAAAGAGTCTGCTCATTCGAGATCTAGCATGTCGGTTTCTGTCTCTGGACAATCCTCTCCATACCTCAAGAACTTGCTGATGAACCTGCTTTGGAGAAGGCTTGCTCGGGGGCTGGGTAACAACATCATGATGCTGTTTCATAGATGCTTGCAGAGTCTCCAGAGATGGCTGCATCGAGTGGGTCAAATCCGCCAGCTGTGGCATCGATGCAATCCTTGCAGCTTTTGGTGTGGACGCGTGCTTCCACGGCTGCCAGTTCTGCTTGATGCTGGCCTTAACCACTTCATGACCTGAGGAACGCCAGCCTGCAATTGGAGCCTTTACAGGTGTGCTTTCCTTGGCACGGCTATCGGCCATTTGTTGACGAATGAGTATGTAGTCGATTTGCGATTGCCCAGTAGGATGCTGGTATGTGTACTGCTTGCGACCCCACGTATTGAGCGCAGACAATCTATGCCGATCAAGCAAACTCATCAAGTCATTACGCTCCTGTTTCAGGTCAAGATGCTGTCCTCCGGTGTGTATCCCCGTGCCCGCCACTCTAGGAAATGTCTGCAGCGTCGCATTGAAGTCTCCAAGCACCACCACATGGGACCGAAATGGTAGGGCCTGTAGTGTACTATCTAGCTGCTTCCAGATTGCTTGTCGCCTGCCCATGATCACTTGACGCTGCTCTGCTGTGTTTTGAGATAGAGCATGTTGATACAGATTGATGAGGTCGAATTGTTGCCTTCCCAACGTTCCTCTCCAATGCAGTAGCCGTCCCGGTTCTATCTCGTTCCAACTGAAGCATTTCATATCCACCAAGGCTTTCTTGATTCCCAGCATTACTCCACCCTGCTTCGGCTTTGGGGCCGCACTATGTACAATCAGCCAATCTCCTGAGACCCAGTCATTGCACATAGACCAATGTGTTTCCTGTAACGCAAAGATGTTGATGGATGGATGAAGTTTTAGCCAAGTCTGTAATTCCAGAAAAAGCTCTTGCGACAGTCCACTGCAGTTCCACGTCACACATTCAAGACGCTGCTCGCCTTCTCTGCGCGGTGCAGGCGCGATTGGCTGTCGAAGGTCTGGATAGTATACTTCCGGATGCCACAGTCTGATCCTCTTGCCTTTGTATACCACTGAGCCTTCTACTTTAGCTCGTTGCATTGCTCTGCGAAATGACCTCTTGCACACTCTACTGGCCATTTGCCTCTGTTTGGGCACTGAATCCTCAATCTTTGCTCCGGCAGGAGCTTCAGCGGGGGTTGAGGTGCCTCCCGCAACCCTCGCGCCTAACAGCGTGTCATTGCTTCTGATGCATGTTGAGGCTGTCATCCGGACTTGGGACCGGAACGAGCGATGCCCTGCAGAACCCTCTTGTTCACAGTGTATGTCAGGGCTCCGTGTAGGCAGCGATTCAGAACTAGCAGTCCATTGCTTCGCTCACAGGCAAGCACATTCGATTGCTGTTCAGGCCTGGTCTAGCGAGGCTATACCGTTTGGTAGCAAGCCTCAAGGCCGGCACGCCGCCACTCTCAAATTCGAGCCGCTCGTGGCGCTTTACTGCTACTGCTACTGCTACTGCTACTACGACGACGACGACTGCTGGCACTTTTTGTGTTTGTCAATAGTGTTAAGGTATCCGGTTTGCGGTTTGCTAACGATATGAGTATGACTACCGTGACTCTGTATAATGCTATAACTATTACCACAACTCTACGAGTACCTCTACCGATACGATTACTAGGAGCAGGGCCGTTACTAGGCCTATTCCTCTTATAACCACGGTTGTCACGATTGATATTGCTATGGATATGCATTTTAATGTTGTTTTCTTTGCTATTTGCTGACTTGGTGTTTCTTCCATCTGTCACCCGTAACCCTATACTACTATACCCTAAGCCCTGAGCCCTTGACCTCAAACCTGTACGTAACCCCCAAAGCCTTAAATCAGAGGGAACAGCTTTACAGAATACTTCAATACACTAAGCCCCATGCCCTGGAAACCCCAAACCCGCGACCCCCAAACCTTTCAAATCAGAAGTACAACTTTATCCGCAACCCTAAGCCCTAAACCCTAAGCCCTGAACCCTAAACCCTGGAGTTAAAACAAAACCCTAAACCCTAAGCCCTATAGAGTCATTAACAAGCCGAAGAGTTGGGAGGCTCTTCGGCAGCGCCGACCTGGGTGACGTCGTGGCCCACCTCTCTAAGGCGTGGAGTCTCAACAGGGTTTTGGGTTTTTTTGGGGTTTACCTTAACCCACCAGAACCTACCTTTTTGTAGGGTCCGTCTAAAATCATAATCGGATTTATAATGGGAACCTACAAAAAAGTAGGGTTTGGTAGGTTATGGTAGATTTTCGGATTTAGAGATTGGGTTTAGGGTGGTATTGGAGGGTTTGGTGAGAGGTTTGCATGGGTTTCGTAAAGATTTACTCAGAGGGTTGGATGAGAGTTTCGTAAGGGCTTTGGCAAGATTATTTGATCATCAAGCCTTTCAGAGGGTTTTGTTCGTGGTTCGAGCTTTAGGGTTTAGGGCCTAAGGTTGAGGCTAGATTCTTGTAATCTCTGTGTCCAAGCCTTTGCCTGTAGGGCTTTGTGGGGCATAAGGGTTTAGCGTGGAGGGTTTGGGGCAGAGTCAGAGCCTTTTGGGGTTAAGGAGGGCGTGAACAAAGGGCTGCAAAAAGAGCATGAACATAAGGATCATAGGGGTGGTTGTCAAAATTAGGGTCCATTTTTTGGGTCCTTCATCTAATACGGCACCTAATATAGAGGGCACCCAATTAGGGATCATAATTTTGACAACTACCCATATAATGGTTTGATTTTAAACCCTAAACCCTAAAATGCCATGGTTTGATTTTATTCCCACGGGTTTTCGGGTGCAAGGACGAGTAGAGAAGTTGAGGGGCTGTAGGGCTTGAGGGTGCTGGAGTTTAGGATTTAGGGGCTTAGGGTTTAGGGTTTATAGGGTTTAAGGTTTAGGGTTTAGGGTTTAGGGGGTTCGGTTTTGGGGAGACCACCGCGACGTTTTAACCGGGGTCTGGGGGCTGACAGCTTACTCTTCGCAGACTCCGGATTTAAGAAGGGTTTAGGGTTTAGGGTTTTGGGTTTAGGGTTTTGTGTTTAGGGTTTAGGGTTTAGGGTAGTTTTGCTGGAGACTATATCGGCAGCCTTAGATGCTGGATGCTCCATGAGCCATGTCGAACGCACCTCCGTGGTCCTGCAGCGTAGACCCTAAGCGCTAAACTCAGAAACCCTAAACCCCTAGGCCTCAAATCCTAGACCCCGGAACCCTAAACCCTAAACCCAAACCTTAACCGACATCGTCGCAGGCAGATGGATCCACGGGTACCCGCGGCACCCGCGCCACATCGTACGATGCGCCTTCGACAGCCCAAGGCGCCGAGCCGTCCTGCGCCGTTGTGTTTTAAGGTTCCGGGGTTTAGGGTTTAGGGTCCAGGGTGACACTAAACCCTAAACCAGGGTTTCGGAAGCCTTACAAAGCTTTGCAGAGCCTTTGTAGAGTACTGCCGGTGCCGAGGCTTCTGAAGAACAGTCGGCAGTTTCTTCAGAGTTCAGGGTTTAGGGTCTAGGGCTTCGCTGTACCCTGAACCCCCATAGGCAGATAGATGATCCCAAAAGACCTCTTCTGCCCCTGTCCGGCTTTAAGCAGCAGAAGGCACAGGTAGAGCAGTATCTTGCATCCTCTCTGGCGTTGGCCATGCAGCGGCGTGCTGTGCTTCTCTGTGCCGTGGCCCGAAGCTCTTAAGAACCGAAACCCGCAAGTGCTCAACTTGAAAAAGGGGGTCGGACCAATTTACGCCGCGAGTAGAAGGATTTACGATAGGCTGGCTGTAGAGGGCTGAATGGGTTTCATTTTAGAGGGCCTGAACAGAGTAGAAGCCCACAAAACCCTCGTCTCACGATTCAGGCCCCTGTGTATTCGATTACGAACCTTGATTCAGCCGGGTTGAAGAGATCCCCTGGGACGGATTGACTCGGTGGGAGCCCCGAAATAGTGTATTCCGTGGTCTAGGGCCAGCTGAAGTTCCAAGGGTAAAAGGAGGGACCCTTAATAAGGAGCCCTAGGTATATACCCTTTAATATACCCATTGTATAGCCCATTACGGGGTAGGGGTCCCCATTAAGGGTCCCTCCTTTTCCCGTTTGAGAAGTGCCCTCACGGAAAAGCCTTTGAACCAACTGGCTCGTCTCCCTTGCCGATGACCTATGGAAGCAGGTTTCCAGTGATAGCAGTTTGATGCAACGGTTGTCGGTCCCTCACCTCAAGACCACAATGATAGGAAGCCCAATGGGGCTTAGCATCTTGGTTTGGAATCACATGCCCAACAATCTTAACAGCCTTTTCTGTCTCTCACTGAGGCGCTTGGTTCTTGGCAGCATGGGGCCAAGAAGCTGTGGACCCCAGGTGGCATTTTGGGATGCACTTTGATTCCCTTCATGGTCTGGTAGAGGTACCCATCCATAAATCATTCTTTCGGGGGTGCCCTCAAATTGCAGCCCAGGACCTCACGCCTGAGTTGGCAGAAGACTGCCGAGCGACATCCTGCTTGGAGCACGAAGACGCAGCACTGCTCCAGACGGCAGATCTCAAGCCTCGCGGCAAGAAGCTGGGTCACATCAAGGACAAGACGGTAAAGAAGCCTGGCTACACGAAGGACAAGACCCCAGCTGATTCAAGCTACAAGATCACAGCTCCAGGCAAGAAGCTTGGCCATACCAAGGACAAGAAGGCGAAGAAGCCTGGCTACACGAAGGACAAGACCCCAGCTGATTCAAGCTACAAGATCACAACTCCAGGCAAGAAGCTTGGCCATACCAAGGACAAGAAGGCGAAGACGCCTGACGACACGAAGGACAAGACCCCGGCAGATTCGAGCTACAAAATTACGACTCCAGGCAAGAAGCTTGGTCACACGAAGGACAAGAAGGCAAAGACGCCTGGATACCCGAAGGACAAGAGCGCAACTCCAGGTAAGAAGCTGGGTCACACGAAGGAGAAGAAGGCAAAGACGCCAGGATACCCGAAGGACAAGAGCGCAACGCCAGGCAAGAAGCTTGGTCACACGAAGGGCAAGAAGGGCAAGAAGTTGGGCCACACCAAAGGCAAGAAGCCCGCCTATCACAAGACGCCGGCGAAAGCAAGGATGTCGATGCACCTTGGACTAACAGCTCAAGGTTGTTGCAAGCTGGGTCCCATTTCTGATTTTTTGGGTTCTGGTTCTTCAAGAACTTGGTTTAGGTCGCCATGCTAGTGAACGTGCAGTATTTGTCATGTACCCATCTGTCCGCTTAGCTGTATCTTGTGGGAATGTCCCGAGCAAGATTCCGGTTTTGAGAGTTCCTCGTCCGCACGATTTTGGCAGGGCAAGTTCCGAGTTGGTAAAAGTTCGGGCAAAGGTTTAGCAACAACACCCTTATGAACCCCATACAGTAAGAGTCGAAAAAAGGGCTTCTATTAAGGTCCTAATACATCTATATTCTAAACCCGAAACCCTAAACCCCAACCCCAAACTCCTACACCCGTATGAACCCCTTTTCGAATCCAACAGCCTGCAACTTCCAGGCCGGCGGAAGAAGAGGAGGCGCCAGGGGCCCCGGAGGCGCCAGAGGCGGCGGAGTCTGAGGCGATGGAGGGCCCAGGGTCACTAGGGTTTAGGGTTCAGGGTTCAGGGTTTAGGGTTTAGGGTTCAGGGTTTAGGGTTTAGGGTTTAGGGTTCAGGGTTTAGGGTTCAGGAGGTGCTCTTCAAGGGGAGTTTGGGCTTGCGTTGTCCTTGTCGAATTTTCTTTGCTGAAGGCGTTTAGAGGTTTCAGGGATTTCTGTGGTTTTGGCGTTTGTTGCTGTTGTTGTTGATGTTGTTGTTGTCGATTGTTCTTGTTCTCCCTCCACGTACATGAGGCGTTTTAGGGGTTTCAGAGATTTTCGGAGGTTTCGTGCTCAAGCAATTCGAGCACTTTTTACATGGTAGTTTCGTGAAGAATGGGAGCTTTCAGTGTGTGTAGGCTAGCACTTATGCTACGTTTTAAGCTTTAAATCATCTCTCTCTCTATGTGTATATATATATATATATAATACATACAGAAATCCAGAGCTCTAAATTTATAACGCCTAAACATAGCTCAAGCCCATGAACTACACGCCTTACAAACGATCAGCTACATGCTAGCACCCCTAACCCCCACAAGACAAAAGCAAAACACGTGACAAGACCGTAGCGGTAGTCCCTCATAGTGGGCTTTTTTGGAACCCATAGAGCAACGCAGTTCTTCTCCGGCTCTACACTCTGCACCTTCCTTCACCCCTCTAAGACCCCTCATCAGAGCCCTCGAAAGAACAAGCCCGCTTGTTTTCATTTTTGTGCAGCAGAGGTGCCCGATTCCTCCGAAGTGCCCGAGGCGTTCGAGCAGCCGGAGTTTGAAATGCCTGAGTCTGTCTGATAGGAGAGGAGCTGCAAGAAGGGCTGCTTGCAAGTGTACAACAAGTTCTGATATTTTCTACTCTCGGACCTTATGAGGGTTTTTTGGGGGTCTAGCAGGGTCCTAGAAGTTTCTTGCAGCTCCTTGTTTTGATTTTGTTTCCTGGTGAATCATCCAGAGCTTCCCGCATGATCAGCAGATTGCTCGTCGTATGCGGTCCGGGCGTCGGATGGCTGGACGTAGTCCACCCGTAGGTTGTTTTCAAGCGGTGTCGAGCTTCCGAATCCGAAAGCCTAAACCGTAAACTGTAAACCCTGAACCCTGAACCCTGTAATCCTCAGCCCTAAACCCTTAAAGCCCTAAATCCAAAGCCAAACCCTGAATCCTAAAGCCTTAAACCCTAAACCCTAAATCCTAAACCCTTAAGCCCTAAACCCTAAACCCTAAATCCCTTAAGCCCTAAATCCTAAGCCCAAAGAGCAGCGAAGGAGCCGACCTGCAGCGGTGTACAGGAAGTCATAGGGCACTGCCCAGATCTGTATATAAGTACAGGAATAGTACAACATCATAAAACATATGATATTCGTATAGGAAGAACTCTCTCTCTCTATATCTGTACTATACATACATATATATATATATATCTAAATATATGTATTTATGCACACATTTTTTGTTGTACACATTGACGATGCAGGTCTGGGTTCATTTCGCTCTCCACGCTTTCATTTTAAGAGCTTAAGTGTGCCACGAACCGACTGTTGCAGTCTCGACAGACAAAGATGGCATGCAGTTCTACAGCCCTCAAAATCCTGACTCTGCTGTGCTGAAACCCCAAAGCCGTCTACATTAACCCGCTAAGTTGGATATAGCCCGCCACTCTGTAACAGTTAGCGAGTTAGAGAAGATGTAGAAAGTAGCTGTATATAGCCCATATTACAACCCCTAATATAGGCTGTCACAGGGCGGGGCCAATACCCCACCTTAAGCCCTTGCCGCCTTGGGCGTTCACGACTTATAGGCCGCGACACAGAGACGGACCGTGACGAGCGGCGGGGCCATGCAGCGGAGGAGGGAGAAGATGACTCTCGATGGGCATTTGGGTTCAGGGGCTTGGGGTTTAGGGGTTAGGGTTTAGTGGGTTTAGGGGTTTACGGGTTGCGGGGTTGAAGGGTTTAGGCTTGGGTTTAGCGTCGTAGGGTTTAGGGTTGCTTTATCTTATTGTTATGTCGCCCCTGCACCCTGCAGCCTGCAACCCAACACACCCTACACCCCTCCAAGGCAGGCATTTATCTTAGTCTCGCACTCTAGACCCTAAGCCCTAAACCCTAAACCCCTAAACCCCTAAACCCTAAACCCTCCGAGCCGATCCAAAATCTCCAACCCGGAGCGGATTCAGAACCCCAGCCCCTGAGCTGCTTGGAGCCCCAAAGACTAGGAGTTCGAAGCATACTATGCTAGGATGCCCAGTAGTACCCTTATTCCCTTTTTGTAGTCCTAGGTTCCTTATAAAGTTACCCAATACCAAAAAGAGAGGCCTTGTTTTTCTTAGGTTACTGGGTATCCTAGCTTAGAAAAGGGGCCTAAAGGGGTTCCCTATTCATATAAGTATATTATAATGGGCCCTAAAATACCCTTTTCTAATTATTAATGCAGCTCTATTGCCCTTATTCAGGAGCTCTACGGACTAGTGCGTGGGTACGTAATCACTTGAAGCCCCTTTGTCAAGCCCCGTGAGTGATCTGAGGATAGCTCCGGCAACGACTCTGTGGACGAGGACTTCCAGGCTCCGCGGCATTCTCTTGGGGTTTACCTTGGGTACGGCCCCCACTCAGTAACAGTTGGATAATATTCGTAATATAGAGATATAAGGCCCTTAATGGTAGCCCTCTTATAGACTGCTACTGTATGGGGGCCGTACCCAAGGTTTACCACTTCGGGGGCATGGGTTCAGGGCCTGGGCTTGAGGATGTAGGGCCTAAGCAACCTGCCTTCTTTTAGGGTTTCGGGTTTAGGGGTTTTGGGTTGGATCTTGGGTTTCCTTCAAGCTCTGCGCCGAGCCTAAAGTCTAAACCCTCAACCCGACTCCAACCCGAAGTTCTACGTCAAAGGCTTGAAGCTGACGCCCGGACCTCTACCCACCCAGTTCCCCTGTATGGAGGGTTTAGGGGTCTAGGGCTTTTGAGGTTATGGTTCAAGGGTTTTAAAACCCTAAACCCTAAACCCTAAACCCTAAACCCTAAAGTTTTAGGGTTTGGGGCTTCAAGGTTGCGAGTCTGAGGTTTTAGTGTCGGGGTTTGCAGCTAAGGGGGGGGTTCAAGATGATGAATCTAAGCCCCCGAAGCTCTGGTGCACGGCTACCAAAGCTTTCGATCTTTCGGCGTCGGTCTGTTGATCCACCGCCACGCTCCGACGTCTTAGGAGTTCACTAGGATGCCCAGTAGTACCCTTATTCCCTTTTTGTAGTCCTAGGTTCCTTATAAAGTTACCCAATACCAAAAAGAGAGGCCTTGTTTTTCTTAGGTTACTAGGTATCCTAGTTCACTCTCAACCGTATCTAGGATCCTGAACTCGAGATCCTAATCCCTAATCCCTAAACTCCACACTCCACAACCTGCGCTCTAGCCTCCAAGCTGGAAGCCTTAAGCCTTAACGCTATAAACCGTTGTCGAATCCCGCTAGACCTCACGTCGAACTAAACCCTAAACCCTAAATCCTAAACCCTAAACCCTAAACCGTGCCGTCGACAGGCGATGCGCAAGGCGCTGAAATCTTCCAGCCAGAAGATGGCGGAGGACAGCGAAGCCGAAAGGGCTCCTTTTCGGGTTCCTTTAAGAACTATTTTGGGCGGCTCCTTTAAGGGTTCTTCCAGGGGTTCTTTTAAGGATTCTTTTTGAGGAATGCGGTGTGGTGAGGGTTTACGGCTTGGGATGTTGGGTTGTCGTCGGCAAGGGACAGCGTTTGAACCAACCTCCAACCCCCCAAAACAACCCCAAACCCCAACCCCTTTACGAACCCGAACGCCGCTAAACCCCCAAACCCTAAACCCTAAACCCTGAAAGCCCCCATTCTTAAACCCTAAACCCTGAAAGCCCCCATTCTTAAACCCTAAGCCCTAAAGACCATTCTTAAACCCTAAACCCTAAAGACCGTTCTTAAACCCTAAGCCCGAAAACACCGAGAAACCACAAGAAATCCCGGGCCCCTAGTCCCAAGCCGATAACTTTGATCAACTTCGCCCGACGGTGAATTTCTGAGAAACCTGAGTCCTAGGTTTCTACCTTAACCTCCCAAAACCTACTTTTTGTAGGGTCCCTATATTTTCCATATTAGGGTTTATAATAAGAACCTACAAACAAGTAGGGTTTGGTAGTTTAAGGTACCCTTAATATAGCTATTATATACCCATTATATAGCCCATTTTAGGGTAGGGGTCCCCATTAAGGGTCCTTCCTTTTCCCCTTTGATTCTCATAAACAGACTATAATGCGCCGGACAAGGAGCCTACAGATTATCAGTACTATTGCTTAAGGTTCCCTGTTATAAATATGCTGTAAGTACATGATTCAAATGCCCATTCCAATTATCAAGGCCCCTATACTAAATCCTTAACAGTAAAACCGAGAAAATAGCTACCCTAAACCCTAAACCCTAAGGCGCTAAACCCTAGTTGCTAAGGCCCCTATTTTAGGACCGAGGAGTTCGCTTACCACAAACTTGGCGGGTCTTTTGCGCCGCCGGGCTCTCGTCTTCCTAAACCCCGAAACCCGACACCTAACCTTTAAAGGGGTGTATATAAGGGTACTATAAGGGATACTAGAAAGGGTACTATATGGGAGTTTCCGAAAATAGGGGACCCTAATATAGTACCCCAAATAGTAGGATCCTTATTATAAGGGCCCCAAAGTAAGGTACCCTTAATTTTCGGAAACTCCCAATATAAGGGTTACTATAAGGGGTACTAGAAAGGGTACTATATTGTAACATCAAGTCCTAAAGATCCCCCCAAAGCTTTGTGAGGTTTTATGGATGCTCAGCGTCCTCTCACCACTGTGCCCCAAGCTCCAGAAATTGAACCCCAAACCGCGCAAATCCGAGGACTCCATGTGCAGGTCTTGCATGTCTCTAAGAGCTAGCCCCCAAATGACACAAGAATCTGAAACTCCAAATTCCCAGAGATGAATCGGGCCTTTATAGGACCCCATACTACGACTGAACACCTTACAAACCATAAACCCGAAATCCTAGCCGATTAAAGCCGTCACAGGATGCCCCAGCCGAGTCTCGCAAGCCTTTGGCTGCACAGCCACCTGGCGATAAAGAGGTGACGTCAGGCAAGGTAGCTTGAGGATTCAAAACGTAAGGGGCCTCAATAATTACTACTACTATTTTTTGGGGTTGCTATTTAGAATTATAGTATATCGGACCCCAAAACCGTATTGAAATTATTAAGGCCCCTATATTACAATCACACGGCCGGATCCCAGCTTTCAAGTTCTTTGTTTTGAGGTCCGGTGTGTTGGCTGTTTGAGCCTTTGCAATTTGGAGGTTCAGGGTGTAGGGTGTACCTGGTGTAGCGCTATCATTGACGCTTAGTGGAGGTGCGCTGTTTGCCCTTGAGAGCTACTCCAATTCCCGTCATTGTGATTTTTACGTGGTTTTGGCATGGCGTATTTGTATGCTACTTTCTAAGGACCTATTTCAGGAAATCAACATGGGGCAGCCTTAAAAGGTAGGCGTTTACGGTTGAGGGTTGAAGGGATTAGGGCTTTGGGCGGAGGGCAATTGTTCACAAGCTTTGATTTTAGGAGCACGTTTGCAAGCCTTGCCCCACAAGCCCCTTGATTTCCGCCTAGAAGTTGCCTTCTCATGTACCTGGAACGCACACCATTTAGTTTGGGTTTTTGGAGCTTTCCGCCTGCAGGGTTCGTGCGGTGGGGGGGTTAGGGGTTGCAGGGGTTCGGGTTTTCGTTCAGACTGCAGGGCCTGCCATCGTCTCGCACGCCGTGTAGTGTGACTTTTCACACCTCTGGCCCTTGCTTACCCTACGCCACATTTTTCACTTTGCACCCTGACAGGCTTCGAATCCTCTTAACCCAGCATCTTGGCCAAGCAGCTCAGACAAAGAACAGCTGAGGATTTTCAAGCCCGCCTCCGCATTGGGCGGGCCCAGTGCCACTGGTGTCTAGACTCACAACATGAGCTTTGGGGCCGAAATGTGGGCATGTCAGCGCCAGGTAAAAACACGCTCGAAACAGCCTGAACTCGATCGCGCAGGGTCTTGAAGTGTCAATCCCGACTTTATTGGTTCGGGTTCGTCAGGAAACATCTCAAGGGGATTGGTTGGTGGCCATTATGGGTCGTGGGCTTCCAACGTGGGGGCTGGAACAGTTAGCAGTCGTAGCATTCTGCACGATGCTCCCAAACCCCCATTCTAAGTACGAAGGCCGCTGCTACCACCGCAACAACAACTACTACTACTACTACTACTACTACTCCTGCTGCCGCTGCTGCTGCTAGTACTGCTACTACTGCTGCTGCTCTATTACTGCTGCTGCTGCTGCTGCTGCTGCTACTCTACTACTCCTGCTGCTGCTGCTGCTGCTGCTAGTACTGCTACTACTGCTGCTGCTCTATTACTGCTGCTGCTGCTGCTACTGCTGCTGCTACCGCTACCGCTACCGCTCCTGCTCCTGCTACTGCTACTGCTCCTCCCGGTCCTGCTCCTGCTCCTCCTGCTCCTGCTACTGCTACTCCTGCAACTACTACTACACTAGGGTCAAAGTGTCAGGCTTTGAGGAAACATTGCGGGGTTCAGGTCTTAGGGTTTAAGGTTTGGACAGCTTCGGGTATTGAAGCACCTCCAACTACCCCGTGCCAGAGCCCAAGTACCCGCTTTCACTGCTTGTAGGGCCTCCGTCAAAAGGTACTTGGAGGTTTCTGTCTGTATTCCGTAAGGTCCCTTGTCTAAATGCGACAGCATACCCCCCAAACCTTATCGCAATTCTTGAAGCCCCTATATGAGGTTGTTTGAGGCTTCAAGCTCTTGGGGTGTAGGCTTTATTGAGCTCAGGGCTTTCTTGCTTAGTTGTTTCCAGAGTCTTCGGCGTTTAGGCAAGAAATTAAGGGTAGGTCCAAATGCACCCCTTCCATTCGCGGAGGCCCAAGCCACAGACCGGAAGCACTACCTCTAGCCCATGTTGTAACCGCACAAGCCTCAACCCTTATCCTTGCTATTGTTTTTCCCCAAAGTGTGAGACCACTATGGGGTTCGGCGTTGAGAGTAAAGAGGATTTGTTTACTCTGTGCGGGAGGGAACTGTGGCAGGCGCGCAGGGCGGTCCCGCGACTCACGCACTGGCGCGGTGCACAATTTCGACCAACTCGCCTTCTTTCGGAGCCCCACCTTACCTTGGTTAGTAGGGAATGGAAGAAGGGGAGTGATAGTAGCTATAATCGTACCCCATTCCTCCATTCCCTACCAAAGGTAAGCCACTAGGTGCCACCGAAAGGAGGCGGTGCTTGGCGTATTTTGGCGATCTTCGAAGCGCTTGCGGCTTGAAGAGGCGAAAGTCCGAACGCGTTGTCTGAAAATTCTCACCCCACGGTTGATGATATGAATCCTGCATTAACCTCAGTCTACCGGGATCTAGGAATTGGGCGAAATGCGAGCTTGCGCTCTCGTCGTGCGTCGTCGTGCGTTCGTCATGAGGCGCCCATGGTCTTGCAATCACAGTCCCGTGCATGCCTGCCTTCGAAATTACTTGCAGGCAGGAGTATTCTTACAATTATCATGACTGTTATCATGAGTACTATTACCCTAAACCCCAACAACCCTAGAGCCTGCCTGCTCCCCCACCAAAGGCAACACAGCTGCTGGGAAAGCGCCGGCGACCCACCCAACAGGCCTGGTCGACTTGGTGTTCAGCTCTTTGAGGATGACAGGCGTGTAGACTAGGGATCCAAGGGATCGGCCCCTCAACTTTCATCCAGCGACATCTAGGGTATCGAGTTTCGTATATCAAGTTGCTAGATGCACGTTTTTCAGCGACGGTTTGCTATGACTTAGCCGAGGAAGGATGCGCAAACGCCCAGTAGCTCAGGGTTCGGGAGCGAGACCGATGCTGGGGCAGTTCTGGCACCACGCTGTCGACTTTGCAGTACCTCTGCCGGGGGCATCAACCATCAAGTAATGGAGCTGCGAGTCGCAGACATGCGAGTCTGCATGCCGGCACGCTGTGCCGTGCCGGCAAGCAGCCCTGCAACGTGCGGCGCATGAAAGCACACCTGAGAACAGCACACCCGTAATCTTCCAGAGACAGTGCAGCGATAAATCTGGCGCTGTGCAAGTTTGGCTGTGGCCGTTTTCCGAGCCGAATCCAACTGTAGCACAAAATGCTCAGCAACCCGTCTCTCGCAGTTGAGGCCCCGACTTCAAACCCTGTAAAGCCTTTCAAAGACCTCTAAACAACTCCACAACACTCTCTACCCCATTCTCGGGAACCTGAATGGAACCCTCAAAGGAACCCTAGAGGATCCCTTAAAGTTACCCTTTACAGGATCCCTTAAAGGCATCGAGCTCCCCAGGTGGCTTCGTCCGCCTTGAGCTCGTAGAGAGCAGCGAGGACGATGCGGATGCCGACGACGAGGGCGAGGAAGAATCCGACGTGAGCTCCGAAGACGAACAGGAGCTTCTTTAAGAATGGGGGGTCTTTAGGGTCTAGGGTTTAAGAATGGGGTCTTTAGGGTTGAGGATTTAGGGTTTAAGAATGGGGTCTTTAGGGTTTAGGGTTCAGGATTGAAGAATGGGGTCTGTACCTGGACCCCAAGAAACCCACCCTTTTGGGGTGCCTTAATGTGATTCCCTTGTATAAGTTATCTGGGGTTAAGGTAGGGTTTAAGAAGGTGTACAAGCAGTATTGTATGGCCTAGCGGGGCATTATCCGGTGTCCTGCAGCGTTTTGCAAGATTTAACTTAGGGGTTTACGGGGTTACTCGGGTTTTACAGGATAAGTGCTGCCATTAAGTGTTACGAAGTTTCACCCGGTTTCATATAGGGGCTTGAATGATTTCAACAGGGGACATCTACATCTGGCTACGGTTCAGGGTCTTAGGACTAAGACGGCTCAGGTTTGTAACCTTTGAGCTTGGGTTCCGGAACCCCCGCCGGCGCTCTTTTGGTTTGGAGTTTAGGGTTTAATGGTCTAGGGCTATTTCGTTCCCACTGGGTTCCAGGGTGCCTCAAGAAAGGTTTTGGTGCTTGCTGACTCAGAAAGGCGCTGCCTGGTACTACTCTAACGCTCCAATGAGAGCATGCAGATCCCAAGCTCCTAAACTCCAAACCCTAAAGCCTAAAACCCTAAAGCGCCAAACTCGTAAAGCCAACATCCCAAAACCCGAACCTAAACCCTAAACCCTAAACCCTAAACCCTAAACCCTAAACCGACCGAAGGACTCACACCTTCGCCTGCTAAGTCGATTGCAGAGCTCTGCGCCGGAGGGGAACTGCTCGTGGGATGCGCCTGGCTTCCACTCGGGCTTCAAGTTCCTCAGGGTTCAGGGTTAGGGATTCGGGTCCTAGGGTTTAGGGTTTAGGGTTTAGGGGTTTAGGGTTTGGGGGTTTAGGGTATTAGGGGTTTAGGATTTAAGGTTTAGGTTTAGGGTTTAGGGTAACCTGCATCTTTGGCTGGCGGGTTTATGCAATCAAAACTTATAGTCGAGGGTCCGGGCTTGAGTCCAAAACACCTCTGTTTTGTGGGGATCCTCTTGTGAAGCCCTACACGATCCCGTCAGAAATTAGGTCTCATGTTGGGTACGGCCCCCCCCCTCAGCAATAGTTGAGTAATATTCATATTCATAAGATAAGTATAATAGGACTATAGACTCTTACCGTATGGGGGCAGTACTTCATGTATAACCCCAGCGAGCCCAATACCCCTAAATCGAGGAATATGCCTTAAAGTATGAGGAGCCGAATATTATGATGTAAGCTATATTCCTGTATGTATGGGGGCAGTACTGTACCGAAGTCTTGGGTACGGCCCCCACCCAGTAACAGTTGGATAATATTCCTAATATAGATATATATAAGGCCCTTAATCGTAGCCCTATTATAGACTGTTACTGTATGGGGGCCGTACCCAACCTAAGTCTCATGTCCTACAGCCAGGCCCCGACATGGTTTAGGTCTTCATGGGGCGAAGGGCTTAGGCTTCGGGGCCTGGGTTCAGGTAGTTGCGTTTATAGTAGGGTTTAGGGTTTAGGGTGTAGGGTTTAGGGTTTAGAGTTTAGGGTGTAGGGATTTAGGATCTAGTGTTTACTGGTGGGAAGGGGTTGAAATCATTGAGAATCAATTATGTCAAGGACCCCATCCTGCCCTAGAGCCCAAAACGTAAACCCATCGAAAACCCAAATCCCAAACCCCTTGTAGCACAGCCTCATAGAAACCTTTACTTAAAGGCTCATGGGACTTAGTAAGTAAGGCTATAAGTAGGTTATAATTAGGATAACCCCACTTAGGGGACTTATAACCCCAGTTATAACCTACTTACTAAGTCCCATGATCCTCTAAGTACGGTATCGTCTCAAGGAGCCCTCATACTGACGCTTTCTAGTAGCCCTTAGAGCCGTGGTAGAGTCCTAAACCCCTGAGGCCCGAACCCCGAAACCCCTAATCCCTGAACCCCTAAACCCCTAAACCCTAAACCCTAAACCCCTAAACCCTAAACCCTAAACCCTAAACCCCTAAACCCTAAACCCTAAACCCTAAACCCCTAAGCCCTAAACCCCTAAACCTTAAGCCCTATAGACCCTCATCCCTGAACCCCTAAACCCGAGGTCTGGCTCGAGGTGCTGCGCGGATGGCCGCAGCTCAAGGGCAAGCTGAACTCCCCGGACTTTGCGCGCCACACGACCCAGCTCTGAGAGTGTTTTAGGGGGGTTCGGCCTAGGGGTTGAGGATTTTTTGGCAGGTTTAGGGTTTAGGGGGTTAAGGGATGTAGGGGTCTAGAGGTTCGGGGGGTAAGATCTTGTCCGATTGATGTGTTTTGGGTGAAACTACAGAAAAAATCATATAGTATGTTATAAAACATACATGAGTTCCAACTCATAAATGTATTACATAACTGTATTATGCTTTCTTCATGTTCCAGAAGCTAAATTTTAGTTGTTAGGCTTGTGCGTGGGCTTTTCGTTCTTCCTTTGCCGGCCTTTCTTTGAGAGTTCAGGGCCACCATTCCAAGGGTTTGGGGGCGTTCCAGGCTTAAGTTATCTTAAAAAGGGGCCTAAAGGGGTTCCCCATTAATATAAGTATATTATAATGGGCCTTAGAACCCTGTTCTAATTATTAATGTCCCTATATTGCCTGGTGGCATGCGGAAATGTGGAGTTTTTGCTTGGTGCTCCAATGTTTGATGGTTTCGCGGCTTCGGGGATTACAGTGTCATAGGCTTAGGGTTTAGGGTTCTTGAGAAGACGTTCGGCTGCTGGCGAGCATTGACTCTCAACGCCAGGAGGATTGGGCACCTGGACCCTTGATGTATGGTTGCTGAGTTCTACTTCGGGAGTAGGGTCTATGCCGTAGGGTTAGAGTCTTGCAGTATGTCGTGCTCGAGCTAAACAAGAAGTATAGAGGGAACGTGTGACAAGTAGTCTTGAAACATGTCCTCCCGGTAGATTCATGGTATCCTAAGCCCTAAGCCCTAAACTCTGAAACCCTGAACACCAAAAAGCAAACCCAAACCCTAAACCTGTCACGACCTGAACTCCATGTCTTCCAGCCGGAATCCGAGCCTCCAAACTTACCTCTGGTTAGTAGGGAATGGAAGAATAGTACTAGTAGTAGTAGTAGTAGTAGTAGTAGTAGTAGTAGTAGTAGTAGTAGTAGTAGTAGTAGTAGTAGTAGTAGTAGTAGTAGTTATAGTTGTACCCCATTCCTTCATTCCCTACTAACCAGAGGTACTTTAAGGATCATGGGACTTAGAAGTAAGGTTATAAGTACCTTAATTGGGGTTATAAGTAGGTATAAGTATAGTTACCTTACTTGTAACCTTAGTTACTAAGTCCCATGATCCTTTAAGTAAGCAAAGGCCAATCGCCCGGGCATTGCGCCTAGCCTAAAGGTCGGTCGGAGAAGTTCCTGGAGAGCTCCTGGTAAGCGCACAGCCGAACCCGAGTCCGACTGTCAAGCCCTTTCCCTACTTCAGACCACCCTGAACCCTAAGCCCTTAAACCCTAAACCCTAAACCCCTAAACCCTAAACCCTAAACCAACCCTAAACCCCTAAACCCTTTGGAGAAAGGAGCGTCATTGCACTTAAAAAATAAACCCTAAACCCTAAACCGAACAGCCCCCTCCAACAGCCCCGGGTGCTACCTCCGCGAGCGACATCCGAGCCCAGGCACCCCTGAAGCCGTCAAGTAACGGGTCGGCTCCAGGTAGGGGTTGATCCAGGTTTAGGGTTTAGTGTTTAGGGTTTAGGGTTTAGGGTTTAGGGTTTAGGGTTTAGGGTGCATGCCCAGGCAAGGGCAACGACTTGCGGGTGAAGTTTGATGTGGACCTTCTCAAGTCCATCATCGAAGAGGCAGCATTGAGTACTCTTGCTTACCGTTATAGCCCCTATCCTAAACCCTAAACCCTATAGATCCCTTTTAAGGAGCCCTTAAGGATCTCTTTAGAGGAGGTATAGGTAATTTGTTACAAACCAGGGACCCACAGACTTTTACGACGGCTTCTGAGCAGTCTCCGGCTCTTGTCCGTCTGTTTAGGGTTTAGGGTTTAGGGTTTAGGGTTTAGGGTTTAGGGTAGGATATCCGGTTCGCCGACTCATCTTGCGGGGTCTGGGATCCACTCATGCAGTGCTTGAACCCTAAATGCCCTTATACTTGTGTTCCCGTGTATATTATGGTTTCTATTTAGTTGTCATATACTTACTCCAAACCCTGGTCGAATGTCGAATTATTTCAGGCGCCTAAATTCAATCACTTCCCTTTCCTAAGCCGTAAACTCTGAGAAAAAAAAACCTTCAGGCCTAAACTACTGCATCATGAACGCCCTTCAAGCCTGAACGCCTAAACCCTCAACCCTCGAACCCTAAAACCCTAAACCTAAACCCGCAAACCCTACAACCCTAAAGCCTCAAATCCTAAAGCCCTAAACCCTCGAACCCCCAAACCCTAAAGCCCTAAGCCGCCTAAGCCTTAAACCCTAGAACCTTAAACCCTAATTCACTGCTGCCCTCGTTATTCTAAACCTTAAACCCTAAAGCCTTCCATGCCTCGGCCCCGGCGAGGAAAAGGCGGCACGCGCAGACGCCCGCGAGAAGAGACGCGAGACGCGGGACAACATGGAAGCTTGGTGGTTTAGGAGTTTAGAGTTTCGGAGGTTGGGGCCTTGGGTTCAGGAGTTTAGAGCTTAGGAGTTTAGGTTTTGGAGCTTAGGAGTTTAGGGCGTAGGAGTTTAGGGCTTTGGGTTTAGGAGTCGGGGGCTTGGGGTTTCGGAGCTTGGGGCTGAGGGTTTAGGAGCTCAGTGTTCCCAGAGACTCCAACATCCCTTAATCAAGGAATATACCTTAAATTATAGTAGGATCCTTAATATGATTTAAGGAATATTCCCTAATTAAGGGGTATTGGAGTCTCTGGGTTTCGGGGTCATTGGAGCTCGAGTGCAGGGAGGTGCCGGAGCCCCTCACGGTCTACGACCCTCAGAGTACCTCAGTCTCCCAAGCGCCAAGGACTCCCTTCATCACTCATTGAGGCGCTTAAAGCTAAACCTCCGGCGCGGAAGCCTAACGTAGAGGCAAAATATGGCAAAATCTAGCAATAGCATAACAGGGACATTACGAGGGTTGCTCAAGAGAGCTAAATGGGCTTAGGGATGGTTGGGTAATTATGCATAGATGACGAAGCAGTGGTAGAGTACCGCGGACCACGACCAAGACGACCAAAAACGGCCAGGACCACCAGTAGATCACGACGAGATCACCTGGAGACCACCAAGAGACCAGCGAGAGATCAACTGCAGAGCATGACGAAACCACTAGCACAGAATTGGGAGACCCCGGGAGACCGGCGACGACGAGGAGACCACCAGTAAGTACTTGGAGGTTCATGGGTAGTTATAAGTGGGGTTACAATTAGGCTACTATACTTATAACCCATATTAGGGGACTTGTAAGCCTACTTATAACTACCCATGAACCTCCAAGTAGACCAGGACCAAATGTTTTTCCCCACTGTACTGGCGGCATTTGGCTTCGCCCATATACCGTTGGGATTTGAGACGGCTAAACTGCTCTCCGCAAGTTCTGGCGGGATACAGGGGCGCGACCAAAACGCATCGCCCAAGTACCGGTGGAATTCAGAGATATTGAGGCCGCAAGGTGGCCTATGTATTGGAATTTGCGTTGACTTTTATCTGGGTCCTGTGCAAATGCTCGGACGTGCACGCAACATGTGTACCACGTGACAGGGTTCCGAGGCACCTGGCAGGGGCACCGCCCTTGTGTATAGTCACTGGATAACTAACGACAACAACAATAAACCCAAACCCTTTTCAAATTATCAAAACATGTGCGAGCAAGGAAACACTCGCACAAACTAGTAGAACGTAGATGTTTTGTGTGGCCTCAGCATTTGATATAGTATGCTACCACCTAGACAAGGTTTAGGGTGTAGGGTGGAGGTCTAGCTGATACGAGCCAAAGGCACTCGTAGCCCAAACCCCAAACCCAGGCCGTTCTTGACATTTTTCTTCAATGTGGGTAAAGTGTGCAGGAGCAACAACTGTGACGATTCAGGGGCTCCAGGACAGACCAGAAATCCGAGCCCTCTTTTCAAAAACTCAGAAGCGCTTACCAAGCTCTCATAAGAACCCCGTAACTGACACAGCAAAGCTTTCACTGAAACCCTCCCTTAACCTCTTGGAAAAACAATCTTATCGAAGAACCCCGTCAAGAGTCAAGAGCCCCCTAACCCTAAATCCACAATCTGACACCAACCCGAAAACCTCTAAACCGTAGCACCCTTCAGGCATACTGCCCCCAAGACCCTTAGCTGTCCGAGCCAACTCAGGAATCCCGCATCCATGCATCTCGGAGGCAGAGATCAGGTGGAAGGTTTGAGGGTTCAGGGCTTAAGGTTCAGAGTTTCCGGTTCAGGAATCAGGGTATAAGCTTGTAAGGCTTAGGGCTTGGGCCTCCGCCCTGCCCCGGCCCGGCCCGGCCCGCCACGCCGCACTTGCTCGGGCATAGGGTTCTTCTGTTTCATCTTGCCTGGTTCCCGATCTGACTTTCTGGCTTGGACTTGACTGCCTCTGCTCGCTTTGGTCTGTTTTTGTTGCCGTTAACCTAGTCAAAACATCCGCCTCTCCGAGGAGTTCATTCAAGAAGCGGAGCGTCAACGCGAGCTCATGAAGCACCGCCTGGGCTCCCCGCCCTGTAAAAGGTGTCATTAGGGTTTCACAAGGTTTGTTCAGTTTGTTTGTGGGTGCCCTAGGTTTGTTTGTTTTGTTCTGTTCTGCTTAACAGGTAATGTAGGAACCCCTTTATTAGGGTTCCCTATATGAATCCTACCATTTCGGGGTTATACGTCCAGGGTTTCTTAATCAGGTTCCTACATTACTATAAAGGCGAGCATGTGGCCAAACGTAAGGCGTAAGGCCCTCCATATAGGTCATAAAGAAGCTTCATGTGGAGATTAGGGACTGGACAATGCTGCAATTTCACCTTTCTTTCTGTCATGACGAGTGCCAAAGTGATGATCATGACGACGATCATGATGATTATGACGATCACTATATCACCTCTTGTTACAGTCAGTTCTGATTATGTGCACTTGGTTCGAAGCCATGTAAAACCGTATGAAAGCACAAGAAAGCACCGAAAATCCTGCAAATGTCAAGTTGCAATACAGTAGAAGCCAGAAAGTTGGAATATCATTATCGTAGCCCCTTTAAGGTAAATGATAGGGGATCCTACCATTAATCCATATTCCAACTTTCTGGAGTTCCCTATAGCCTGAAGAGCTGTTTGTTTCGAGGCAGCTTCGTCCTCGCGCCCAAGAACGAGAAGCTCGAGGAGGCTTTGCGCCGACAGAAGGCGCCATCGGGGATTTTCGGTTTATGAGTGGGAAAACGGTTTAGGTTATAGGGGTTTCAGGGTGTTAAGGTTTTCGGAGTTTCGGAGGTTTAGTCTTCAGGATGAAAGGCGTGACATAGACGCCTGAAGTATCCGTTTTAATACCCCGTGCAACTACACGAATAAATACACGCTGGCAATACCTCCCCCTATTCCAGAAGCCCTAGCCCCAAACCCTAAACAATTCCATAGCCCCCCCCCCTTAAAGAAATGCTTCAATGAAGCCCTGGGAGACACTCTAAACGCAACCTTCTACACCCCCAAACCCCCAAAGCCCTCCAATTAAGGAATGCCTTTGCGCAGGATACCCTACCGTTGTCGAGTTCCTCTTCCCTTGCTCACGAGTCCTTAAAATGGTGGGTTGCTTTGGGTCCAAGTCGCAAGGTCTTAGCAAGCTGTACATACTGAACTTTTCCGAAAGCCCGGCTCAGCTTCAAGAAGGCACCATCATACTCCAAGCGATCCAAAATTTCAGGAATACTCCTCAAGGGGCAAATGCAGACCCTGCCATTCAGGACTGTTTTTGAGTCCCTTCCCGTGTCCAGCCTTGGGGCCGTTGCAAGCGCGCGATGAGGAGGTGAGCCCCCACTCCCAAGGAACCGCATCCACACACGGTATACACACCCTCAACCTTAAACCCTACAGCCTCAACTGTAGACCCTAAACCCTAAACCCTAAACTGCCGAGAGCTCGAGGCTTCGACCGAGGCCCCCGGCCGAGCGTCTCGTCAGAACGGCGAGGGAGGGTAAAGCCTCCCTATTTTTTGCGGGAACGGGGGCTCCAAAACCACAAAAAAGGCAGAGTTTCCGGGATTTACTGGGCCTGCCAGGAGCCCTGGTCTGCCCCCCTGCCTTAGGCGAGGGCCCCTGTTGTTTAGGGTGCGAGAGGGAAGTTGTAACACTTGCTTTTCGTCGAGCGGCCGGCACAGGCCGCGAGGACCCACAACCCGACACCAATCCATTTCAGCTGTATTTGTTGAAAAATATAGTCGTTTATGTGTCGAGCTGCGAAAGGAAGCAGAGAGGAAGAAAGCCCCCCTTGGGGGTGGACCCTAAACCCTAATTGAGAACCGTTGGGGTGGTTGGGGCGGAACAAGTGGGTGCGCCCCTAGTCCTAGAGTGAAAAGGCGCACCCGCCGCGCGCATACTGTTACACACCCTAAATCCTAAACCCTGAACCCTAAACCCTCCATCCTAGACCGTTCCACGGCCAGGCCTCGCGTGAGGCCCGTGCCAAAGAGAAAGCCGACTCCGAAGGGAGCCATGGCCGCATTTTTACGCCTTAAACTCCCAAAGGCTCCATGTACCCATACAGTAGATACTTAAGCCTTAAAGGGGTCCCTATATAGGTACTTTAAGGCCTAAGTATATACAACATGGGTACATGGTCGCATTTTTACGCCTGAAACTCTTCTGGGGAGGAGGACGCGCTTTGGGAGCCGTAAATAAATCCTGTAGAATACCTTATAGAAAACTCTATAGGTTCAGGACGGTTTTCAGGTTCCCACAGCGTCCTCTTCTGAAACCATAAGCCTCATCCCTAAAGCCAACATCAAAGCCTAAAACCTTATTATTGAGGGTTTGAGACTTGAGCGGTGTGGGGTTTGGAGGCGTTGGGCTTGAGGATTGCAGTTTAAGGGCTTTTTGCGTCCGCAATCTTCCCGCCCTGCCCAACCCTGCCCGCCCTGGCGCCGTGTAAGTCTTGGAGGGCATCTTTAATTCCTTTTCGGAGCCTCATGGGCAGTTCTCTAAATTAGAGTCCCTGGTTTCGAGAACTACCCTCATGTTAAGGAGAAGCCGTGTCGCATCCAACGGGCAGTAGGTGTCTAAAGCAGTGCGATGGGGCGGAGGGCGGGGAGCACCGGCACGCATAGAAGCTCGCTGTGGTGGATCTCGTTTTTGTTGGCATTAGGGGCCATCCGCCGGGCCATCCGCAAAGGAACACGAATCTCCAACCACTAGATATTGAGTTCAGGGCTTGAGGCACTGGCTCTAGCCTGGAGTTGATTTGGCAAGCTAGGGCCTTTGATCTCAGAGCAGTCGGCTTCGAGACAGCCTCAAGTGTGAAACACCAAGTGCGACATCTATGAACTCGAACAACCCGAAACCCCTGAAGCTCTGAATTGCTGTTTGAGGTTCAGGGTTCTTTCCGCGGTTTACCGAGGACTTTCAGGGCATAAACCCTGAACTCCCTGTGCCCAGGATGCATCGCGATCCGGCGAAGCCGGTTGGCCACAGCCAACGTGCTGTCTTGCACGCGAATCAAACGAAATGACCTCCCTGCGCTGCAGAAACGCTTGGCCGTTTGGAGGGCTTCTGGGTTCTGCTGGACCCCAAGTGCCAAACCTCAAAACCGAAACCCCAAACTCTTAGACGAAGGCTTAGGGCACAGTCCTTGTATTGAGCCACAGGGTACAGTCGATTTGCCTCAGGGTGCGGGAGATGTCGGGCGCCTGTTCAAGATAACAAAATAAAGAGACATGCATCTTGGAAGCGCATATATATATATATATATACACATGTATATATTTATGTGCATACACACACACACTCGCTCTCTCTACATATATGTACATATACATCTACCCACCCATACACACTTGTTGTGTAAATCTGACCGCAATTCCTGAACCCTCAGCCGAAAGCCCTAGGCCCCTAGGCCCTAGGTCCTGAACCTCGAACCTGAATGAGTCCTGAATTCGTGTGTACTGGGCGCCCTGAATCTAGGTTCCTTCAAGGTCGCTATAAAAGGGATACTATTCGGGTTCTTTTGAGGGTTACTTTAAGGGCTCCTAGAAGGGATTGAGCTTTTTGTCAGGGGTGGGCTTGAGCCTTCGACCTTCGATAGGGTTTGTGGCTTATGGGTTGGGGGGTTAGGGTTTAGGGTTTAGCAAAGGGTTGTTTGGGTTTGGGGGACGCAAAGGTGTGGGGTGTAGGTCAATAGGGGTTTAGGGGTAGGGCTTTGCAGTGTTAGGGTCTGCAGCTGCAGGCCTTAAGACATGGGCCGTGACGCTAAAACCCAAGCCGGAGCCCAAATGGGAGGTTCTTGAGCCAGATGGCTTTAGAGTTTTGGATTTATGGTGTACGCTGTCAGGATTTGGTTTGCTTACAGTAAGGGCTCAGTTTTGGGATGCTGTATGTCCTGAAACTCAGGAGTAGACTGTAGCTTAGTTGTACCGGTGCCCTTATAGCAGCCTTTAGAAGACGTCTTGCAGGAGTCCCAGGTGGGACCCTGAATAGAATCCGAAACCGGTAAGCTCGAGTCTCAAAATGAGGCAGCTACGACACCCAGCATGACCTGCACGACTTCCAGGAAGCGCTGAGGCTGGTACCCCTTGACTCGAAGTCCAGACAGCTTAGCGGTTTAGGGTTTAGGGTTTAGGGCTTACCTTCTTAGGGTTCATCTGTATGACTTTCCTTATGCAATACACGAACACTGTAGGGCTTCAGGAGGCGTCCCCTCTTCTACAGAGCTTTTCAATGGCCTCACACGGGTGTTGCTTGCTTTCTTGAGTAGGTCCTGAACTGGATGTGGCGACCTGAACATTTTATGACACTGTTCCCCAGGATTCTTCGGTTTCACTATAGGTTTAGGGTTTAGGGTTTAGGATTGTTCTCCAGGATTCTTCAGTTTCACTCTAGCATGTTCTTCCCGTACCGACCCGCATCGAAGCCTACGAACACCCGACAGGAATCCTTCCTGCCCAGGTACCTCGTGAAAAGCCATAACCGGACGGCCGCTGCACCGCCGGGTTTTGCGGCCATCATGGTGGGTGAGTGGCTGGACTTCGGTCGAGATAAGGGTTTAGGACCTCTCTGCCCTCAACCCTTGACCCAAAACCCTGAATCCTAAACCGTAACCCTGAACCCTAAACCCAAAATCCTAAGCCCCCCCTAAACTGTAGAGTCTAGGCTTTCGGATCTGATGTTGAAGGAGTGGCTTTTCAGGCTTGGATTTTCCTTTGTTGTGGTCTTCGGTTCCTTATGAAAGCTAGCCAATTTATTCCTAAGTTACCCGGCATCCTTGATAAGCTACCTGCTTAGAGTATCAGGTTGTCGTGAAACCTACCTGTTAGTGTCGGGACTATGTCAATTATCGGGTCGGTAATACTATCCCTTGCTTGAGAAACCTTCGCCTTTTTGTTGTACTGCAGCCCCCCAGCCATTTAGTCCCCTCGACTGATGAGGTTGTTCGAAACTGCTCCTGTAACGGTTCGGGGGTCTTTTTTCCGCAGGGCTCGGCACAGCTTAAGGTCTTAGGGTGTCGGCGTCAGCCCCTCTGCGTTATGTCTGCGTTATGCCTCTCGGGTTCAATCAGTCTTCGTTTCGGCAAAGCTTCAAAAGCCTTCCAAACCCCTTTTCGAAGGCTTCAAGGCGCCTCCCTTCATCCTTCCCTTCGAATTATAGGATCCTTAAGGGGGGGTGGTTCAAGGGGGGAGGGTACTAGGGAGCTTTGGGGAACCTTAGGGAAGCTTGGGGAGTATTGGGGAATAATGGGGATTACTAGGTTACCTACCCCCCTTGGACCACCCCCCCTTAAGGACATCCTAATCGAAGGCCAACCTCGAAGCCGAGCCGTCTTCGTCTCCACCCCCTTTTATAGGTTCCGTAAGGTAAGCGCTACACCGACCTAGCAGTCTCTTCGGATGAGTTTGGGGCTTGAGCTCCTTCTAGTAGGGAGTTGTCGGGCTTTACCCGACAGATCCCGAGCCCCAAGCACGAAACCTCGAACGCCTGAGCCCCGAAATGGGCATGACATGGCAGTTTCGGAATGTCATAGACCCCACTATCAATATATATATATATATATATATATATATATATATTGTATATATATATATATAAATATATATATATGTATATATTATATAAACATATATATATATATATATATATATAAATAAACATAGAGACACCTGCATAGAAGGATGTCTTCGCTCTTAAAGGGAGCCCTGACGGATTGGCCCAGGTTCGGGCTACCCCAACGCCGGGTACCCCTGCAGGACGTCAGTTACGTCCTAGGCGTCCAAGGGAGGGTGGGGGCGCTTCGGGATAAGTTTAGGGTTTAGGTTTTAGGGTTTAGGAGTTTAGGGTTTTAGGGTTTAGGAGTTTAGGGTTTAGGGTTTAGGAGTTTAGGGTTTAGGGTTTAGGAGTTTAGGGTTTAGGGTTTAGGGTTTAGGGTTTAGGGTTTAGGGTTAAGTTACCTGACTTAGGTGCGTCAGAGCTGTGTAACATGCAAACTCATGTTCAACACTTTCTTCCTTCTTATCGGATACCTTCTGATGAAGCTTCCCCAACACCTACCTGGGAGTATCAAAAATGGGCGGGGGGATGCAGATATTTGGCCTGAATAGTAGGATCCATATCCACTGGCACCCCCAAGCAAAGCACCCTTAATCACTGAAACCCGGAAGACTGAACCTCAACCCTAAAGCCTGGACCCATTCCCATTTAGAGGCAATGTCATCAACGCTGCTCTCTCCTTGGGCGTGGCGTACGTGATGTTCTGGGAGACTTACTGCAACGATGCTTGGCTGCAGCTTCGTGTTTCCGACATGGGGGATAGGGAAGTAGGGGTTGGGGTTTTAGGTTTTTTTGGTCTTTTGTTGCATCCCTGGCAGAGTGGACCAGTCCACAAGCCCCGGCGTGTGTGCCCTTGTGAGCATCCACAAAATGTCGGGTGAGATCTGGGCTTCTTGCGAGACAGCATGGGGAACCAAGCTGCGGCAGGTGCGTGAGATACTGCTTGACACACTCGAAGGCATTACCGAGCTCGAGAAGAAGCAGGTCCGCTTTGCGTCCCCGTGTGGCACCTTCTTGCCAATGAAGGGAGCCCACGGTGACCGCACGCTGCGCACGATGTGCCCCGAAGAGTCCACAAGGAAGAAACGCAGGATGGTGGATGGCGCAGAAGGCTTGCATTAAGGCAAGGTTAACGATGTGCGTTTGTGGTTTGGAGGTATGCAGCTATAGTCTTCGTTGGGGTTTATGGAAGACCCACAGCTGGAGCCCAAAAGCTTAAACCCGAAGCCGTTCCGAGCCGAAGGTCTTTGTCCCGTGTGGAAGCTGCCCGGGGTTAAGGGTCACAAACTCCCATAGCCTGCTCTCAGAGGGTCGTTTTATATAGATTTCTGAGGCCCCCTACACAAGCAGTTAGGTCTTTTAAGGACGTAGAGAAGAGACCCATTATAAGGAGCCCAAAAAAGGGTAGCTTGGAGGGACCCGGGGTCCGTACACCCTGAACCCTAAAACCCCTAAACCCAAACCCTCAAAACCCTGAACCCTAAAGGGAACTCCAGAAAGTTTCAATATGGTTTCAGGGTAGGATACCTTATAATTTACCATAAAGGGTTTAGGATAATCATATTCCAACTTTCTGGCTTTTACCTAAATCCCTAAACCCTAGACCCCTAGCCTGAATCCTGAATCCTGGACTCTAGACCCCAAAACCTGAACCCTACTCCCTGAACCCTAAACCCTAACCTGAATCTTGAATTCTAGACACTGAAACCCCTGAACCCTAAACCTAAACCCCGACCTCTAAACCCTAAAACCTGAAACCCCAACCCTAAACCCAAAAAACCCTGACCACTTCTTAAAGGATCATGGGACTTAGTAACTACGGTTATAAGTAGGGTAACTATACTTAGAACTACTTTTAACCCCAATTAAGATACTTATAACCTTACGTACTAAGTCCCATGATCCTCCAAGTAAATCCTGAAGAACCAGAATCCAAAATGTAGGTTCCTCTAAAGTACCCTTAGTAATAGAGGGCCATAAAATAGGGGATATACTTTCTAGATCCTCCCGGGGGGTCTGGGAAGGAGTGCCACCAGTCAGCTCCCGGCTGCGACGCGGCTGGGCGGTGTCGTCGGACAGAGGCCCGGTGGCTTCCACAAGGGCCCGAGGGTTTCGTTTAGGGGTTTAGGGGTTTAGGGTTTAGGGCCCTAAACCCTTAAACCCCCTTAGGGGGTTTAAGGGTTTAGGGGGTTTAAGGGGTTAGGTTTAGGGTTTAAGGGTTTAGGGTTTGGGGTGTAGGGGTTTAGGGTTTTGGGGTTCGTTCAGGGTTGAAGGTTTAGGAGTCTGTGGTTCATTCATAATATAGTTATACGGTTGATGATATAAATCCTGCATTACCTTAAGGGCCCTAAACTATGGGAATTACGGTATATGCCTTATTATGGGTAATGCAGGATTTCTATCATCAACCGTAGTGTCGAACTTCTCAAAACCCCGGCAAATCATTCCGGCGCCACTTTCTCGAAATCCAGCGAGAACCTTGTGAGTGGTTGTCAAAACTATGGTCCCTTTTTGGGTGCCTAATATAATACGGCACCTAATATTTAGGGTACCACAAAAAGGGGCCCTAATTTTGACAACCACCCATATGAATCCCTTTTGATGAATCTGTCTCGCCAAACTCTGCGAGTCCAAATTCCCAAAGCACCAGACCCCTTGCGCTGCTCACAGGTTACCAATACTACTCTTGTGGGCTCCTTCACAAAGCTATAGCATAATATACCACCCCTCTGCTACTTCACGCACTGCAGCCATGGCTGTTGCTGTTGCAGCTTTTGACCACTGGAAACCTGCAAAAATGCCTAACAATCCTAACCCTCCAAACCTTAAACCCTAAACCCTCAGCCCTGAACCCGCCCTAAACCCTAAACCCTAAGCCTTAAACCCTCCCTGAACCCAAAACCCTAGACCCTCCCTCAGCCTTAAACCCTCCCTAAACCCTAAACCCTCCCTCAGCCTTAAACCCTCCCTAAACCCTAAACCCTCCCTAAGCCTTAAACCCTACACCCTAAGCCCTAAACCCTAAACCCACGACGCTGCACCCCCGGGCCGAAGACGAAGGAACTCCCTGAGCCCGGAATGCGAAAGAGGCTTAATAACTGACTCATGTTCGGGATCTTTTTGAAGGGGCCCCCACCCTGTAATAGTGGTATAAATGGAATATAATAGGGCCCTAACATAGGCCTTATAGTCACTATTACAGGGTGGGGGCAGCTTCTAAGGGACCTTACTAGATTTCAAGGTGCATTCTGACTCATATTAGGGGTCCTACTCTACTTTTCGGTTCATTCCGCAATTGCTTTCAATCCCTGAACCCTGAACCCAAACCCTAAACCCTAAACCCTAAACCCTAAACCCCTCAACCCTAAAGCCCTGAACCGTGGGCCCTCGGCTCCGACCGCTGATCGCTGAAAGCTTACACACCCCCAAAAAAAAAACTCTAAACTTCACAGACCCCTAGAGGCCATAAACGCAACAAGCATACAAATCCCGATCAGACCGCAGCCCAAACCTCTTTCAAGTTCTTGTCAAAGAATTCAGGTTAAGTTGCCATAGTAGGGATCTCTGGCGAGTTCTATGGTTTCTTTATTATGCGTACAATAAATCCCTTAACAAGAACCCTAAACCCTAAACACCGGAAGAGGCGCCCGTGGAGAACGCATCGCAGCTGAATGGCTTCTGGCTGCTGCGGCCCGATGGCCCCGTGGCCGAAGGTTTAGGGTTTCGAGTTTGGGTTTGGGGTTTAGGGTTTAGTGTTTAGGGTTTAGGGTTAAGGGTTTAGGGGTTTAGGGTTTAGGGTTAAGGGTTTAGGGGTTTAGGGTTTAGGGTTAAGGGTTAAGGGTTTAGGGGTTTAGGGTTTAGGGTTTAAGGTTTAGGGGTTTAGGGTTTAGGGTTTAGGGTTCCGGTGAGCCCGACTCAGTACTGTTGATGATATAAATCCTGCATTATCCATAATAAGGAATATGCCATAAGTCCCATAGTTTAGGGTCCTTAAGGTAATGCAGGATACATATCATCAACCGTAAGACTTGGGGGTTCTAGAGGTTCAGTCTTTTTTGTTGTTTTAGGGTGTAGGGTGCTGGCTATAAACCGCAAAAACCATTGATGGCCATTGCGTCAACGGCTTTTTCAATTCACGGCGTCAACGGCCCAAAATTGCATAGTCACTGTTACACACCAACACCTTGTGCAGCACCTGACAGAATCAAAAATTCTTATATGGGGGATACTCGTCCAAACCATAATGGTAATTCCTAGTTACAGAAACCCTACATTCTACTACCATATGGGAGTTTCCGAAAGTAGGGGACCAATATAGTATCCTGAATAGTAGGATCCGTATTATAAGGACCCCAGAACAAGGTACCCCTAATTTTCGGAAACTCCCATATAGGTATTTAGCCCTGGACTGTGAACCCGGAATCCGAAACTCAAGACACCACATCCAACCCTCAGTCAAGTTCGGCCCAAATCCTTCCAGGGACTCCAATATAACTACTATTTGCTTAAGAACCAAAAAATAAAAAATCTATTCCTTATGGGTGTAATAGAGGGATTGTTATTTTTGTTTTTTGGGGGGTTTTCTTAAGCAAATAGTAGATAAGGGTCTTATTAGGGATCTATAAGGGTTCCTTTAAAGACCTCGAAGCCCCCTCGGCCCGAAGCCCCTCAACGTAACTCCTATAGAAGCATTATGGGAGTTTCCGAAAATACGGGACCCTAACTTTGTAGCCGAGTTTTTGAATTCTAAACTTTTTGGGATAATGAAACCTTCTTAAAACTGAAAGTCTATATTTTTTGGGCTTATGCACTCGGAAACTCCTAAGCAGTAGGATTCTAGTTATAAGGACCCCCAAATAAGGTACCTCGAATGTTCGGAAACCCGGGACAGTAAGCCCTGCACCGACAAAACCTGAACCACGCAACCCTGAACCCCGAGACCCCGCACACCCGAACCTTCAGAAGTTCTTATAGGATGAAACCTTAGATGGAGCCCTTAAAGAACAAACCTCTAAATCCTGAACCCTAAACCCTAAACCCCTAAACCCTAAACCCCTAAACCCTAAACCCCTAAACCCTAAGCCCTATGCCCTAAAACCTAGCCCTTATAAGAGCCCCAGGTTCAGAAGCCTGGCCCGCGCAGTACTACAAGGCCAAGCTCGGCAATGCACCCCGTCGCCTGAAGGTTTTCAGGGTTCCTTTAACGGCTCCTTAAGGGTACTTCAAAGCTGCTTGACAGGTTCCTAACACCATCTCACACCTTCTCTACGGCCGTTTTAAGGCTTCTTCAAGGACTCTTTGTGGCCTCCCTACGGATTCTTTGCTTTATGAGGGCTTTAGACCTATTATGGAGCAGGGGTTTGGGATTTGGGGTCAGAGGGTTTCGAATTTTGGAGCATTGTGCATCTTTTTCACTCCGTGTCAAGATGTTCGATTGCTGGATTTTTAGGTTTTGGGGTGCAGGAGGGTGTTTTTGAGGTTTAGAGGGGTTCTTGAAGTGGTTCTCGAAGGTTCGACAGAGTTCAGAAGGGTTCACTCAGGTTTCGATCAGGGTTTGGGTCCTTTTGCTTTGGAGGTTCTACGGGGGTTGAAAGTTTATGTTTTTGAAGCTGAGAGCGGGTGCATTCCCGATCGATAGTGTTGGGTTTGTGTCCATCCGCGGACCTAAACCATATACCCTAAGCCCTAAACCGTCCACCCCAAATCCTGAGCCCTACACCTTGACACGCTAAACCCTACACCGAGAGCCTTAAACCTAAATCGCACACCCTAAAGCACGCACTCCCAGCCTCCTCAGGTCCGAGGTACCCTAAACCCTGAACCCTGAACCCTAAACCCTAAACCCTAAATCCTGAACCCTAAACCCTAAACCCTCAAGAGCAGGATAAATAGAAATTGTGTGATTTTCATTTCGAACTACATTTGCATTAGTTTCAATTTTTCATTAAACGTGTCCAACCAAAATCCAGCCACAGCAGCCCAGCCCAGCAGCCGACCCGCCCAGCCCACCCAGCCCCCCGGCCCAGCCCCAGATCCCACCAGCCAGCTCGGCCCTCAGCCCGCAACTCCCAAAACGAAAACTACAAGTCAAAAAACAAAACCCTCCCAAAACTTTCGCTCAAAACTTTCGCCCAAAACTTTCGGTCAAAACCCAGGAATGCGAAATCACAAGTCAAAAACCAAAGCTTCCGCCCAAAACGCTTCGATCAAAACGTTTCGCTCAAAACGTTTCGGTCAAAACCCCGGACCCAAACCCTATACAATTTCTATCCCAGGCCAGCCCACTCCCAGAATCAAAACACCAAAGCAAAACTGTCGCTCAAACCCCGGACTACTCAGGTCCCGGCCCCAGCCAGCCCACCCGAGCCCAGCCCACTCCCAAAATCAAAACACCAAAGTAAAGAACGAAACTTTCGCTCAAAACTTTCGGTCAAAACCCCGGACCCAAACCCTATACAATTTCTATCCGGGCCTGCCCCCCAGTCCCAGCCCCAGCCAGCCCACTTCCAAAAGCAAAACACCAAGGCAAAA